>WFMF01000389.1:0-14235 GCA_011033025.1 Beroe forskalii | reverse complement strand
TGAGGCTGGTGTCAGCGCTTGGGTCAGGTAACTGTGGAAGGTTATGGTGGTGTCAATGTTTGGATCAGGTGACTGGTGTCTGGAAAATGTGGTGTCAATCTGTAAACAGGTATGTTTGTGTCAACAGGTGTGGTGTCAACATGCAAGAGTGTCAATGTTCGGATCTGTTAACTGTGGTTTCAACAGATGCCAATGTTTGAATCAGGTAACGGTGGTGGCAATTTTTGAGTCAGGCTTCTCATGATAATGATAATATTCTCTGACTTATGACATGGAATGACTCCGCGCAGGAAGGAAGGAACACTCATGACAACACTGCTTATGATGGCACTACTCATGATATCATTTTGACAAAGTGTAAGCATATCGCCATATCACCATGGTTATTAGTCCCATGAATATTGAATATCGATGACACGTTTATCTCGCAGGAAGGATGGAGAGCTGGTGACGAGGCTGAAGCGCAAAGAAACGATGCCACTCACCAACAACCATTACAGTCACCTGGACCACCTCCTCGGAATCCTGGTAACTCTTTATTACTCATACACCCCTCAGCCTCTATTACCACTCAACCAATCAACCATATACTCCTCTCTCACAGTCTCACAACCCTGTCTAACACCACTCTACCCCACTCCATAGTCCATCTCAATTTTTACTCCTCTGTCAGTCTCTGACCCCATCCACCCACTCAAACACCCCTTCCACCAAGCACTTCAGTTCTCCTATACCCAACCTCTCACCCACTCTCTTACCCCCACTCAAACACCCCTTCCACCAAGCACTTCAGTTCTCCTATACCCAACCTCTCACCCACTCTCTTACCCCCCACTCAAACACCCCTTCCACCAAGCACTTCAGTTCTCCTATACCCAACCTCTCACCCACTCTCTTACCCCCCACTCAAACACCCCTTCCACCAAGCACTTCAGTTCTCCTATACCCAACCTCTCACCCACTCTCTTACCCCCCACTCAAACACCCCTTCCACCAAGCACTTCAGTTCTCCTATACCCAACCTCTCACCCACTCTCTTACCCCCACTCAAACACCCCTTCCACCAAGCACTTCAGTTCTCCTATACCCAACCTCTCACCCACTCTCTACCCCCCCCACTCAAACACCCCTTCCACCAAGCAGTTCTCCTATACCCAACCTCTCACCCACTCTCTTACCCCCAACAAACACCCCTTCCACCAAGCACTTCAGTTCTCCTATACCCAACCTCTCACCCACTCTCTTACCCCCCACTCAAACACCCCTTCCACCAAGCACTTCAGTTCTCCTAATCTCCTATACCCAACCTCTCACCCACTCTCTTACCCCCCACTCAAACACCCCTTCCACCAAGCACTTCAGTTCTCCTATACCCAACCTCTCACCCACTCTCTCTTACCCCCACTCAAACACCCTTCCACCAAGCACTTCAGTTCTCCCATACCCAACCTCTCACCCACTCTCTTACCCCCCACTCAAACACCCCTTCCACCAAGCACTTCAGTTCTCCTATACCCAACCTCTCACCCACTCTCTTACCCCCCACTCAAACACCCCTTCCACCAAGCACTTCAGTTCTCCTATACCCAACCTCTCACCCACTCTCTTACCCCCCACTCAAACACCCCTTCCACCAAGCACTTCAGTTCTCCTATACCCAACCTCTCACCCACTCTTACCCCCACTCAAACACCCCTTCCACCAAGCACTTCAGTTCTCCTATACCCAACCTCTCACCCACTCTCTTACCCCCCACTCAAACACCCCTTCCACCAAGCACTTCCGTTCTCCTATACCCAACCTCTCACCCACTTATCCACCAACAGGTCAAACGGACCAGTGAGTAAGCTTATACGCTAATACTTGTTCACTTTCAGACTGTAGGTGGGGATGAGGAGAGCCCGGCAAGGTTTGAAGGCTACGTGCACTCCGTGAGAGTGTTTCACGACTTCTTTCAGACGAGGAACCAGGCACTGCAGTACATGAGGTGAGATTTTAGACCTCTGCCAATTTTAATGCATACTTCAATAAGTGATTAATTTCTCTTGTCTACGAGCGCATTTCTCGATATATTTGTGAAATCGTACATTTTCATATGCATTCTTATCCCCCCTCCCAGATGTGAGAGTTCGCAGCTCGTTGACGAGTTAGAAACCACCATCCTGGGAGCTGCCTACCTGGCGTTCCTAGAGCACAGCCCCAGCACGGAGAAGATATACACTAAGGAGAGGGATGTGTACGGACTGCCCTACAGGAAGTTCGGGAGTCAGATTAAACTTGTGGGCCCTGTGGGTGTGAGGTGAGTTAGGTTTTTTTGGAACACATCCTCGAAGTTTCGTCCAACCAAATTACCCAAATTGCGAATACCGTTTGAATTTAAGTCCATATACTAAATAAGCTCTTGTTAGCTCGTTGGGTGATCTATGACACTCTCCCCTCAGGAATTTGACTGAAGATGAGAGGTTGAAGTCCTGTGGGGGCAGTGAAATGTGTACCTTCTGTAGGAGCCAGTGTATGGCAGCCAACTCGGACTGCTCCTTTGTAAAGTCATGTGCAAGTTGCGAGGAACTGTCTTGTGTCAATTCCACCCACTACCAGGTATTTTGTAGTGTGATATGTATCATTGGCGGGGGGGGCAACGCTGTTTTAGGCCACCAGATATAGAAAATGGCCCTATAATTGATGCGATGGCATAAAATAGCGCTGCCCTACTCCTATCGATAGACGGACATCCATAGTTGATGATATGGTTTATTCAATAACAGATTTAATTCTATATATGGCACTCTTGGTACATATACCTTTCTCGATCAACGAGATATACCTGCATGTAGTGTGTAACAACACATTATCTACATGATACCTATGCAAATTACATGCCAATGCTTGGTTTTATTTATATTCACCTGCCTGTACATTACCCACAAACTGAGTGGAACTGATCCTGATTGCAACAGTGCTCTACCAATTGAGCTTAGGGGATAGCCAACTGGTAGAGCACTGACCGGCACTGGGGAAGTTGTGGGTTCAAGCCCCGCTCGCCCCGCTCATTTTCAGATCACCGAGTTTGTATGTGTGACTACAGGCAGGGTGAATTACAAAAATTTATTCAATAAGTCAGTATATAACTGACCGTAATTCATGACTTTGCTGGAGTTGCTCACCCACATAGTATAAACATAGTATAATTTGCAAATATCTACGAAGAATTCCACCGAAACATAGTATAATTTACTAATTTATTTACTAATCTAGTAATTTACGGAGAATCCCGCGGCTTCCAAGAAAACCATTCCCCCGGAGGGAGGGAGAACAATCAAAACCTCGCGAAAACGGTTCAAACTTAGAATGACCGTCAAGACACATATTTCTGCGGAAATATTCTAAAAAAAAACACTAACGACCACATCAAATTCTCAGAACCAATTGAAAAATAGATTTTATATTCACAGCACCCCTAATAACTTGTTTCAACGAACTGCTCACACTCTAACACCATCTGCAGTATATGTTTTACCATCTGCAGTATATATGTTTTACCATCTGCAGGGGCGTAGCCAGGGGGGAGGCGACACAGGCGGCTGCCTCGCCCTTTTTGGACAGACAATATGATAATTTTGTTAATTTTGTTGAGATGAGAGCTTTGAGTCAAGCAAAATAAAACATTCAACAGGTTGTGAATGTAACTCGCCACCTCCTTTTCAAAAATCTAGCTACGCCCCTGACCATCTGCAGTATATGTTTTTACTGTTAAATATTCACATCTATTTAGTTTTACCATCTGTTAAATATTTCCTAGAAAACGTTCCGTGACACGTGTTCAGCTCCAGCACCCCTGAAACCATGTAATGCTACAGTGCTGGAGGCGTGTCTGTATTTTCCCAAGAAGGGTAGGAAGGCGTGCGCAGCGCTGGATAACGCGCTGAAGTGTCTTGAAGCGGTTGATTTGGATGGTAAGAGCAGAGCGCTTTGCGCATTTATTTAATTATTATTTTAATAATGGTATATTTTTTCCCTCCCCATTGGCCTTTTTGTGAATACAAAAAGGCAAATGAGAGGGTTGGCAGAGATCGTGGTTTGGGAAGGTGAGTATTACTCGAGTAGCAGCGTGTAGTTGTGTATGCACTTCATTGCCCAGATTTTTTGACGGTTGCGCGTTGTTCTCCAGGCAATTCTGGTCCAGAATCACCTTGGTACCACTTTTGTATCGCTAGACACATGTCTGTAGGGCCACGCCCATGCCACGCCCTTAAGCGCGTATGGGGAAATTCATATCTCAGCTTCAGAAGGTCGTAGAGACTCCGTTTTGGGCTCAAACGAAGCGCAATGACCACGTTTTTATGCAATTTTTAGTGCGAATAGGCCTAAAATGCCCAGGAAAAAAAGTTATGGACCAAAAACTGGTTTTTCAGTGTATCGCAAGGAAGTTACAGATGTTTATTTTGTATCTTGGTCTAGGAAGGTCCTAGAGACTTCGTTTTGGGCTCAAAAGAATCACAATGACCATGTTTTTATGCAATTTTGAGTGTGAATATGCGTCAAATGCCCAGGAAAAAAGTTATGGACCAAAACCGGGTTTTTTCAACTTATCGCAAGCAAATTACATGTTTATATTCATATCTCAGCCTAAGAAGATCACAGAGATTCCATTTTGGGCTATAAAACGAAGCACAATGGCCATGTTTATGTTTGACTTTCATTAAACATTAGGCCAAAAATGAACTTAAAAAATGTGTTATGAAGTTATGGGCCAAAACCGATATTTGGGCACCTGCAAGACACTGTAGAGGGCATTTTGTATCTTGACCCAGGAAGGTCGTGCCTTAGAGACTTATAAGTCAGCTCAAACTGCAATGGCCATGTTTATAGTTAATTTTATATTAGGGACTTGAAATAAAAAGTATAGCCCAAAGTGCAAAACTAGGTCTTGGGACATAAGCAACTCATATGCATTGGCGTTTTTGCCCAAAAAAAAGGTGTGTACTCTACACAACCCACACATGTGTACAATTCTCTTTTGCTTGAAAATATATTCACTTTATGGAGACAATTGAATTCTATTATGTCTTGTATGAAAACCATATTTAGTCATAAATTCATGGTTGTGGGCAAGACGAGGATCAAAAGGTGAGGAGTCAGGATGATCTGCCGAACAGGACATCCCCGACCAGCTTCTTTACACTTTCAGAAGGAGAGGTCTCCATGCTGCTTCTCCATGCAATTTATCAGAAGTCAAGCCAGATGCTGTTGGTACCTTTTCTCTTGCCTGTGGTGTACTCAAGGGTAGTGAACCAGGCGGGAGAAGAGGGGTTGGTAGCGGTGTTGTAGCGGTGTTGTTGCGATGGTAGCAGATGTTAAAGAGGGGTTAGAAGGTGTGGGTTGTGGGAGCAGGGCCTAAGGGAGGTGCTGCAACAGTGGAACAAGATGAGGAGGGGAAGGAGGAAGAAAGTGCGACATTTGACCCCCGACATTACATCCCCGACATTATCCCGACATCCGACCCCCCGTAGTTACTAAAAATGTGATAGACAGGATTTGGATATGTAGTTGTGAGCAATTCCAGTCAGGAAGGTGTCAGCAGAAGGTCTGGAGTAGGAACTGCTGGTACTCCCTCATCAGGCCATGCTCCTTAACCTGGACACCCAGCCGCTTGCACGAGTGGAAGAAGCAACCTTCTGCTCCAATCCCAGGAAACACTTCCAGAACAGCTCAGTTGCTGGTGCGACACATGAACCCCGTTCCCAAGAACAGTTGCATGGGAGGTTACTGTGCCTATAGAGGGGATGTGATGTCGGGGGGTCAAATGTCGCAGATAGACACCTTGGTCAAGCCGCGGATCAGTGCGTTTGATCTATGTTTATTCATCGGGGGATGTAATATCGGGGGGTCAAATGTCGCAGCAATCGTCTTACTGCGACGTTTGACCCCCCCTCGCTTTCCTCCATAGATTTACAGTACTGAAGTAGGGGGTGTAGTGTCGGGGGATGTAGTGTCGGGGGATGTAATGTCGGGGGGTCAAGTGTCCCTTTTACCAGGAGGAAAAGGGAGAAGTCTCCTAGTATGTTATCTGTCTGAAAGGACCCAGTGAGGTGCTGGAATGTTGTTTGTAGAGTATACATGTTGAAAATAGTGAACTTTGCTTCCGAGAACCATTTGACATGCTACTGTGTGGGACCAATGTTAGAGACGCAATACTGCAGTTTGGCGAGTCATACCAATTACCATTACTCCCCGAAGGTGGTGTGATGTTGTGTAAGGACCAATATGATATAAGGGTGACGGGGGGACAACACAATATGACCTGCTACTGTAATCACTGATAAGGCATGCTTGTATGTTCCAGCACCTCCCTCAGACGTAGACCCTGTTCCAAAACCTCCTTCCCCTCCCCTCCAACTCCTTCTGCTGATCTATATGCTCTCCTATACTCCTGTAAAAAAGCTTACCGGGGATGTTCTGCTTGGCTGACACTCCATGACCCCTCGCCCTGTGGTCCCCTTCTTGCCCAAAGCCATGAATTTTTGTACTGTACTTACTATGTGCATTCATGACAAACATTTTTGAGCAAAATTGCCAATTATATATGAGTTGCTTGTGGCCAAGAACCAAGTTTTTGGCTAACCTATAACTTGGGCATTTTACGCTCCATTTTTATTTCAAGTTTAATATACTCTACTATAAAAGTATAAATATGGCCACAGGGGTGTAGCCAGATTTCTAAAAAGGGGGCGCCGAGTTACCTTCAAAACCTGCATTGCGGTTCTTTCAAATAGCTGACTTATAAGTGTCTAAGTACGGCCTTCCTGGGCAGAGATGAAATGCCCTCCGGCCTCCACAGTGTCTTACAGTTGCCCAAAATTTTTGGCTCATAACCTTTTCTGAGCATTTAGGCCTTATCTTTATTACCTAGTCGAATATGAACATAGCCATTGCAATTCTTTTGAGTCCAAAAATGAGTCTCTACGATCTTCCTTGGCAGATATATGAATATAAACAATAAACAATAACTTTTTTCCTGGGCATTTTTAGGCCTATTCGCACTAAAAATTGCATAAAAACGTGGTCATTGCGCTTCGTTTGAGCCCAAAACGGAGTCTCTACGACCTTCTGAAGCTGGGATATGAATTTCCCCATACGCGCTTAAGGGCGTGGCATGGGCGTGGCCCTACAGACATGTGTCTAGCGATACAAAAGTGGTACCAAGGTGATTCTGGACCAGAATTGCCTAGAGAACAACGTGCAACCGTCAAAAAATCTGGGCAATGAAGTGCATACACAACTACACGCTGCTACTAGAGTATATAGGGATATGTGGTTATATCAGGTCCTGATTTGCAATACAACTACTGTAATTTCTGGAAAGTGCCCGGATTGCTCCTTTATAATATCAGTCGCGAAAATGTCCCTCCGTCCGTCCGTCCTTCCGTCCGTCCCCTCATCACAAATCTTCAAAATCACGAATTTCATAATCATTGGCTGTCGGTTGTCAAAACTAAAGTCTGACTTGGTCCATCCGTGGAAAATGCTCAAATTCTCTAAAATTATGATAAATTCTAAATTGAAGGGCTGTTGAAGAATTCGTGACTTAAAATCTTAGGAGTGAGTTGGGCTATGGATTGAGGGATAAGATGATAAGCTTCGGTTATCAATTAGTTTTGGTACCAATCTGTATCACTATTCGAATGTATAGTGTATACTGAATTCGAATAAGTTCAAAAAATACGGTGGTTCGATGTGATTTGTGAAAGACGAATGATTCTTTTCGGAACGAGAGACAGCATTGAAACAGAAAGCATGAAAATTGAATTTTGAAGATCAGATGAAACGTGACATCAACAATCAAGAAAATACAGCGCGTGAACAGACGGTTACACAATCTGATGCGAAACGTAAACGAATTCAACGAAATTGCGCGAAATCTACAACGAACTGATTACAACAACTTGGTACGTAAGAACGCGCGCGCAAGAATTTCAGAAGAAATGGCACGTGCCAATGCATGTTCTCGGTGGTCGCGCGCAGCATTGGCGCAATATTTATATTCCTACTAGGAGTACCTGTTGTATAATGATGCTAAGGTTCCATCAAGCACCGCCGGTGAGGGAAATTAAGCGCCTGCATACGGGTACATCCCACAAACAAGAATTGAGGAATTAAGCCCGCTGCAGGCGCAATTCTTGTTTGAGTTAACTATCTTTGTACGTGGAGCGAGTCAAACAGTTAGCAAGTTCTTTGTCTTAGGAAGTACTCCCTAACGTCTCGTCATTGTCTTTCAAAGCTCAGTCCCGTACTATTTGAGGAAGTATTTTAGTTTTAAATTTCCCTGCAGCGAAAAACTGAGGAAGCGAAACTTGATATTATGTAATTAAGAGTCACTGTCTCAAGGTGTCTCAGGAGTGGTGTCTCAGCTCACTGTCTCAAGAGTGACACAATCTCGTGTCTGCTGCCTGTGTCTGCTGTGACTTTGGAGGTGAACTTGTTGATGATACCCTTCATCAGTTCGCTGCTGCTTAGTCTAGAGAGGAGCCGCTTCTTTACTGGAACAATCGTCTGGAGATTTAAAATTAATTAATTTTATATAAATTATTTAGATTTAGATTTAAAAATGATTAAATTTATCTTATTTAAATTTATTTAAACTGTGAATTGCTATAATGCTATATATTATAAACAGGGGTGTTTAATACCTTACGAGATAAATTTACATGGGACAATAATTCTGGGGATCGAAATTTTGGGGTTCAAAATTTAGGGATATATTATCCATGTAAACTCATGATGATGACGTTATATTAGTATATTATGATATTTTTTGGGGTACCATAAAAATAAAATGTACAATTACATGGTACAATAATTCTGGGGATCGAAATTTTGGGGTTTCAAAATTTTGGGACCTATCATCCATGTAAACTTTGTGGGGTACCAAAAAATGGGCATTTCCCGTAACTCACGGCAATAACACCCTCCTCGAAAGCATCATCCTTCTCCTGTTCCTCTATGTCCTTCTCACTGCCCTGAAGCAGTGTCACAGTGGCTCAATGGCTCATATAATCAAAGGAAATATTAAATATTTCTACGCGTTTGAATAATGAAAAAATGAAATTAATCAGGTTATAATGAGAGTTTGGACTCTCAGGGTGCATTCTGAGCAGACTAGGTCCGCTGTGAATAATAAGTCTGTGGTGGGAAAGCACCCTTCAATCTATCATCCTAGGCTGTAGACGATAATCTCATGGTTTTCAAAAACTCATGATTTTAAAACTTATCGTATCATTTGAACGTTTTTCAACTTAATCCCTAATCAATCATATTTCCTCACCTCATCACCATCATCATCGTTTTCTTCTTCCTCTTCCTCCGAATGGATGGACCCTGCTTTGGATCCTGTCTTAGTTGAGGATATCTGACGAGACCGCCTCTCTCCCAGCTCAGACCCGGACTCACCTGACCCTGCTGACTTTCTACTGCTGGGTTAGGTGGAGGTTACAGAGAGATGTCACGTGACATCAAATCCAGTATTTACATTGGCTGATACCGCTATCACGTGACATTAAGACATAACAGACTAACAGAGGTGTCGCCACCTCTGAGATCGGAATCTGAAATTTCCACAAAAGCGCCATTTGTACGAGCGTGATACCTAATCTCCATGCTGTTGGTTGGACTATGATTGACACGATTTGCATTGTCTAGTGGCTTTCAAATGGCACGTGCTAATCGTGTTCAGACTTCAGCCCCCAGTACTTCATGAGCCCCCAGATACTCCCAGACTAACCTCCTGGCTCCACTGACGCCACTTTCCCTCCCTGGTCCCTTGTTCGTCACATCGCTGCTGTTCCTGGCCGGTCCTCCCCCTCCCTCCTCCTGCTCTGCCTCCGTGCTCTTCGTTCTGCTGCCTTCAAAATGATGAGCGGTTAACTAACGAATGGGAGTGTGTTATCGAAAATTATCACACGAGGAGTCAGCCGAGTTTGATAATTTTCGATAACACACGATCCATGAGTTTACTCTAGTAGCAGCGTGTAGTTGTGTATGCACTTCATTGCCCAGATTTTTTGACGGTTGCACGTTGTTCTCCAGGCAATTCTGGTCCAGAATCACCTTGGTACCACTTTTGTATCGCTAGACACATGTCTGTAGGGCCACGCCCATGCCACGCCCTTAAGCGTGTATGGGGAAATTCATATCTCAGCTTCAGAAGGTCGTAGAGACTCCGTTTTGGGCTCAAACGAAGCGCAATGACCACGTTTTTATGCAATTTTTAGTGCGAATAGGCCTAAAGATGCCCAGGAAAAAAGTTATGGACCAAAAACTGGTTTTTCAGTGTATCGCAAGGAAGTTACAGATGTTTATTTTGTATCTTGGTCTAGGAAGGTCCTAGAGACTTCGTTTTGGGCTCAAAAGAATCGCAATGACCATGTTTTTAAGCAATTTTGAGTGTGAATATGCGTCAAAATGCCCAGGAAAAAAGTTATGGACCAAAACCTGGTTTTTCAACTCGTATCGCAAGCAAATTACACATGTTTATATTCATATCTCAGCCTAAGAAGATTACAGAGATTCCATTTTGGGCTCAAACGAATCGCAATGGCTACATTTTCATGCAATTTTTAGTGCAACTTTGTCTCAAAATGCCCAGAAAAATGTTATGGAGCAAAAACTAGTTTTTCAACTGGTATCGCAAGCAAATAACACATGTTTATTGTTTATATTCATACATCTGCCAAGGAAGATCGTAGAGACTCATTTTTGGACTCAAAAGAATTGCAATGGCCATGTTCAAATTCGACTAGGTAATAAAGATAAGGCTCAAATGCTCAGAAAAAGGTTATGAGCCAAAAATCGATTTTTGGGCAACTGTAAGACACTGTGGAGGCCAGGAAGGTCGTACTTAGAGACTTATAAGTCAGCTATTTGAAAGAACCGCAATGCAGGTTTTGAAGGTAACTCGGCGCCCCCTTTTTAGAAATCTGGCTACACCCCTGTGGCCATATTTATACTTTTATAGTAGAGTATATTAAACTTGAAATAAAAATGGAGCGTAAAATGCCCAAGTTATAGGTTAGCCAAAAACTTGGTTCTTGGCCTAAGCAACTCATATATAATTGGCAATTTTGCTCAAAAAATGTTTGTCATGAATGCACATAGTAAGTACAGTACAAAAATTCATGGCTTTGGGCAAGAAGGGGACCACAGGGTGAGGGGTCATGGAGTGTCAGCCAAGCAGAACATCCCCGGAAAGCTTTTTACAGGAGTATAGGAGAGCATATAGATCAGCAGAAGGAGTTGGAGGGGATGGGAAGGAGGACTTGGAACAGGGTCTACGTCTGAGGGAGGTGCTGGAACATACAAGCATGCCTTATCAGTGATTACAGTAGCAGGTCATATTGTGTTGTCCCCTGTCACCCTTATATCATATTGGTCCCACACAACATCACACCACCTTCGGGGGAGTGATAATGGTAATTGGTATGACTCGCCAAACTGCAGTATTATGTCTCTAACATTGGTCCCACACAGTAGCATGTCAAATGGTTCTCGGAAGCAAAGTTCGCTATTTTCAACGTGTATACTCTACAAACAACATTCCAGCACCTCACTGGGTCCTTTCAGACAGATAACATACTAGGAGACTTCTCCCTGTCCTGGAGCTTTGGCTGGATCTGCCCGCACAACCAACGCCCTGGAGTCCTTTCACCACTCCTTCAACTCCCTGCTGTCCTGCCACCACCCCTCCATCTGGACCCTCCTCAAGACACTCCAGACGCAGCAGAACCTCTCCAGAGCCAAGGTGTTCCGTGTTACCGGAGAAGACGTGTTCAAGTCATCTGTCCTGGAGAGAAGGAGGAACGACAGGATCCAGAACCTCCTCCGGAACTACTCCAGACCTTCTGCTGACACCTTCCTGACTGGAATTGCTCACAACTACATATCCAAATCCTGTCTATCACATTTTTAGTAACTACGGGGGGTCGGATGTCGGGGGATGAAATGTCGAGGGATGTAATGTCGGGGGGTCAAATGTCGCACTTTCTTCCTCCTTCCCCTCCTCATCTTGTTCCACTGTTGCAGCACCTCCCTTAGGCCCTGCTCCCACAACCCACACCTTCTAACCCCTCTTTAACATCTGCTACCATCGCTACAACACCGCTACAACACCGCTACAACACCGCTACCAACCCCTCTTCTCCTGCCTGGTTCACTACCCTTGAGTACACCACAGGCAAGAGAAAAGGTACCAACATCATCTGGCTTGACTTCTGATAAATTGCATGGAGAAGCAGCATGGAGACCCTCTCTCTGAAAGTGTAAAGAAGCTGGTCGGGGATGTCCTGTTCGGCTGATCATCCTGACTCGCCCTTGACCGTCCTTCTTCTTGCCCACAAACCAGAATTTATGACTAAATATGGTTTTCATACAAGACATAATAGAATTCAATTGTTCCATAAAGTGAATATATTTTCAAGCAAAAAGAGAATTGTACATGTGGGTTGTAGAGTATGCACACCTTTTGGGCAAAACGCCAATGCATATGAGTTGCTTATGTCCCAAGACCTAGTTTTGTGCACTTTGGGCTATACTTTTTATTTTAAGTCCCTCAATATAAAATTAAATATAAACATGGCCATTGGTGTTTTGAGCTGACTTATAAGTCTCTAAGTACGACTTTCCTGGGTTTAGATGCAAAAATGCCCTCTACAGTGTCTTGCAGGTGCCCAAATATCGGTTTTTGGCCCATAACTTCATAACATTTTTTAAGTTCATTTTTGGCCTAATTTTTATTGAAAGTCAAACATAAACATGGCCATTGTGCTTCGTTTTATAGCCCAAAATGGAATTCTGTGATCTTCTTAGGCTGATATGAAAATATAAACATGTGTAATTTGCTCGCGACACGAGTTGAAAACCAGGTTTTGGGTCCATAACTTTTTCCGGGGCATTTTGACGCATATTCACACTCAGAATTGCATAAAACATGGTCAATGCGATTCTCTCGAGCCCAAAACGAAGTCTCCAGGACCTTCCCAGACCAAGATACAAAAATAAACATCTGTAACTTCCCTTACGCATACACTGAAAACCAGTTTTGGTCCATAACTTTTTCCTGGGCATTTTTTGCCTATTCGCACTAAAAATTGCATAAAAAACGTGGTCATTGCGCTTCGTTTGAGCCCAAACGGAGTCTCTACGACCTTCTGAAGCTGAGATATGAATTTCCCATACGCGCGCTTAAGGGCGTGGCATGGCGTGGCCCTACAGACATGTGTCTAGCGATACAAAAGTGGTACCAAGGTGATTCTGGACCAGAATTGCCTGGAGAACAACGTGCAACCTTCAAAAAATCTGGGCAATGAAGTGCATACACAACTACACGCTGCTACTCGAGTAGTTAGCTATGTCAATGTGTATTATCACCCGACCCTACTTGGCATGGTCTAGAAGTTTCTGGCTTCGTCGTTCTGCTGCCTTAAAAATATGGTGGATATAATATATCATTGGCAGCGTGTATATTACGCATATATGTGTAGATTAACCGGTTACCATTTCTCAATAAATCCGGTTTCGGTTTCGGTTGGCTTGAAACGCCCAGTTAACCGGCATTTCGGTTACAGTTCTGTTAACCGGTAGTTTCCTAATAAAGTAATAACTACACTACAATACCTCGTTCCCTGCTGTTACCACGCTCCCGACTCAGTCGCTCTGCGTTGCTGTCCCGCCAGTTCGAGCTTGTCTTCGTGCTACCTGTAGCAGAAAACTTGTGCAATTTATCATTTCGATTATGTGAGTACAGAATACAAAAGTTTAAAAGCCGTCAAATCAACAACTAGCAGAAAACGTGTGCAACTTATGGTTGAGTACAGAATTCCAGCTTAAAAGCAATCCAATTCAACAACTAAAGGAGTATGAAACGGGAAAATGGCTATTTGATGACCGTCTCGGCGCCTCAAATCATCTATGTTCGGGGAACCTTTCATATTAAATCCTAGCTTTGAAAACTCGTCCATCAATGATTACCCGAACATCCGTGTACCGTACCTAGCGCAAGAAGAATTAAACCGTATAGTGGCTAATAATAATTGATGAACTGCCTACAATAAGCTGTGTCCGGAGAACCTTTCTTGGTGTAGTACTCGGCTTATTATGGATTGGCCGTGGCGGATTGCTTTGATTATCGTGATTTCCTTCTTATAGTGATATAATAATTGACTAAATCAGATGGTTGTATCTGAC
>WFMF01000388.1:0-170218 GCA_011033025.1 Beroe forskalii | reverse complement strand
AATTTTGGAAAAAATTTTTTTTTAAAGGGGTTTTTTTCCATTTTTGTTTCGGGAATTTTTTCAGGGGCCCTTTTTTTTCCTTTTTTTTTTTTTTTTCAAATGGTACCTTTTGTTTTGATTTTACATCCTTTAAAATATTTTGCAACATTTTTGGTCCTTTTTTCGTTTTTTGGTTTTTTTATAAATGGTACCATTTTTGTTTCCCGGTTTTTGGTACCATTTTTGTTTATTATTTTGGAACTTTTATGAAATGGTACCATTTTTGTTTCTGATTTTCAGCATCTCTTTCAAATGGTACCGTTTTTGTTTCTGAATTTTACATCCTTTCAAAATGGTACCATTTTTGTTCCTCATTTGCACCATTTCAAAATGGTACCATTTTTGTTCGTGATTTTTATGATTTTTAGAAATGGTACCACTTTTGTTTCCGGTTTTTGGTACCATTTTTGTTTATAATTTTTGGAACTTTTATGAAATGGTACCATTTTTGTTTCTGATTTTCAGCATCTTTTCAAATGGTACCATTTTGTTTCTGATTTTAACATCCTTTCAAATGGTACCATTTTTGTTCCTGATTTTTGCACCATTTCAAAATGGTACCCATTTTTGGTGGTGATTTTTATGATTTTTAGAAATGGTACCATTTTTGTTTCCGGTTTGTGTACCATTTTTGTTTTATAATTTTTGGAACTTTTATGAAATGGTACCATTTTTGTTTCTGATTTTTCAGCATATTTTTAAATGGTACCATTTGTTTCTGATTTTAACATCCTTTCAAAATGGTAAATTGTTTTGTTTCAGGTATTCAGCCCTTTAAATGGTACCAATTTTGTTTTGATTTTTGGCATCATTTTCAATTGGTACCTTTTCGTTTCTGATTTCTCAGAAGTACCTTCTAAATTGGTACCAATTTTTTTTTGTCCGATTTTTAAAAAAGCCTTTCGAAATGGTACCTTTTTATTCGTGTTTTTGGCAATTTTTCAAATGGTACTTTTTGTTTCTTCATTTTGGTGCTTTTTTGAATCATACTAGAATAATTTCTGCTGTCGATAGGGGGTTTAATTTTGGGGGGTTTAATTTTTGCTGTCGATAGGGGGTTTAATTTTGGGGGGTTAAATTTAACCCCCTGGTGGATATAACAAATTTCCAATAGGGGGCTTAATTTTGGGGGGTTTTGGGGGGTTGGCCCCCCCCCTGTGCTGTTAGGGCCATCAACTGACTGTGGTTAGTATGTAAGTATGTATGATTGATGATGTTACAACTAACTGCAATCAACTGATGGTCGCCGGCAACTGTACTCTGCATTCCATAATCTCATAATCGAGCTCAAGGTTCATATCACGTACACTGCCTAAGTGCCATCATGATTCTTGGATCGCTTATGCCTTACGATGTACTAACATACTAACTATAGTACAGTTTGAGTTGCCTATTATGGATGAAAAACTCTGGAACTCTTCCAGTCTTCCAACTTTAGTAACTGCGATATGAAAATCTATCATTGCAATTAACGAAAATATTGAAAAATCTTCAATTCAAGTATAGTCAAGGGTGATTTGGAAATCCGTTGGCTTTGAATGTTAAAAGCGATTTAGCAACTGGATATGTTATTTAAGACCCTAAGGAAGCTAACTTGACTTGTCGTCAATTTTGTATCAGCCGACCACACCCTTTTTTGACCACGCCCATTTTGCGCGTAGGAAAGTTGCCATAACTTCGGTTCTTTTTGGAGTTGAGAGCAAAGGTTCCACCTTAAAATGACCGCAATGGCCACATTATGCCAGGCGGATGATGGTTCCAAAGCCCTGGGACCTTCCGTTTTCGAGTTACAGCCCAAAAACTGATTTTCCATCACTCGCGAGGCAGCGCCTTGTGAAAAATGTAACTTTGGTTGCTTTTCGAGTTGAGAGCAAACGAACCACCTTGAAATGATCGCAATCAGCACATTATAGGGGGTAGGTAATAGTACTGAAGCCTTAGGATCTTCTGTTTTGGATTAATTTCTCAATGAAAAGAATTTAAATTATGTAATTTGTGGATTGGGATGTTTGATATAAGTCACATGATAAATTCATTTTAAACCGAGGTTTCTTGAAATTGTGATTGACACTTTTGCGACAAGATAAACTGCTCTTTAAGGGAGTCTTTAAATAAGCTTCAAGGCATATCACACCCCAATCAACTCGTAGCATACCCCTATCTACTCTTAGCATGCCCCTTTCAACTCGTTGCATACCACTATCCACTCGTAGCATACCTCTGTCAACTCATAACATGCTCCTATCAACTCATAACACACCCCAATCAGCCCATAACACACCCCTACGGAAGTATCAAGTCGTAGCATACCCCCATCAACTCATAAGATACCCCAATCCACTCATAACCCTAACCCCTCTGCACCTATAAGCCATCCCTCTCAACTCAAACCATACACCTATCGACTCATAACACACCCCTATCACCTCAAAACACACCCATATCAACTCATAACACACCCTATCAACACTTAGCATACCCCTCTCAACTCATAACACACCCAAGTCAACTCTTAACATACCCCGATCAACTCTTTACATACCCCTATCAACTCGTAGCATACCCTATCAACTCTTAACATACCCCGATCAACTCTTTACATACCCCTATCAACTCGTAGCATACCCTATCAACTCATAATACACCCCTATGAACTCATAACACACCCCTATCAACTCGTAGCATACCACTCTCAACTCATAACATGCCCTATCAACTCTAAGCATACCCCTCTCAACTCATAAGACACACCAGTCAACTCATATCATACCCCAATCAACTCAAAACCTACCCCTATCAATTCTTAGCATACCCCTCTCAACTCATAACACACCCCTATCAACTCATAACATACCCTATCAACTTATAACAGACCCCAGTCAACTATCTATCTATCAAAAATTGTTGAGTCGATAGGGGTATGTTATTAGTTGAGAGGGGTATGCTACGAGTTGATAGGGGTGTGTTATGCGTTGATAGGGGTATGTTATGAGTTGATTGGGGTATGTTATGAGTTGATAGGGGTGTGTTATGAGTTGAGAGGGGTATGCTAAGATTTAATAGGGGTATGTAATGAGTTGATTGGGGTATGTAATGAGTTGACTGGGGTGTGCCTATGAGTTGAGAGGGGTATGCTAAGAGTTGATAGGGGTATTATGAGTTTGTAGGGGCATGTTATGAGTTGAGAGGGGTATGCTACGAGTTGATAGGGGTGTGTTTGGGGTTGATAGGGGTGTGATATGAGGTGATAGGGGTATGTTATGAGTTGATAGGGGTGTGTTATGAGTACATTGGGGTATGCTATGAGTTGATAGGGGTATGTTATGAGTTGATAGGTGTATGTTATGAGTTGATTGGGGTATGTTATAAGTTGATTGGGGTATGTTATGAGTTGACTGGGGTGTGTTAAGAGTTGATTGGGGTTTGTTATGAGTTGATTTGGGGTATGTTATGAGTTGACTTGGGTGTGTTATGAGTTGAGAGGGGTATGCTAAGTGTTGATAGGGTGTGTTATGAGTTGATATGGGTGTGTAATGAGGTGATAGGGGTGTGTTATGAGTTGATAGGTGTATGGTATGAGTTGAGAGGGATGGCTTATAGGTGCAGAGGGGTGAGTTATGAGTGGATTGGGGTATGTTATGAGTTGATGGGGGTATGCTACGATTTCGTAGGGGTGTGTTATGGGTTGATTGGGGTGTGTTATGAGTTGATAGGAGTATGTTATGAGTTGACAGAGGTATGCTACGAGTGGATAGTGGTATGCAAGGAGTTGAAGGGGGTATGCTAAGAGTAGATAGGGGTATGCTACGAGTTGATTGGGGTGTGTTTTGCCTTGAAGCTTATTTAAAGACTCCCTTAAAGAGCAGTTTATCTTGTCGCAAAAGTGTCAATCACAATTTCAAGAAACCTCGGTTTAAAATAAATTTATCATGTGACTTATATCAAACATCCCAATCCGCAAATTACATAATTTAAATTCTTTTTATTGAGTAATTAATCCAAAACAGAAGATCCTAAGGCTTCAGTACTATTACCTACCCCCTATAATGTGCTGATTGCGATCATTTTAAGGTGGTTCGTTTGCTCTCAACTCGAAAAGCAACCAAAGTTACATTTTTCACAAGGCGCTGCCTCGCGAGTGATGGAAAATCAGTTTTTGGGCTGTAACTCGAAAACGGAATGTCCCAAGGCTTTGGAACCATCATCCGCCTGGCATAATGTGGCCATTGCGGTCATTTTAAGGTGGAACCTTTGCTCTCAACTCCAAAAAGAACCGAAGTTATGGCAATTTTCCTACACGCAAAATGGGCGTGGTCAAAAAAGGGTGTGGTCGGCTGATACAAAATTGACCACAAGTCAAGTTAGCTTCCTTAGGGTCTGAAATAACATATCCAGTTGCTAAATCGCTTTTAACATTCAAAGCCAACGGATTTAGATATTCGACCAATTCATCCCTGACTAGTACCTATTCAAATCGTGGAAGAAGATGAAAAAATCGCGCGGAAAATTTCGAATTTTTGTTCAAAATTTGAAGTGTCAGGATCGAGGATGATCATAGAATCTACTACCGGTATAACCATCATTTGAGTTTTATTGCAGTATTATTATCCATGCTATGTGAGCAAATCTAGAGAATGTAGCGTGCACTGTTCTATCAAGCTGCTGATGACATGCACTCATATACAATCAGTACATTGTACATTAACATTCAGTATTGCACATCAACTCTAAAAGGGAGAGATTCACTGTTTCACACTCTAAAATCAGTAGCGTGAGCACTGTACACCTCGTTATGTTATACAAGTTATACATGATACAGTGATACACTAATAAACTATGTGTAAACAGCTTCTCAACTCAAGAGTATTGAATCGAGTATTGAACACTGTACTAAATAATCATTGTAGCTTGATGAGTCATTCAAGCAACGCATTGCTGCTGTATGAGTGACAAGTGACAAGTTCATCTGCATCAGATTAGCGATCTTGGTCTCATGATTTTACAAGGACACTGAATTCATACCGGTCGTCCGGTTGAATTTAGGGCTTTGAAAGTTGGAAATCACAGGCTAAAAAGGGAGTTTTTACAAGTATTGTTTCTCTATCCGCAGCCGATTCTGTTACTTTTCAGGAAATGGTGATGTAGAGAACATTTCCTTGTGTTTGATTTACCTCTCCCACCAGGTACGCCCAGTTTCCTACAGCAGTTACCAAGGCTTCGTACCCAGCACCGAGGAACAGAAGCAACTCCAAGAGGACCTACTGGAAGATAGTCATGTAAGTCAAACCAAAACAAAGCTGCAATTCTCAACTATGTTCTGAAGTGAATGATGTTTTAGTTAGCCCCCATCTTTGGAGGGAAGTAGTGCACCATCTTATGCGATCTTTTGACTTTTTGAGGTGCTTAACCTTGCCCTTCCTCATGTCCCATTTTGAGGAAAGGTGTGCTGGTATTGGGCTTACATCACATAGTCGTAAAGGGACTTGGCTCGGATAATTCATCCGTAATGCTCTCATAGTCTCATCATACATTTAGGGTGTATGGAGAGAAAGGTGAATGAAATTTACAACACCCGATTTAATCATTCCTTGTTTCCCGTATGATTTAACATTACATTCGTGTGTCTCCATATAATTCAATACATAAGATTAAAATTACCTAACTTTACTCATGACTCGGGATTGTCATGTGGCAATCGGAATATCATGCAGTGTAACAAGTAAAAGGCTATTGATTGAGGTTCACAAACTTTAGATTGTGCATCGGTGTTTTAAACATGTTTCATGAGCTCAACTATCATCTATCATGTGTGTTGTATGATAAACTTCCCTTAACTTATTTTATTTTTAGTCTCACTTTGACCCTGGATGAACATGACACCGGATCATCACGTTTTGATAATGGGACCGCTAGAGAAGTAATTCGATATCTGGTCCCGTGTGGATTTTATGATCCAATTCGATTTGCATAACTTAATTTTCAATCGTGGGGCTGAAATGATACACAGGAGATGATTTTTATGGCTACTTGGACTCGATTTTAACCGGATGAAAATGAAAATAATGGCATATATTTCAAACTTTCAAAGGTAGATGATATTGATCAGCTAATACTTCACTCGGTGATTTACAAGAAAACGTCTGGCGAGGAAACGCCCTCAAAATCGAAAGTAAAATTTTCATTATTAAGAAAATGTTGTTACCTTCAAAGCTCAAATTCATCAAGCATGTGATATTATGAAGTTGGGGGAGTGAAAATATTGCTAGGGTTGTAGGGAGGGTTGTTAGGGGTTTTAGGGAGAGAATGAGGCTATTCAAAGCTTCACTAGACATGATTTACTCCAGTTTCATCGGATCTTCTGTTATCATTGACATTCTATGGTTGGTAGTTATTTTACCCGGGCTAATTTATAAATTTACGTTCCCAGTTGTCGAATAAGAGCTAGAAGCATAATTAACTCTAAAATTAACCCCAGCAATGCACATTCACCACACTTCCTAGAAACTTCGCGCTCAACTAAACGTACTCGTGACCGTGTAAAATGCTTTGTTGCCCACTTTATAATTAGTAGATTCAGTGCTAATTCCAGGTAATAATCCTGGAGAATCATGGCTTGGTGAGCGTCGGTGAGACGGTTGAGGAAGCCTTCCTGTGGATGGCACAACTTACCAAAGCATGCGAAATACAATGGCGAGTACTTAGGTTAGTGGAACTGGCGGCTATTGTGTTGGGTCATCCTTATGTGAAATGTTTGGTGCGTTATAATGCTCATAGTACGATGGGGTAACTGGTTGATGGGTAAAATAACGGCTTATACTTGGCAGACATAATTCATGAATTGGTTCTATAATAACTCATCATCTATCATTATTAGGAATCAATAACTCTTAACAGTAACCTTATATAACCCTATCAACTGATGTTGAAATGCCCGTGAAATCACGCTTTTTTAATCAGTCGATGTATGTATTTTGTGATGTTGGGTCTGAGTTTTAAGTTTGTTACAGATGTGGAAAAGACAACCTACATGCGCGTACCTTCGAGTCTAACCAACAATTCGAAGGAGACCTACCAGTTGAACTTGTCTGCAACCCAAATGGCAGAGTGGTAAGATTTATCTTCAGTATTTGTTAAACTTTTGAAACCTCATTTTTCACCCTTCACCGGAGTGTACATTCTCTAGATTGTACATTCGCCGGGGTGTACAATCACAGGAGTGTACAATCACTGAGGAAGTTTTGCCCACAAAACCTTTCTATTTTTCTACATCTTTGACCCGTTGATTGACTTCAAATTGACAGAACGTCCTACCAAACGTAATTTAACCAGTCTCCAAATTTTATATGTTTATTTGCAAGTCTTATCAGATTCAGGTAACGTCATAAGACAAAGCTGTCCCACCGTAGATTTTGGCAATTTTCTGAAAAAAAATGTTAAATTTAGGAAAATTTTACGTACGCGGCCCAGATATTTTACTTTGGCGGATAGCGCAAAATTTCGATTATATTGCGCGCAAAAGACTAATTTAATTTTTGGCTATATCCCAACTTTTGAATAATATGCCGTTTCTCGGAAACTGCGGTCTGCGTTCCACTTTGATCCCAGTCACGTATAAATGGAAAGAAATACAGTGCTAGGTTTCAGAGGAAAATTTCATGATGGCTCACGTGATTGAGATTCGAGATGGAGAATGTAAATCACGCCCTATTTATAGATCAACCGCTCGAAAACTTCAAACACTCACGAGAAAGAAACTGCAGCATTCACCAACCATGCTCATTAAGGGTCCACTGAGAGAATGAATGACTCACACAATGATTAAACTGTTCGAACCCCCTCCCTCTCAGTACGGTCCAGGCGAGCTAGAGTTCGAGTCCTACATGAGGATGCTGGATAACGATGGCATGAACACGGGCTACCCCTACAAGACCCCCTCCGTCTTCAAGGACCAGATGCCAACCTACCCTGCTGTACAGTACCCTCCCATAGTCCCAGGCATGGACGGACCACCTAGTGACAGCAACAGGAGTGACGTAGCGAACCAGCGCAGTGCTTGGTTCAAGAACCCTGTACCTGTGGAGCAGAGAATCTCACCGCCTGATGAGCCACGGAGGAAGCCTGACAAGGTAATTTGGAAGCAGACTGTACTGTGATGTGTTGAGTGTAAGTGCTGTATTACTATTATCTTGCTCTATCGCTTTATCACGCTTTTAGCGCTTTAAATTCTTAGCTGAATTTATTACCTTTTTATAGTTCGGTTACATAACTTATCAAACTTAGCTGGTCTTGTTTTTTGTTTGTTTTCGTGTTTTAGCCAAAAGCATATTTATTACTCGTTTTATCAATACTTGAATAGCATAGCGTTCTATAATCACTACTAAACTCATTTGTATTTTAATAATCTAGCTGTTTATTTTCAGTAATTTTATTTTATGTTATAGGATCTGACTAAACCCATTTTATATTATCACAATAATATGCTGAATAAATTCTTTTAATGCATGCTGATTGATTATCTTATGGAATTGTAAATGAGAATTCTTCTATTCATATTACATTTATTCATATTAATTCAATATTCCTTCATTGGGCAAGCTGCCTCACCCCACTTTGCTTAAACTAATGAAGCACTTTATTAGCAACCAAAGTCTTAATTTAACAGCGAAAAGTGTGCTAAAATTCCTTATCTTCTTAATCAATGAATTCGATCCCTCTTGAATTGATTATCTGCTGTTAAATCCCTATTTTAATGTAGGTAAACTACAATTAATGTAGATCATCTTCCTTCAAAATCAATCAACTAACCTTTACATGACTATTAATAAGCAACTGCTATCCCTCCTCTGTCTGTATACTGATATTGAAGGGTGGAACTATGTGTTAGGATGTCCTAGTAGGGGATGAGACATGTTTAGGACATGAGACATGTTTAGCAGCCCTGGTGGGGAATGTGTCTTGTGTTCGTGTAATAACACACTGACTGACAGGGACCAAGACCCGGACATGAGAAGGCCTCCAACGACTCCCTACATTCCTCCTCCCAATCTCACTCAAGTAAGTCTTGTGTTGAGAGTGTGTCATCTGTGTTTAGAAGAATAAACGACAGAGGACAGTTTCAGTGTGGCGTCAGAGAGTGTAT
Organism: Beroe forskalii; assembly: GCA_011033025.1. Taxonomy (NCBI): domain Eukaryota; kingdom Metazoa; phylum Ctenophora; class Nuda; order Beroida; family Beroidae; genus Beroe; species Beroe forskalii. The sequence goes on along the minus strand of WFMF01000388.1, from coordinate 161,040 downwards.
TTGTAGACCATACTATGATTTTTGAGTCGTAACTGATACTTTAAAATAGCTGAAATAGTATCCTCAATTGTCGCTGGGATATTTAAATCCGTTATTATAACCTGCTGCATTTTAATAAGATTCCTCAGTGCTTTTTCGATATTTATTTTTGATATCTAAGAAATAACAAGATTCCAACAAGGCGATATAACAGAAGTTAGCAACCGGATGAAAGAAATCGAGAGGCAGTTAGAAGAAATGCAGGCAGAGTACTCCTCCAAAGCCGAGGTTGGTACGAACGTAATGATCTCTTCACTAAATCTGCGATCTCCTCACAGGATCTGGTGGCAGCTCCTGTGGTTCTAGCACTCGGAGACGTAAGAAAAAGAAGCCCAAAGGAGAAAGTGAACCGGAGGATCAAGGACCTCCTCCCCCAAGGCCCCCCTTACCCCTAATTGGCACTGAACTCGAGACCACTGAGAAAACCACCACCACAAAGAGAACCACCAGGACCACCAGATTATCGTATAGTCACTCGTCTAGCGGCTCATCTCACTCCATCAGCGGAGATGATGCTCCTTCCCGACCTCCCCTCCCAGTGGACGCAAAGAAACGTCGCCCCAAGAAGAGGGGCAGTAAATCATCCAGCCACAGCTCCAGTAGATCCTCCAACGAGTCTCCTGACGAAGACATGCCCCCCTCTCGTCCCCCTCCACCCCTGGACTCCAGAGACGATCGTTCCAGTGGATCAGACGATGACATGCCTCCATCCCGACCTCCTCTCCCCACAGATCAGAAGGGATCTCCACCCCACGATTCAGATAGCAGTTTGGAGGGTGATTCTAAGGGAGGAGACTCATCAGACCCCGAGCATAGCGGAGTTCGGTTACTATCGGATGCCAGGAAGCCCGATACGTCTGGGGAGCGAGTTGGTGAGCCAACCTCCAAACCCTACCACGGACCAGACTCCGATGGGTCCCGGCCTTCAAGCAGGTCCTCGTCAGGGGCGCCATTTGACACGCCCCGCGGAGGGAGGGACGACCCCAACAACATGCTGTCTCCCAGGAAGTCTCCCTCAGGGGAGTCCTCTCCCTACGATGACTTGAGCAGTCACTACACAGACGTGGGTCCTGGAGATGAAGGGAGGAGGAGGAGGAGCAGTGACAGTTCCTCGTCAGATGGTCATGGGAGTGACTCCACGGAGGGAGGCTACCACTCCACCAAGTCAGATGACGAGACCCCCGTAGCGGAGTTCATCCCAGAGCACCAAGTGGAAAAGGAGGTGTTTGTCAATGGGGTGCCAGTTCCGGTGGAGGGATCGGACATGGGCAGCAGTCTGGTGGACGTGGCGTCCCCTTCCGTCCTGAGTGATGTGGTGCTGAGTAGTAACGTGAGTCCGAGACACGTCGTGTTTATGCCTGCTTCGCTTTCTATCATAGACATGATCTCTCTGCTCTGTCAATATGAGACAGTGTGTCATCCGCAGTGGTGATCAAATATTCATGAAAAGTGGTTTGTATCTTCCTCTTCCAAGTTTTACACTCGATTCGTGAACGTGATTTTTGGAAGTGAAACGTGAATCTTGCAATTTATTTGTGTGAGCGGAATGATTTCAAACCCGTAATTATTTCTTTTGTGATTCTTGTGTAATGTGAACTGTGCAGATTTTAATCTCCCTCGTGACCTTCTCTTCCTCTAATCCTCTCCTCATCTCGACCGTGTCACGAGATCATGTCTAGAGATGAGTGCATGAGCCGCCTTTTGATTTGCATGTCCTTTTCCTTTTCATCTGAGTGAGATTTTCTAATGAGCGGTGAAACTTTTTTATATAGATTTTGCATGACAGTAGATTCAGCGATTACCAAGACGCGTGATTTTGGGGAAGTGACTTTGCTAAAGTTGTATTTAATTCAGTGATTTCGACAAGGCGAAAATATGAGATTATTGGCAGGCATGGCTCAGCTACCAGAACTAATGGATGTTCATACGCGTAATTATGCTGAATCAACCTGAATCAACTTTAATATTCGTACTGTATAAGTAATGGTTGTGAATATTACTATTTCCGACATTCTTGTCGTATCAGTATGATTTCTCATCGATCAAATTCATGATGATTTCTGATTGATCAAATCCCTTCCTTAGCTCCTTTGTTCCTGAATTTTTACGCGCATAATATTTTGTACTAAATCATTTTCAACAACTTAATGTATAGCACTATTTGGGCAACATAGATCTTTGTGTTATAAAACACAAATAGATGTTACCATAATATGTGCTTATCATTAATTAGTCCAATCAAAAAAGATCAATGTTCTTCGTTCCCTGTATCAGTGTGTTAATTGTTGGATATCCGGATAGAAACGTTGAAGCATCATTTTTGTATTCTATTATCACAATCCAAATAATATCTAAATTTACAGAATTGGTCCCAATCACTCAGTCTCATCTGAATATCGCGTCTCCAAAGAATCATGTTCCTAACGTATCACGTTCACCTCAGGACAGTAGCAGTGATGTTGAGAACCCGAGCTCAGATGGTGGGAGATCGGACGAGCCCATGGTTGAGAGTCTAAGTGACGAGGTCAGTGTTTTATTTCTTAAAGAAATGTAATTTGAAATCAACGAGAGAAAAATTGTTCAATATTTGTCCATTATTGTGTTTGTGCGTGACTCAGTCGCACCGAAAGCTCGTTCAAAATCCGTGTGTGCGCGCGCCACTCATCCTTTCTAACACCCATTCTCTCCCCAGTCCTCCTCATCCTCCTCATCTGGTCCTGAAGTAGACAGGTCCACTCTTCCTCCGGGCATGCTGGAGGAGACCGTGCCTTCCGAGACAGACGAAGACCCCTTGGCTGAGGCTAGCTCGCTGGGAGACGACGAGTTGCCCCAAGTCGAGATGGATACTATAGATGATGTGCAGGATGCTGTGAGTTAGATGTATTCCTGAAATTTGTGTTGTATTGTCTGAGTGTAGATGTAATGTATTTTGTACAGTGTACAATGTACATTTTGTGTGATGTATATGTGTGATGTATATGTGTGATGTATAATGTATATGTGGATACTGGATATAATATTGCTTTCAGGGTAAATTATTAAAAATATGATAGTTCATTAACCAAGTTTGTGCACAAATGGATTTCCCTTTCCGCAAGAGATATTCACGTGCACAACCGAGCACAGGGTGACACTACAATAGATGGAGGAAATCCTGAGGACCCAGAGAATTCTGCTTTGGAAGGAACAAGCACTGCTGACCAAGAAGACCCTCACTCTACAACGGTTGAAGGGAACCCTGACGACTTAGAAAATCCTGACGATCAAAGGGAAGGAGGAAGTACTTTAGACACAGAAGACCCTCTCTCAAGAATGGAGAGGGGCCGTTCTGACTACCCAGAAAACCCTTATTCTTCTATGGGAGGGAATCCTTATGACCCAGACAACCCCTATTCTTCCCTGGGAGGAGAGAATCCTTATGAATACGACTCAGAAAACCCGTACTTTTCCATGGGCGAAGGAGAGACCCCTTACGATTCAGAAAATCCCTACTTTTCATTGGGAGAAGGAAGCACTGCTGACGACGCGTCGTTCGCTGGACGACCCAATATGAAGCGTTCGAAGATGGACCCTGTTAATGGAAGTGAAGGCCCCCAAACAGCACAACCTGCCTCACCAGAAGATTTACGTCATCAGGTCTTATATCAAGCAGGATTGAGGATACAGCCTGGTGTGGTGATGATTCATGGGATTGATTTCGGGTTCATCAATCTGCATTATTGAGCATTGTGCATCAGTGGCTTCGATTGTGTGTCACAAACGATTAAAATTGTATCATCTTGTCAATAACGGATGTCGACTGATAGTGATTGACAAAGTGTCTCAGTCATGAACATGATTTATTGCATGTTTGAAATATTTGATTATTTGCCAGCACCTTTTTAATTCCCATTTTGGTCTACCATTTGAATCGTAGTGAGACATTCCAGTGTTTCAGAACATGAATCTTCTAAAACTTTTCTCTCTCTCTCTCTCCTCAGCCACCCACGGACACTGATGAAGACAGTTACATTCCTGGAACAAGACATAGTCCAGGTTAGGATCCATTGACTCTGAGAGTGGCTTAGTTTGGTCTGATCGCAGCTGTACGATTGAAATTTCTTAATAATTCCCTTTTTGTATTATTCATGTTTCGGGTCACACCTGATTTTCGCTGTTGTTCAAGGAATCAAGAAAAAGTATTTTAACAACTGTTCCTTGGTAGGAAGTGAAGATAGTGGATCGGAATTGGAGGAAATCAGGATGAACACGGTTACTGCTGGAATCATCGAGATCACAGAAACTCAGGAGGACACATTCGAGGTAAAACTTGAACTTCGTGCACCTCATATTATTTTCAATGGTCTTTAATCCTCAAACATCTATTAACTTTGTTTTCAAGTTGAGTTGCTAAGTCAGCTTTTGTCCTATAAGCTTTAAGTCTAACTTATCCCCCTCATTCCAGGTCATCACAATACATCCGGGCCAGCTGACTCAAGGCCAAAAGAATCAGCTGATAAATGAAGGTTACATAGTACAGGAGCTAGCGAAATGACTTCCTAATACCACCTAGCCGGGTATTAGACCGGCTATCCGGTCAGATACACCAAGAAGACTCTCATCATACCCCAGACTGATTATACCCCCATCATGTTTTGATCTCAATTCGAATTAACACTGACCCGTTTCAAACCATTGCTGCATGCGTTGCATTTATGTTATGTTTATTACTTGGACGGACTAGACACTTAGACACACGTGTAAATACGCGGTTGAATGTTATCCCATTATATCGCACATCCTGATCAACAGTGGACTTTAATCAAGGCAGCTGCGAATATTCTTGAATATCCTGATTGCATCACGCAATGGTCGCGAGTTCAGGAAATGAGAACCGTTCTAAAATTTTCGAGACGCACGGTACCATGTATGTATGTGTTATCAATATCCTGTTATTGTTAACAGTTAAATCAGTATCACGCACGTACAAATGGTGGTCGTGTGGAAGTTTCACAACTTGCGACATCCACGTAAGCCCATCAATTGACCACACCACCTTATTATCCTGACAATTGACATGATAAGAAACAGCCGTTATTTCAATTTCATCCGTAAGTAGGTGTTGTTTTATGTTTTCGGCGTGAAGACTCAATTCAAGGTAGTTTTTCACTTTTGTCACTGGAGCGGGAAGGGACTTCGGATTGGATTTGGATTTTGGAGGTTAAATACCTTCGTGTTTTGCAAGTGCCAATATAGTCAGGGTCGAAATGGTCAATATATAAATCCCGTGCATAAATGATGTTAATAAGGAGTTAGGACCGGTTTTGGGTATTTTTGACTATGCTGAATCGATCTAGCTATGCCGGCATTTTTTATTTTGATGACGTCACCCATTTAGGGCCACGCCCATTTTTGTCCTATCGCGAACCAAATTTACGCACTAGAAAAATTATTCTCTAGCTAATAGGAGGTGTAGGGCATCAAACTAGTGGTTTTTTGGGACGAGAAACACAATGCAACCATCAGTTTTGCTTTAAACTGGTTCTGTGAAGAGTTTCGGGTGACCACGCCCCTCTTTTGCTTAAGCGCGATGGCCAAATTTTCAAGTTTTTGATTCTAAAACATGGTTGGCATGTAGAGTATCAAACTAGTGATTTTTTGGGACAAGAAACACGATGCAACCATCAGTTTTGCTCTAAACTGGTCCTGTGAAGAGTTCCGGGTGACCACACCCCTTTTTTGCTTAAGCGTGATGGCCAAATTTTCAAGTTTTTGGTTCTAAAACATGGTTGGCATGTAGGGTATCAAACTAGTGGTTTTTGGGACAAGAAACACGATGTAACCATCTGCTTTGCTCTTAACTGGTCCTGTGAAGAGTTTCGTGTGACCACGCCCTTCTTTGGCCTAAGCACGATGGCCAAATTTACAAGTTTTTGATCGAGATCATTTGAACTTGCAGACAAAAGCCATTGGCAAATCTTAGAGGAAAGTTCTGCATCCTCTATCTTGTCCATAAGTGGTGACACTAATAGCTAACACAGGCAATTCTTACATTTCGACCGGTTCTTTTGCACAAAACACCTTTTTTGCAGAAGAACAAAGACTGAATATATCCAATGACCAGTATAAAGCAAAATCGAGAATAATTATACCTATCAAAATTTATGGAACTAACAAAGTCATTCTTGTATTTGTCAAACACAATTTAACAGATATTTCACAAACTTAAATAACTACTCAGTCGAATTATTCCATACACCAATATTGCTGCTGCGACCTTATAATCGCTCATAATCCTAAATCGACCTGAGACTACAATATCTGAGTGAAAGGTTCGTGTTAAGGAGCTTGCTGCCCTGCCTTCGTCCTAGGTTGAAACTTACAGACCTTTCTCAACCTCCTTCATTCCTGACCAGCTCCCCATCCAGCACTACTATGAATCAACATGGATTGCACACTCAGATGATATAGCCAATTGCAATGTTTCACATTCCCTCATGTTGAATGTCCATGTCATCCTCAGGGATCCACCAGGACCACCAAAATGCTTTTAAAGTGTACTAAAACAGCTTCATCAGCTTTCAGCATCCTTCAGTGCGGAATTTCTAAAGTCCTTGAAGGAACAGCAGACTCAATATATTACTAATATAGGAGCACCCATCCACGACATCCATCAGAAGTTGACCCCGTGTCCTATAAACACGTCTCCAGTCTCCTATTATAGTAGGAGGTCGACAACGAAAAAACAGGTCAGCAGCTTCTACCTGTTCATCCAAGTCACATAGCATAACTAATACTATTTCCATTCATGAGGAGTTATTAGTAATTAGGTATACGACCGACCTGAAAATTTTGTTTACAATCATTTTTGTGATATTCCATTTAGAAGATAGAGGAGAGGGAGGATCTGTTAGCCTTCTCGAAGTCCAGCACATGAGGATTCAGGATGAGGATCCATGATGGGGCAGTTGGCAGGAATGGGCTGGAAGGCCTCCAGGTAGATAACAGCATCTTTGTGCCTTTGCGGATGAGGAGGATTTAGATTGTAGGGAGGCCACAGAATCTGTAATCTGACTACGAAAGGAGCTCTGCATGACGAAGAGCAAGATGAGAAGCAGGATGAAGAGCTGGTTAGAAAGTTCCTGGGGAGCTTCTGGTAGAAGAGCTCCTGGGGAACTTCAAAATCCTAAAAATCTGTGCTGGGATGACACTCTCTGTTAGGAACTGATAAATTGTCATGTGGTTCCAGGTCACCAAGGGTTGGAGGGGCTCTGGGACGTGGGTTCTGCTTCCGTCTGGCACGTTGAGCTACTTTCTTCAGAGCATCTTCAGAGAGGAGGTGGTTGAGAGTGCCAGAAGGCAAAGGTCCCGTCATGGCACAGTAGATTCTGTGGTTGCTGGTGGTGGTGGTGCATCCTTTATCTTGAATCGGACTTCAGCACTCATCAGCATTTGAGTCAGCAACATCAGCAGGGTGGAAATATGGTTTTATCACGTTTCTCGTCTAAAAACCACTAGTTTGATTCCCTACATTACATGCCAACCATATTTTACAATCGAAAACTTTTAAATTTGGCCATCGTGCTTAGGCCAAAGAGTGGCGTGGTCACCCGAAACTCTTCACAGGACCAGTTAAGAACAAAACTGAGGGTTGCATCGTGTTTCTTGTCCCAAAAAACCACTAGTTTGATACCCTACATGCCTACCATGTTTTAGAATCAAAAACTTGTAAATTTGGCCATCGCACTTAGGCAAAAGAGGAGCGTGGTCACCCGAAACTATCTACAGGACAAGTTAAGAGCAAAACAGATGGTTGCTTCGTGTTTTTTGTCCCAAAAGACCACTAGTTTGATACTCTTCATGCCCACCATGTTTTAGAATAAAAAACTTGAAAATTTGGCCATCGCGCTTAGGCCAAAGAGGGGCGTGGTCACCCGAAACTCTTCACAGGACCAGTTTAGAGCAAAACTGATGGTTGCATCGTGTTTCTCGTCCCAAAAACCACTAGTTTGATACCCTACATGCCAACCATGTTTTAGAATCAAAAACTTGTTAATTTGGCAATCGCGCTTAGTCCAAAATGGGCGTGGTCACCCGAGACTCTTCACAGGACCAGTTTAGAGCAAAACTGATGGTTGCATCGTGTTTCTCGTCCCAAAAAACCACTAGTTTGATACCCTACACCCCATATTAGCTAGAGAATAATTTTTCTAGTGCGTAAATTTGGTTTGCGATAGGACAAAAATGGGTGTGGCCCTAAATGGGTGACGTCATTAAAATAAAAATGCCGGCATAGCTAGATCGATTCAGCATAGTCAAAAATACCCAAAACCGGTCCTAACTCCTTATTAACATTCTTTATGCACGGGATTCTATTTCGACCCTGGACTATTCTATTTCGACCCTGGACTATTTTATTACACTTTCAGGCATGCATTTTGATATCAAATCACTCTCATGAATTCATGACTTGGAGTTTGACGGAGAGGAATAAAACTTTGACAATTCCATTTAATTATTTATAAATCTAATGAATTGAAAATTAGTACGATTATTTCAATCAGTTTGGATGGTTTGTTATGATAGTATGATACAAGCCGTAAATGTTTTGATTTTTTGCTTGAATTTACTTTAGGCAAAGTATTTTGAAAAATTTCAGAAAAATCTTGGTCATTGGATGCCTTGTGGACGACTCCTTCAAGTTCAATACCTTCTTTGCTCCTTTTTTTGGTAGTGCGCGCTACAAGGGCTCTCCCTTGTCCTCCTTTTTTACATCCTTCATATCCCGTTTGGGCATGAAGGAGGCACAAAGTGATACCAAAGTGATACCAATCATTAATTAGGGTTCCAAAAGGGGCGTTGACGGGCAAACAGTGACCAGAATCTCCCAGAATCTTTATTTTACCAAAATTTATTCATATTGTTTATTGCATAATTATATTATGAAGTTTTAAGCAAAGTACTCCTTTTATGACCGCGTGAATTTACAGAAGAAAATTCTTTATTCAAATTTATTTCAGATTAATTTACATCAGAGTAATGTCTATATTGTAGATTTTGATCACTATTATCATTAATTGATTCTGACTGGACTTGTTGACGCGATTTGAAGTGAATCGGATGGTGACACTGTCCAGATATAAATATAATCTGACACGTGTCACTGTCAGTGTCATAATACTTGACACTGGTGTCAGTATACTTGACACTGGTGTCACTATACTTAAAACTGGTGTCACTGTCAGTGTCAGAATACTTGACACTGGTGTCGTTGTCAGTGTCAGTATACTTGACACTGGTGTCAGTGTACTTGACACTGGTGTCAGTGTACTTGACACTGGTGTCAGCATACTTGACACTGGTGTCGCTGCCAGTGTCAGTATACTTGACACTGGTGTCAGCATACTTGACACTGGTGTCGCTGCCAGTGTCAGTATACTTGACACTGGTTTCGCTGTCAGTGTCAGTATACTTGACACTGGTGTCAGTATACTTGACACTGGTGTCAGTGTACTTGACACTGGTGTCAGCATACTTGACACTGGTGTCAGTGTACTTGACACTGGTGTCAGTATTAATATTATTGACACTGGTGTCAGTATACTTTAACGCTGGTGACAGTATCTGTATACTTGACACTGGTGTCGCTGTCGGTATACTTGACACTGGTGTCAGTATACTTGACACTGGTTTCTGCATACTTGACACTGGTGTCGCTGCCAGTGTCAGTATACTTGACACTGGTGTCAGTATACTTGACACTGGTTTCGCTGTCAGTGTCAGTATACTTGACACTGGTGTCAGTATACTTGACACTGGTGTCAGTATACTTGACACTGGTGTCAGTGTACTTGACACTGGTGTCAGTGTACTTGACACTGGTGTCACTGTCAGTATGAGTATACTCTCCAGTTGTGTAGTGTGTACTTGTGTCAGTATTCATGACACTGGTGACTACCATGAAAACATCTATCTACTCATCGTGTCATAAGCCTTCAGTTGAAATATTGCATTGTTTGAAATCATTATCAAGATTTATTAAATTCTTTATCAATTTGAACTAGGACTTATCTTATCTTACTATATATAATGCGTGTTGTTAATATATATATATATGTGGCAGGCGTTAGCAACTTCAAGTAGGCAATGAAATTATTTTTCAATCGTGTTGCAAAAACTTTATAATAAATCAGAAAAATAATGAGAAATTTTGTCGGCCACCCTAAGGGGCGTGGGTAGCCACGCCCTTTTTTTCGTAAAAATCAAACTTTCGAATTTTTTCAAAATTCCTTTGCCATCGAGTTGCTTATGATGAATAAAAATTTTGAGAATTTTGTCCGAATTATTGGGTCGCCCTGAGGGGGCGTGGCGGGCCACGCCCTTTTTTCGCAAATTAAACTTTCGAATTTTTCAAAATTCTTTCGCCATTGAGTTGCTTATGATGAATAAAAATTTTGAGAATTTTGTCCGAATATTGGGTCACTCTGAGGAGCGTGGGAGGCCACGCCCTTTTTCGCAAAAATTAAACTTTCGATTTTTTCAAATTCTTTCGCCATCAAGTTGCTTATGATGAATAAAAGTTTGAAAATTTTGTCCAGATTGGGTCACCCTAGGGGCGTGGGAGGCCACGCCCTTTTCACAAAAATATATATTTTCGAATTTTTTCAAAATTCCTTCGCTATGGAGTTGCTTATGATGAGTAAAGGTTTGAGAATATTGTCGGCAATATTGGGTTACCGTTGGGGCGTGGGAAGCTTTTTTCGCAGAAATTAAAGTTTCAATTTCCCCTCAAACTCGCACGGTCAAATCACTGTCAAAGGGACATGTGGCCGTTAGCTCATGCGGCTGCCATCATTCGCCGTCCGTAGGACGAGAACCGACTAGTAATTATAATGAAAATAAGTGAAATGATTTCCATTTCATTACTTGATTATTATCACTACAGAAACGAATGTTATGATCATAACTGCATTCAATTTTATATATGTTCCCATTATCAGAACATCTTTCATTTGTTTACGTTGTGGCGTTATGCTTCTGAAATTGAAAAAGACTGATTTGGTACCTTATTGGCCTATAAATTAAAATGATCTCGACGGACGCTGCCCGTCTATTTCAATTTCATTTTCTTCTGACGGGGTGGCTAAAAAACAAGCGCGCACATGTGAGACTGAGTGTGACCGTCCAAATGTGGAAGAGTGACGGTGATCACATTTGCCATCGCCTATCCACTTCCAGTCAGGAGAAATAGACGGGCAACTTCCAAAGCCCGCATACTCATAGGTGTGTGTACGCGCCGCGTAATGAACTTGCCTGCCCAGGTAGGTAACGCGCCGCGCTTCCCTATTCTGAGGATGAAAAACCCGGCCCCGGGAAGGGGGCCGCATTAGACTGGCATTACACCTGCATTAGACTGGCATTAAACCTACATTAGACTGGCATTACACCTGCATTAGACTGGCATTACACCTGCATTAGACTGGCATTACACCTGCATTATACTGGCATCACACCTGCATTAGACTGGCATTACATCTGCATTAGACAGGCATTACACCTGCATTAGACTGGCATTACACCTGTATTAGACTGGCATTACACCATGTACTGGCATTACTGGCATTGGAATTTAGACTGGCATTACACCTGCATTAGACTGGCATTACACCTGCATTAGACTGGCATTACACCTGCATTAGACTGGCATTACACCTGCATTAGACTGGCATCACGCCTGTACTAGACTGGCATTACACCTGCATTAGACTGGCATTACACCTGCATTAGACTGGCATTACACCTGCATTAGACTGGAATTACACCAGCATTAGACTGGCATTACACCTGCATTAGACTGGCATTACACCTGCATTAGACTGGCATTACACCTGCATTAGACTGGCATTACACCTGCATTAGACTGGCATTACACCTGCATTAGACTGGCATTACACCTGCATTAGACTGGCATTACACCTGCATTAGACTGGCATTACACCTGCATTAGACTGGCATTACACCTGCATTAGACTGGCATTACACCTGCATTAGACTGGCATTACACCTGCATTAGACTGGCATTACACCTGCATTAGACTGGCATTACACTGGCATTGCCAGCATTAGACTGGCATTACCTGCTAGACTGGCATTACCTGCATTAGACTGGCATTACACCTGCATTAGACTGGCATGACACCTGCATAAGACTGGCATTACACCTGCATTAGATTTAGACTGGCATTACACCTGCATTAGACTGGCATTACACCTGAATTAGATTGGCATTACACCTGCATTAGACTGGCATTACACCTGCATTAGACTGGCATTACACCTGCATTAGACTGGCATTACATCTGCATTAGACTGGCTTTACAGTTACACCTGCATTAGACTGGTGATACACCTGTATTAGACTGGCATTACACCTGCATTAGACTGGTATTACATCTGCATTAGACTGGCATTACACCTGCATTAGACTGGTGATACACCTGCATTAGACTGGCATTACACCTGCATTAGACTGGTATTACATCTGCATTAGACTGGCATTACATCTGCATTAGACTAGCATTACACCTGCATTACACCTGCATTAGACTGTCATTACACCTGCATTACACCTGCATTAGACTGGTATTACATCTGCATTAGACTGGCTTTACAGTTACACCTGCATTTGACTGGCATTACATCTGCATTAGACTGGCATTACACCTGCATTTTACTGGCATTACATCTGCATTAGACTGGCATTACATCTGCATTAGACTGGCATTACACCTGAATTAGACTGGCATTACTGCACCTGCATTAGACTGGCATTACACCAATATATTACTGGCATTAGACTGGCATTACACCTGCATTAGACTGGCATTACACCTGCAGTATACTGGCATTACACCTGCATTAGACTGGCATTACACCTGCATTTGACTGGCATTACACCTGCATTAGACTGGCATTACATCTGCATTAGACTGGGATTACACCTGCATTAGACTGGTGATATACCTACATTAGACTGGCATTACATCTGCATTAGATTGGCATTAGACCTGCATTTGACTGGCATTACATCTGCATTAGAATGGCATTACACCTGAATTAGATTGGCATTACACCTGCATTAGACTGGCATTCCACCTGCATTAGACTGGCATTACACCTGCATTAGACTGGTATTACATCTGCATTAGACTGGCTTTACAGTTACACCTGCATTTGACTGGCATTACATCTGCATTAGACTGGCATTACACCTGCATTTTACTGGCATTACATCTGCATTAGACTGGCATTACATCTGCATTAGACTGGCATTACACCTGAATTAGACTGGCATTACACCTGCATTAGACTGGCATTACACCTGCATTAGACTGGCATTACACCTGCATTAGACTGGTGATACACCTGTATTAGACTGGCATTACACCTACATTATGCTGGTGATATAACTGCATTAGACTGGCATTACACCTGCATCAGACTGGCATAACACCTGCATTAGACTGGCATTACACCTGCATTAGACTGGCATTACACCTGCATTAGACCGGCATTAGACTGGCATTACACCTGCATCAGACTAGTGATATACCTACATCAATAATCACCTGCCCCAGATCACAATGTGATCTGGGCAGGTGATCTGAGGCAGATCACGACATGTCAGGTGCAGTCAATGACTCCCATCAGCCACCAGAGATCACGGCATGTCAGGTGCAGTCAATGACTCCCATCAGCCACCAGAGATCACGATGTGAGGCAGTCAATGACTCCCCCGCATAACCTGGATACAGTGTGATACATTCTACATACGTCTCATGACGCACCTTCATCCATTATCCGGCATTCCGCTACCAGATTCCCACTTAATCGCATGCATTATGGTTTCTATAAATACTCAACGTTGTTAGTTATAGTTATTAGTTCCCTTTATTACATCATATTCCTTTAAACTGGTAAATGGTATACAATTACAATTTCATCCGTTGGGACGTGAGGCTACATGTCCCGGTGTAGCCTGATGGCGGCTGCGTCTGCTATGGTAACAAAACCTATAGTATTTTGTGTTATTTTCGTTGTATATATGTCGATGTGCTAAGGTGTGCCGCGTTTTGAGAACATGTGGCTCGATTAGAAGAGTGCCGCTAGAACCACCTAATTTCATCCTTGCAGTGGCAAAGTCTCATTAATGAGCATGTATTACACGGTGAACTCGGCGTTGCACATCAAAGTATGTAACTGCACATAATGAGACCTAATGAAAAGTCAGAGTTTTAACATACTGCACTGCAAGCTGCACTGGATTTCAATTATCAAGCTGTCGCCTTGTGATGAGCACTGCTCACGGAGCCGCCTGTCGTCCATTGATTTCATTTTCAACTGCCGATGAGAATGCTTAGCTTTGCTGATTTGTGACAGGTGCTCTTTATTGCTTTATTAATGTTGCAAGTTTTCATGGTTGACAGCTAGCTTTTGAGTATGACTCATGTTCGATTACATTTAGGAGATCAAAGGTTCTTCTTTACTTGGGATTTATATGGAACTACCTCTTGGGAACCTTAAAACGCTCTAAACTACTAACTTATTAAACTATTCCCTCTACAATCGTGTTCTTCTACCTGTTACCCTGTTATCAGTAAATCACCTGTTTACCTTTGTTTATTCTTTTCATGAAACCTAATTTCGAGCTTACTTGACTGAAACTGAAACAAAAATTATTGCTGTGGTTTGTGATTGAACAAAGAGACAGAGTTTAATAGTTCGTTTAACTTTAATATCATTAAAATGATGTATTTACATCACGTACTCTAATAATTACAGGTCATAAGTTACAAAACAACAAAAATAATTATGCGAAGTGTTCAACTCATTTTAGTATATGAATTCAATCATTAACTTGATAAACCCAAAATATTGACTAATGACACATTAAGCAAATATTGCTGAATCAAGCCACTTGGAACACAAATCAAATATAACATTAAATTTTGATTGTTGAAATTAATTAAACTGATTATGCGGTCTTTATATTAATCTGAGTTACTATGTAAATATTCCATTTGGTTCGATAATAATGATTTTCGTTACGTAGAACTGTTTTTTGCTCCCAATAATCTTAAACAAGTCTTGAAAATTGCATGTATTATATTGAGGTATTGGCTGAGTTGCTGTGGTAAACTCCCCGGACTGAAGTGTTTGAATGTGAAGTTGACGTAATTAATTTCGTCTACACTTTTGCATTTTTCTCATCTTACCAAATTGCTGAAACTACTGGTCGTCTTTCCAATTTCACGGGAATCGGAAATTTCAGCATCACGTAAAACTGTATAACGTATGAACATATGGCAGTGATGTGGAAATTTCGAAAGGCGCTCCAAGAACTCGTGAAATCTACGAAATAAACGGGGCCGCTATCCAAGGTTCGGGCCGCTACCCAACGTAAATAAGGTCCAGGCCTCCAGACCCAGCGCCATTTTACGTTGGGTTATACTTAAGTTCGTTACATGACTTGCCCTGAAAGACGTATCTACTTCCACTGTAACCTGATCACTGTGTAATATTCCTACATGATACTATAGTGGTGTCGGTACATTAGTGTATACTGTATGGTGATCACTGATCATAGTTTACTGTGGTGATGTTTGGTTGTTTCAAGTCTGCTCATTCGTTAGATGACTCTTACTTTATTGAAATTCATCAGCTGTTTCTATTTATTGACTATACTGATAGCTTTCTGTGGTAGATATCGTAAATCGATACAATCGATTGAAATGATGGTCGAACGATCAACTCCATTTGAAAGAACAATGTGTTTTACTGGTCACTAATGACTTGAATCGTGTTTAAATGAGCAATATTTAGTTGTTTCCCTACTAGCTCAAAGAGTTTCCATTTAAAACTCATCAGTCGATCAAATGAGTTGATCGATCCTGGCCCTTCCCATTCATCGACCAATGAAACGTTGGCCGCCTCATACAGTTTACGTAAGGAGATATCAAAATCGATCCACACTCTTAATGATTCTAAATGATGCAGGACTCTACTGCAGGAGTGCCTGTATCTACAATTACAAAACCATCTGCTAACAATGTACTATCTATCATGGTGAGTAGGATATTAGGAGGCGGGAGTAGGACGATGTGAAGATGGCAATAGGCGGGTACAACAAGAGAAACTCCCTGTACAGCGGCTACAAAAAGAGGAAGACCGTCATGTACAGCCCGTTTGTAACCGCCATGCAGGAGACACCCTGGCCCCTTCCCAGCACCTTCATCATCACAGAAACGCAGTTCAAGTGAGTGAACACATCACACAGTTCAAGTGAGTGAGAACATCACAGAAACACAGTTCAAGTGAGTGAGAACATCACTGAAACACAGTTCAAGTGAGTGAGAACATAATATCAAAGATACACAGTTCAAGTGAGTGAGAACACCGCAGAAACACAGTTCAAGTGATTGAGAACATCATAGGCACATTTCAAGTGAGTGAGAACATCACAGAATCACAGTTCAAGTGAGTGAGAACATCACTGAAACACAGCTCAAGTGAGTGATAACATCACAAAAACACAGTTCAAGTGAGTGAGAACATCACAGAAACACAGTTCTTGTGAGTTTAATTTTCGAACTGCAAGAAGGATGGTTTTCGTGAGACCTTGAGTACCAATGAATCAATCAATCATATTGTACAAATATTGCTCATCGTTTCAAAGCTTCAACATGAACAATTGAATTGCTTTCAAATTGTGAAAAAGACCCCTTCACTTGACCTTAAGTTAATTTGAAAAACGGAGACCTTTTTTTCGAAAATTGAATGCATCGATGAAAAATTTCGGGAACCTTTGATTAAAGGGCCATCCGGACATGCTCAAACTTTTGCACAGAATTTCATGTCGAGAATCTGCCGGCATCATTATTCATTACCAATTCGATACTTTTTGTATATCCCGTGATTAAAAAACTGCATGAAAGTAATATCCTGCATGCATTAGAATATCGGATCAAAGTTTTTATGTCACTTGGCATCGTTAATACAACACTTTGAAGTGCGATAATGACGTCACGCGCAACCGACTATTCGTCAAGCGGAACGTATTAAAGTACGGTCACAAAGTTCGCACAATAACAACACACACCACGAGACTTTAATCAAGGAGAAACAATTTTTATTTATAGAATCTCTGTTGCCACCATTATTATATGATATCGCTTTTCTTTTGTTCCTCACGAACGAACGGCACAAGATTCGAGAAAATTTTCGTTTTCTATCTTTCAAAACCGAAGAAGACGTGACCGATCTTGACAGTGACTCTCAATATTTCATTTCAAGGTAAAAATATGAATGATGCAGTTCTTGATTAAAATTTTCTGTCCCTAATGTAATAAAACATGATAGAACACCGATCTTATCTAATCGATTTCATTTCTCTACTTAATAGCTTTTTGATGTTTCCTCATTATTTGCAATTAAAAGATGTCACATTTTATCCATAAAAGGTAGACACCTCGTGCAGATGACATAATTTCCTTACGACCACATCGATAAATTGATATTCGATGGATTTGAGACTCAAGTATGTTAAATTTTAACCGAATGACTCACGAGTCTCGTGAATCATAAATCACCGCCAGAAACATAACATTTTTCGCTTGGATGAATCTTTTAAATATCAGCAAGAGATTGGCAGTCATGCAAAGTGCATGACACAAAACACATACGTAATGTCTGACTGAATTAGAATTCTGCAGCCAAGTATTTAAATGGTGGAAACCGCCAAATGACACTCGATAACCGCACAGCTCATTGTTTTCATTGTTGACACCAATTTGGTGGCACTTAATCACTCGATCATCGATTTCTAAGAAATGGTAGTCATCATTCGATTGGTATCAGAGTAAGTAAAATTAGTGATCGTACATGAGTAAATGAATTATAAGTGGCCAGGAAATGTAACAGTCATTTAAACATTTTAAGAAAGACCTATCACAGCCATTTGCCGGAAAAATTTTAGCTACACACATGAGCTTCCATGAGCTTAAAAACCAATTCATATCTAAGCCGCCTCATTTCAGACTGCTGCTACAACAAGAAGCAGAAGTAGGAACGCTAGAGAACCCGTTCTTCTCTGTAAACACCTCACTGACAGGCAGCCCTCACCAGATAAACGGAGTGAAGGGAGGCCTCGACAAGAACCACAACTACTTCAAGTCCCTGATGCTGATGAACCAGAGGGACAAGGACCTTCACAGACACGACCACCACGACAAACCAGCACAGGTTTCATGCTTTCTAGGGGTATTTTGCTTCGGTTTTTTGCAAAAATTGAATGGATCAATTGGTCCACCCATTTTTTTGCAACGGCCAACAGGATGTGCCAAAATCCAAATGCTAGATAAAATCACTTATAAAATTCACAGCCTCGATCACTGATTCCTATAATTTGGTCTCTTCTGCAGAACGCAGGGGCAGGTAAAGGATACATGAGGTACAACAGAGACAGAACCATCTGCTGGAGACAGAGCAAACAACCCTTCTTTGGCATTGAGAGGATACCAGTTACACCGGTAAGAGAGTTTCTACCTCATAAGAACACCCTCACTCACCCAAAGAATGTCCACCTCAACCTCTTGTTCCCACAGAGAATGTCACCCTCACTCCCCCTGCGCCACAGAGTATGTCCACCTCACTCTCCCTGAGAATGTCCACATCACTCCCCCTAAGAATGTCCAACTCATTCTCCCTGAGAATGCGCACCTCACCCCCTGCTCACCCGGAGAATGTCCACCTCACTCCCCCTGAGAACTTCCACTTCATCCCCTAGAAATTGTCCACCTCACTCCTTGCTCCCCCAGAGAATTTCCACCTCACTCCCTTTGAGAATGTCCACCTCACTCCCCCTGCTCCTTCAGAGAAAGTCCACCTCACCCCCTGCTCCCCCACCTCACTCCCCCTGCCCCCCCACCTCACTCCCCCCTGCTCCCCCACTTCACTCCCCCCTGCTCCCCACCTCACTCCCCCCTGCTCCCCCCACCTCACTCCCCCTACTCCCCCACCTCACTCCCCCTGCTCCCCCACCTCACTCCCCCTGGTATCCCACCTCACTCCCCCTGCTCCCCCACCTCACTCCCCTGCTCCCCCACCTCACTCCCCCTGCTCCCCACCTCACTCCCCCCTGCTCCCCCACCTCACTCCCCCCTGCTCCCCCACCTCACTCCCCCTGCCCCCCACCTCCCCCCCTGCCCCCCACCTCACCCCCCTGCTCCCCACCTCACTCCCCCCCCCCCCCACTCCCCCTGCTCCCCCACCTCCACTCCCCCTGCTCCCCACCTCACCCCCTGCCCCCACCTCACTCCCCCTGCTCCCCACCTCACTCCCCTGCTCCCCCACCTCACTCCCCCTGCTCCCCCACCTCACTCCCCCTGGTATCCCCACTGAGGAAGCACTGTGCGTGGAACAAGTACAGCAGCAGCAACTCCCGCAGTACTGCAGTCACCCAGAACACCCGGCAGCTGGACCAGATGAAACTGAAGATGAACCACCCCATTGAGAGGTTCAGTGCAGCCTACAACAACAAAGCCACACCCCACAAGAAGTGGGAACAGCAGCCACAACAGCCACAGCAAGGGAGTTGTAATGCTGCCGCCAGTAGACGGGTCAGTAAGAGTTACGATGTGGGAGTCAAGAAGAGACATTCTGTCTGGTCTACGGTCAACCAGGAAAGCTGATTTGACACAATCGGACAGGAAGTCATTGCGTCGCAAGATGAGATGAACAATATTGACCAGTGATGTGATCAAACCAAGGTATTTTTATGCCAGAGCTAGGTTCACAGATCTTACAGAATAATTTAACTGATGAATGGGGTAGTCTCACAGACTAATCAGATTTAAACTGAATGGTAGCGTTGTGTGGAATCTTGTCATGCGAGGTAAGTTTGCATTATATCAATATGTCAGCTTGGACAATTTGTACAGATATATTAACCTTATTTATTAACTGGGGTAAGATTGATTTTATTTGTATTTAACTGTTCCTGAAACAATTTCAGAAATTGATATTCATCATAAAATATGTTATCCTATTTCATGGTATGAAACATATCTGATGTTGTAAACAGTATCATTACACTTCATGAAATAATAAACAGGGTTGTGCCTAAAATCATTGGACATTGATTTTGAAGTTGTATGGCTAAACATAACGGTACTTACAATTTAACAACTTTGATGGTATAGTCATTAGAAACTAGAAATAGTATTAATTGGGTTTTGTTGATATGCTAATAATTTTTATCTATTTTCAAACATTAATTTGTCTCACTGTCTTTTAGTTTTATATAAACATCCAAAAATTCGTATTTTTCAAGGGCTTTGATAACGATTTCCAGAAAAAATTAGGTTGGTAAACTGATGGGGGTTTACCACATCAGCTTTATTCTTTCATTTCGAAATCAGGTCGACCTGTATTTCCGAATCCTGGTACAATCTATGAAGACTTTTGCGGACCAAGCCTTCAGTATGGTGGGTTGTCTTAATCATATTTTATAAATAGGGCTTACGCCACCAATATTCAAATACTTCATTGACCAGCAACTAATATAATTATTGATAAAAAATTATCTGAAAATGAACTAACAATCTGAACCTAAAGCCCTCCATTGAAACTGAAAAGTCATCGCTTTTCGAGATACTTCAATAGCCATTGGTATTTGTTCCTGTCATAAAATTTTAAGGGTCACGATTCAATTCGATTCTACATCTTATTCATCAAAATTACATCGGGCAAATACCGGAAATATTTTGTGTCGCCAGTCAGGATCTGATGGTCACGAGATCAAGAATAAACTCTGTACTATTTGAGGGCAGTCTGCCAGTCCAAGTCTATACCTCATTGTAAGGTTCCCTCTCTTTTAACATTATGCAAATTGTGAAGCAGTCCCATAGACATCAGATTGCTCAGTAATACCAAGCTGAGTACACAGTATGTCCCAACACCACAGTTACAGTCCATTATAGCCCCACGCCACAAAACGTATTCCTACAATAACACGTACAGCTCACCACATGTCTCAGAGAAGTGCCCCAACCACTGACAGCAGCACACACAACACCACCCTACTCAGGGCGGGAGGGGAGGACCCACCTCCAGTCACCTCGTTTGAGAGGAAACTGAACTTCTCAGATGTGGTGGACGGGACTTTAACGTGCGTCATCACACTTCCCGATGCAGTCACGGGTCCTGTGGAGAAGGAATGTGTGAGATCAGGGATAACTCTTACTACAACTCATACAGAGCAGGATATATTATCAGAGGCATTTCTATTGAACTAGAGGAACGTATATAGTATTTCATATAAGATTGTATAAATAAAATCAATTTGCAGCTGCAGTATCACAAGATACCGGTGTCAAGGCTTCCTGAGACATTACCTGCCCCGTAGAACATGGGTTGGAGCGTGTCTGTGAGTTCCGTGTTGGGGACGGAGTAGGAGCAGCTCAGGATGCCATCCTGGTAGGAACCCACCACACTCGCATCCAGCACCTTGTCAGAGCCCCTGCGGGGAAGGTCACGTGGTTACAGAACCCTCTGATGTGTCATAGTTGGCTTAATATTACATTCGACAATATGACATGACACTTGCCTGATCGGTTATATATTGGCTAAGAGCTTCACCCTTCGGGACTAAACTGGTTCGGCCCTCGGAAAGTATCCCAAAATGGACCCGATAGTCGCCCTTCTATTTCATATTTTTATTCCCTGGACTCTTGTAGTTTACCTAAGGTTTAATAGTGCAATAATTACAAATTGTGAATCTGATTGCTTTATAAATTGAATAAATTCATAACTTACTGTTCAAGCCCGTGCGAATAACCCTTAACTTTCTTCGTAGAATACTGTGCCCCAGTTTTCAAACACAAGTAAATATCAGAGTCAGTCATCGTTCCTGTAAAAGTGGAATACATGGTAAATACTCCTTATCACTATTTATTAAAATTCAAGGCTCGATATTTCACTATAGTGGAGGCGGATAATGGCCGAGTAAATGACGTTAAAAGACCGGAGATGACTGATGACGTTCAAAAATATTTTGTACCAAACGCTAAAATCAAAATTATCTCACCGTATTTAGAAAATCCGAAGGCAATCCACACGTTTTCGTCGGTGGTAAGTCTAAACTCGGTAAGAATGCCTGATATCTCAACCTGAAGAGGGCGAAGGAGTTACTTTCGTTATTTCAAATGCAAAATAGTATTATGACAATTGAGTTATTGAAACAGCAAAAATCCACTTAATTTTTGCAGTGGCTAATTGGCAATAAGAAAAATTGAATCGTTTAATCCAGCTGACTTGGCACCACATCCACTACATGCAATCAATGAAAATTTGGACATTCTTTCAGCAGAGATAGCTATTTTCAGTTTTCACGGACACTACTTGGAACATATGCTGCGGATTATGTTCACCTTAGTATGAGTTTCACCCTTCTGCCATGACAATTTGAAAGTACATTGGTCAGTGCACCCACTGGGATCAGCTACGAGTTTGTTAGCTGCACTGCTTGTTTCTTGGACGTTGTTAGGGGTAACACCTCCATCATCATGATGCGAGTCACCATGACAACGCACAACGTTAAGCAAGCAAAGGTAGGGGAGTGCAAACAACAAGAATACTTTCATTGTGTGCTGTTACAAGCATGGAGCTACGCTATAAGGAGTGGAGTATTCTTAATTCATTGGATATCTATCCATAGCGAACTGCATTAAAAGATATTCAAAGATAGAATAGTAGTAATAAAATTCATATTATGACATCGAGGGTACCAATATCATCATTATGTAAGTAATGAAGACTTATTGGAAAGAGCCATGATATACTATTGTCTGCTGCGACAACATTATCAATCAACAGGGCTATACAGCCCACAGAATCATAACTTAGGAACCCCATAGCTACTAAGATACTATTCACTTGGGAGCGACACGCGAGAGGAGTGTAACTTCTCCACATTTATGAATTAGTTATCAAATTTGGCGTCATATCAAGGATGATAAGAGAATTCCAGCAAGGAAACCCTAGGTTATACATTCCCCAACTGATATAGCCCCTAGGTGATATACTTATAGCCTTTAAGATTGCAGCACTAGAATTTGCCCACTTACATCTATCTTATCCCCATCAGTTGAGTTAGACCAGGTTAACTTAAAGGAGCACCCAACCCCAGTGCAGTCCTCGGACAGCCGTAGCATTTGTTCTTAACAGTGCACGGCTTGTCAGCAGCTGAGCTATCTGAAAAGTGTCGTGAAGAGGATAATACATGGTTTTGCTCGAAAACAAGTTCTAATTACATGAGTAAAAGGTCTTGCTTTTTTGGACTGGTTTTGTTTGGAGACATTTTCCTCGGCTGCAAGTTCATTATACTCTGACACCACTACTTCTAAAATCCAAATGGAGCTTCCCAAAAAGGATGTATCCAGAGATTTGAGAGGTAGACACGTATAATAACATATAAAATCAAATGGAGAGAATTTTTAAGAGTATAACAGAAACTAATACTGCACAGTAGAATATCAAGCCGTCAGACCTCAGCCCTCGAATCTTAGTACTCAATTTAATTCGCCTTTCAAGGTATAATTTACCACACAAAATGCAAAAGAAGCTAGCTGAATAATTGGTACACGCTTATTAATCATTTACAAAGTCATCACAAGGCTCAATCGTTTACGAATCCCATTATCTCAAGGCCTTGGAGTTGGAAAGTAAATACAAAGACAGTTGCTCAGCTGCTATCTGCGACACGAGCAATAAATAGTGGGTAGTGTGAAAGAATTGTCCCTACCTGCTGTACAAGAACAAATAGAGTTTTGATTACCCCCTACCAGCTTACCTGGAGTTGTCAGGCGTTGCCTGACCCCCTCGCGCGCGCGAAGCGCGCGCGCCACGACTCGCAGAGTCGTGACGTAAATAAATTTAAAATTTTAAATAAATTTAAAATAAATTTAAAATTTTAAATAATGGGTCTAACGACGTCAGACAAACCTGGAGTACAGGTAGAGTTATGAGAATTTACCTGCTGTACAGATAATTTGAGTTATGAGAACTTACTTGTTGTACAGTGTACAGGAGTTATGAGAGTAATGAGAATTTACCTGCTGTACAGGTAGGTAGAGTTATGATAATTTATCTGCTGTACAAGTAGAGTTATGAGAATTTACCTGCTGTACAGGTAGAGTTATAATAACTTACCTGCTGTACAGGTAGGTAGCGCTGAGAGCACGCCCCCATCCGAGCAGGTGACAGTCCCCCCGCCCCCACTAAGAGTGAACCCCTCACTGCACGTTACTGTGTACGCCTCCCCTACACCAATACTCTCCTGGTCAGGGGACACCCCTCCCCCGGGGATGGAAGGTTTGGAGCATGTCCCAGCAGGGGTACTGCTATCTGCCGTACACTGCGGGTACGGGGTAGCTAGTGTTCCGTCAGTGCAGATAATGTCCGGAGTACCGGAGAGCGTGAAACCCGGGTTACATGACACGCTGTACGTTTCACCTGGAATATGGGGGAGTTAGTTGGAACATCATCAGGTTTGATATAGTGGAAATTGAGCGAATTTAGTATCAGTTAGAATTTTCCAACGAACGCAACACTGTTTAAAGATACTTACAACCAAAACTATGCCAAAATCTGAAAAATCAAAAGGAAACATTGAAAAGCAGAAATATCACGCACCAGTCGCTATAGGTCCAGGGTCTGGTGTCACAGTACCATCCTGAATGGACGGCTTGCTACAGGAGGTGACAACATTGACAGTACAGGTAGGGAGAGAAGAGAGGGTGCCATCTGTACAGGTGACAGTAGGGCTCCCCGAGATAGTGGCACCCCCTACACATGACACAGTGTACGATGCACCGGATTGAATGGTGTCAGAAGCCGGGGTGACGGATCCATTGGGAATAGATGGCTTGCTACAGGTAGTAAGAGTACAGGTGGGGAGAGTAGAGAGGGTGCCATCTGTGCAGGTGACAGTAGGGCTCCCCGAAATAGTGGCACCCCCTACACATGACACAGTGTACGATGCACCGGATGCAATGGTGTCAGAAGCCGGGGTGACAGATCCATTGGGAACAGATGGTTTACTGCAGGCAGCTGAAACGTAGAATTAATCAATATAACTGAGAAGTTTGAGGCAAAAGAAGATTGCTGCAGCTATTGGAGGAGCTAATAACCCCTAACGTCTTGATTAAATTGGTGAACATGTGTGCGTGTAAGCGCTGGTGCATGGTACACGGGCATGGTACAGAGTAATGAATGAAATCTCCTGCCTGGTGCCCACACTCCAAATA
The DNA here is from genome assembly GCA_011033025.1 of Beroe forskalii. Taxonomy (NCBI): domain Eukaryota; kingdom Metazoa; phylum Ctenophora; class Nuda; order Beroida; family Beroidae; genus Beroe; species Beroe forskalii. The sequence goes on along the minus strand of WFMF01000388.1, from coordinate 135,658 downwards.
GTACGTGAATGTGGGGCTGTCAACTCACCCTGTCCGAACTGTTGGATGAGGGAAAGGCTGCTGCCTGTGTTAGCAGGGGTTTTAGAGTGTTTCCTAACGTTATTCGTACCTTGCATCAACCCTGCAGAGTGTCACATATTTTACTCGGGGTCCTTTATCTAATCATCAATCATCAATGAAGTCCGGACAGCAAATAATGTTTCTACAAAATTAGTGCACATCCATAAATTTTCGTAGATTATTTGGCAGAGCAAAGAAGGCAGAAAAACACGACGCGAGCTTTGCATCTCAGTTCTCACGGACCCACCCATTCCAAGGACCACTGTCTGATCACTTGATGGAAGATTTGAGTTGTCCATGGTGAAGGAGCATGACATCGTACCGTCTGCGTTAGAACCAACCAGATCCCCTTTGTCAATGACAACTGACTGACCACTGTCGAGAAACAGCATGTGACGCTACATTCGGGTCAATTATTTCTAGTTTATTCAATCATCTTTCAAAAAGCTGTCATTTCATTAAACTAAAATAAACTTGAAGATTTTGAGAGAAATTTGTAAGTTGTCGCCAGTAACCTGGACCCCAGTCACTCAACTCACTTGTCGACGCCGTAGCCAGTTGCAGGTAGTTTTCTGGCTGAGTAAGACCCGCTGACCAACTGACAGGAGTATATCATCATGGAGGTGGACATCCGACCGTTGGGGGATAAAGCGAATGCCAGCCAAACAGAAGGGGCCGAGGAGGAGAGGGAATGAGCAGTTAGCTTACCTGACATCTCTATCTGAGAAGACATTTCACTCGTTCGAAAGAGTTTAGTTTTTTAGTATAAACTCTAAAATTAATTTCTGTTAAGGTCAGGTTCAAGTGAGTACTAACTAACACTTAACAGCTGCAGAAAATTATTTCGTGAATGGAAGTTGCAACACACTATTTAAAGACATATCATTGAATCATTCCTAAAACCCCTCCATGTCTATACCAACCTGTGTGGTTGTGGCTGAGGCAGCAGCATACTTGAGGAGGAAATCACAGTCTGAGGTACACCCCGTGGGGGTAGCCAGACACAGAGCACCCCCAGAGTTACAGGTCAGAGCACACCACGTGGCAAGGGGGAGGGAGAGTAGGAGGAGGATAATCGTGGGGAGGAAAGGTTGGAGTGACATGAGGGGGGTATTCAGAGGGAGTCTGAAATAGTGAGACACGTTAGAGAGTTTGAAGAAAAGCCAGAATATCTAAAACATGCGTTCGAGCTTGTAAAACGAAAGCTTCTATGGAATAAGATAAAATCTTTTTCAGCAGTAATCTATTTTTAGCAATAATAATTTTAGCAGTATCACTTTATCAGGGGAGATCAAAAAACGAATTCGAAAGCCAGAAAGTACTAACATTTAACAAGGTGTTTATTTGGTTATAGCAGGAGCCTCGACGTCTCAGAACTGCAATGTATCAATGTGCCTTTCTTATCAAGTCACAGCCTCAATATAGTCTGTTGCTGCTGAAGTGCTAAACTTTGTCAAAGGTAGTGAAATAGTTTGTGTATGGTATTGGAAATAAATTTTGTCTATGAATTGAAATATGTAAACAAACATGTAAGACACAATGAAAAAAGCTGTAAAATTGATTGTTAAATGTGCCAAGATAACAATTAATTAAATAGGTAAATACTCATCAAAGCATCAAGAAAAATAAATATGCTAGGTGTGTACTAGCTTACTTGGAATTGAGGAATTGGTCACGTACACTCAGTAATAAAAAAGTAAAAATAAAAAAGAATGGGGTACCTATAGCTCTATTGGTAATCAGTGTACCTGTATCAAAGGCCAAAGCCCCAACCAATAACTAAGCTGTACACAGAGCTAATGCATCGGAGTGCAAGCTCAACAACAAGCACAGAGAAGCATACTCAAACAGTACCTGCATTGCACACTACTATACATCATAATACATGAATACATGGTACATTTCGTGTACAATTGTGTTAATATCAAGATGATACTCACAATGAAAAAGACACAGAGAGGCAAGTGGGTGAGTGAGTGGAGGATGTCAATAATCAAGTTATCAGTACCCTGTTGTTTAGGTACCTATCCTGCTGCATAGGTCTAAGGCTAAAAGTAAAACAAGAGTTATAGGTACAAAAGTACAAAAGGAGGAACAAAAATTATGAGAGATAAATAAATGAAGAGAAGAAAACCAATGAAGGATAAACTAAACAAGTAAACAAAATAGTGAACTTAACATTAGTTATACCTTCCTCCTTCTCTCTTAGAATATGGCAATAAGCCAATTCAGTCTGTATAGTATACCTCCAGATACTATGATCAGTTACCTAATTAACCAGTTGACGTAACCAACTTGAAGCTTGAAAAAGACAAAATAGGTATAGGTACCTATATTGGATCAAAATATGGTGATCAAGAATATATTGCTTGAATAGAGTAGGTTCATGAATTGATTGTAAACTGCTGAAAAATACACTTAACCCATTGGATGTACTTCAGTACTACATCACATCAAATCAGACATTGAATAGCGGGCAATTGTACATAGGTGGGTAGATATCATACAGTGCAATGTAATTTAGAACTTTAGAAGAACTGAGGTAACTGCACAGAGGTAACTTATACCAGCTGATACAAGACATTTGGAGAGGCTGACCTACATTCGTAGATGCTTAGATGGGACTGGGAGTGGCAAGTGGCATTTATATTGCTTTGAAAGCTTGAAGTCGTAGAGTAATGTAATAGACTAACGTATTAATCAACATTTTATTACCGCATTATTGGATACACACTTTAACGGTCCAAAATAGTGCACAATGTTCAACAATGGTACATCTCAGTACTTCAGTAGGTACTTTGGACTTTGGTGGGCATGACACCTTAGCATTTGAAAATCAATAATCAATATCATACCGACCGATTTTCGGATAAGGTTGATAAAAACTAGAATACAAATTAACTTGATAATTGTTAATTAATACAGGAAAAATAGAAAACTGATTGTCGCTGACAATGCGTACTCTGTCTTTCCAATACCAATTAGCAAATTAATTTGTATTCATAACTATGAATTTAAATTTTCTAAGTCTGATACTGCATATTAATGTTTCCTGATATAATAACATTACTATAAGTTAGTCATAACGACAAATTTTTCACAACGAAATAGAACATAATGTGAACATCAACGTCATGATAAATATCAATTCTAAACAAAATATTTATCCAATCATCAATAAATGAAATATTAATATAAGGAGAATCTAACATCATACCTGACAGTAAACACGCCTATGAACAGCTATACAAGTTTACATAAATAAAGTTCACAGTAGAGGGGTTCAAGAAAAGCTGTAGTTTTTAATACGATTTCTACAACTCGAGTACAATTGCAGCTCCTTCATAAATAAATTTCTCATTATCTAAAGCCGGTCCAACGCCCAAATTTCCGTGAACATCCGGTGAAAAGGAAAAGTTTGGGACCAATCTTGGCAATCATAAAGATGAGGTATATCAAATGGGATGCATTCAGGTCCGTCACGTTTCCCCTCCACCAATTATCACTTATTAGTGGGGGTTTTTTCTCGAGAACTCAAGAAGATATAATCGGTGACCGGTGGGGATCATGAAACTTAAAACTGTAAAATCAATACTTAAATCCCCATAAATGGCATAATGTATTCTGTTCTGGGCCATGCTCATCATTTCACGATCATAGGAAATCATATGGAAGTCGATTTGAACAAGGCATGGACCACAGTCAGTAAGACGGATTAAGGAAAGATATGCAATTCTCCAACTTGTATGTACAAAATATATAGGCGGATCAAATACACTGTACAACTACTAAATTAATCATCATTATCAATAATAGATAAACCATAAAATAGGTAAAACATCACACATGAGTACGTTCAAGAGGACAGAAAAATTTTGAAGCGTGGAAAATAGAAATCCAAACTTACTACTTACTAGGTCCATTATATCACTGACACATTTCATAGTAGGTATCATACTATACACTTATACAGTATAGTCAGGGTGGAAATGGTCAATATATAAATCCCGTGCATAAATAATGTTAATAAGGAGTTAGGACCGGTCCCGGGTATTCCCGACTATGCTGAATCGATCCAGCTATGCCGGCATTTTTCATTTTGATGAAGTCACCCATTTAGGGCCACGCCCATTTTTGTCCTATCGCGAACCAAATTTATGCACTAGAAAAATTATTCTCTAGCTAATATGAGGTGTAGGGTATCAAAATAGTGGTTTTTTGGGACAAGAAACACAATGCAACCATCAGTTTTGCTCTAAACTGGTCCTTTGAAGAGTTTCGGGTGACCACGCCCCTCTTTTGCTTAAGCGCGATGGCCAAATTTTCAAGTTTTTGATTCTAAAACATGGTTGGCATGTAGGGTATCAAACTAGTGGTTTTTTGGGACGAGAAACACGATGCAACCATCAGTTTTGCTCTAAACTGGTCCTGTGAAGAGTTTCGGGTGACCACGCCCCTCTTTTGCTTATTAAGCGCGATGGCCAAATTTTCAAGTTTTTGATTCTAAAACATGGTTGGCATGTAGGGTATCAAACTAGTGGTTTTTTGGGACGAGAAACACGATGCAACCATCTGTTTTGCTCTTAACTGGTCCGGTGAAGAGTTTCGGGTGACCACGCCCTTCTTTGGCCTAAGCGCGATGGCCAAATTTACAAGTTTTTGATCGAGATCATTTGAACTTGCAGACAAAAGCCATTGGCAAATCTTAGAGGAAAGTTCTGCATCCTCTATCTTGTCCATAAGTGGTGACACTAATAGCTAACACAGGCAATTCTTACATTTCGACCAGTTCTTTTGCACAAGACACCTTTTTTTGCAGAGGAACAAGGACTGAATATAATATCCAATGTCCAGTATTGAGCAAAATCGAGAATAATTATACCTATCAAAATTTATGGAACTAACAAAGTCATTCTTGTATTTGTCAAACACAATTTAACAGATATTTCATAAACTTAAATAACTACTCAGTCGAATTATTTCATACATCAATATTGCTGCTGCGACCTTATCATCGCGCATAATCCTAAATCGACCTGAGACTACAATATCTGAGTGAAAGGTTCGTGTTAAGGAGCTTGCTGCCCTGCCTTCGTCCTAGGTTGAAACTTACAGACCTTTCTTAACCTCCTTCATTCCTGATCAGCTCCCCATCCAGCACTTCTATGAATCAACATGGATTGCAAACTCAGATGATGTAGCCACTTGCAATGTTTCACATTCCCTCATGTTTAATGTCCATGTCAGACATCCTCAGGGATCCACCAGGGCTACCAATGCTTTTAAAGTGTACTAAAACAGCCTCATCAGCTTTCAGCGTCCTTCAGTGCGGAACTTCTAAAGTCCTTGAAGGAGCAGCAGACTCAATATACTAATATAGGAGCACCCATCCACGACATCCATCAGAAGTTATATAATAATAATAATAAACTATGGTGGCTTGAAGACAGCAACGAAAGAAGTTAAAACTAACCCTTTATGCACAGCTGTCTATTAGAGCTGGAAAGAAACATTTAAATCAAAATTTCAAAAAAACATGCATAAGGCATGTTGATTCAAAGCATCATAATCAAAATGTTCTCCAATGTAAATTTAATTAATTTTCAATTGGTTGTGATATTAAAACTTTTCTTGAATAAAAAGGTCTTAAGTTTGTTCTTAAAAATCCCAATATCAGTACATTCTTTAAGTTCAGATGGGAGTTTGTTCCAAAGAGTAGGCGCACTAGAAGTGAAAGATTGACTACCAGCGGCTGATTTAAATGAAGTCTGTTTAAGTGTTGGAGTGCGACTTCCACTGATGTTGTTGTATTGCAATGTATCAGACAGATAGGATGGAGCAAGACTATTCAAGCATTTGAATGTTAACAAAATAACCTTGAATTCGATTCTCTCCTGAACTCTTAGCCAATGCAACTCTTGAAGATGGTCATTGACAGATTCAGTTTTCTTGAGTCCAAGGAGGATCCTACAAGCACGATTTTGTATCATCTGTAGTTGCTTCATGTTACTTGAACTGATCCCATAATACAAAGAATTGCAGTAATCAAGACTGGAGAAAACAAGTGCATGAATAAGAGTTTCACACTGATTCTTCGTGAGGAATCGTTTCATTGCTGCAATTTTTCTCATCATTCTGAAACAATTTTTCTTCAATTTCATTATCTGAGAAGTCATACTCAGTTTAGAGTCCAGAGTAAATCCTAAACTTTTTGCAGTTGAAACAAATCTAATACAAGTTGAAGGAGTTAGGAATGTCCCATGAATTTTCAGTTCAGATAGAAGTTTGGGCTTGACCCCGTGTCCTATAAAAGTATAAACACGTCTCCAGTCTCCTATATTATAGTAGGAGGTCGACAACGAAAAAACAGGTCAGCAGCTTCTACCCGTTCATCCAAGTCACATAGCATAACTAATACTATTTTCATTCACGAGGAGTTATTAGGTATACGACCGACTTGAAAATTTTGTTTACAATCATTTTGTGATATTCCATTTAGAAGATAGAGGAGAGGGAGGATCTGTTAGCCTTCTCGAAGTCCAGCACATGAGGATTCAGGATGAGGATCCATGATGGGGCAGTTAGCACTTAGCAGGAATGGGCTGGAAGGCCTCCAGGTAGATAACAGCGTCTTTGTGCTTTTGTGGATGAGGAGGATTTAGATTGTAGGGAGGCCACAGAATCTGTAATCTGACTACGAAAGAAGCTCTGCATGATGAGGAGCAATATGAGAAGCAGGATGAAGAGCTGGTTAGAAGAGCTCCTGGGGAGCTTCTGGTAGAAGAGCTCCTGGGGAACTTCAAAATCCTAAAAATCTGTGCTGGGATGACACTCTCTGTTAGGAACTGATAAATTGTCATGTGGTTCCAGGTCACCAAGGGTTGGAGGGGCTCTGGGACGTGGGTTCTGCTTCTTGGCACGTTGAGCTACTTTCTTCAGAGCATCTTCAGGAAGGAGGTGGTTTAGAGTGCCAGAAGGCAAAGGTCCCGTCATAGCACAGTAGATCCTGTGGTTGCTGGTGGTGGTGCATCCTTTATCTTGAATCGGACTTCAGCACTCATCAGCATTTGAGTCAGGAACATCGGCAGTGTGGAAATATGGTTTTATCACGTTTCTCGTCTAAAAACCACTAGTTTGATTCCCTACAATACATGCCAACCATATTTTACAATCGAAAACGTTTAAATTTGGCCATCGTGCTTAGGCCAAAGAGTGGCGTGGTCACCCGAAACTCTTCACAGGACCAGTTTAGAACAAAACTGAGGGTTGCATCGTGTTTCTCGTCCCAAAAAACCACTAGTTTGATACCCTACGGCCTACATGCCAACCATGTTTTAGAATCAAAAACTTGTCAATTTGGCCATCGCACTTAGGCAAAAGAGGAGCGTGGTCACCCGAAACTATCTACAGGACAAGTTAAGAGAGTAAGAGCAAAACAGATGGTTGCTTCGTGTTTCTTGTCCCAAAAACCACTAGTTTGATACTCTTCATGCCAACCATGTTTTAGAATCAAAAACTTGTAAATTTGGCCATCGCGCTTAGGCCAAAGAAGGGCGTGGTCACCCGAAACTCTTCACAGGACCAGTTAAGAGCAAAACAGATGGTTGCATCGTGTTTCTTGTATCAAAAACCACTAGTTTGATACCCTACATGCCAACCATGTTTTAGAATCAAAAACTTGAAAATTTGGCCATCGCGCTTAGGCCAAAGAAGGGCGTGGTCACCCGAGACTCTTCACAGGACCAGTTAAGAGCAAAACTGATGGTTGCATCGTGTTTCTCGTCCCAAAAAACCACTAGTTTGATACCCTACACCCCATATTAGCTAGAGAATAATTTTTCTAGTGCGTAAATTTGGTTTGCGATAGGACAAAAATGGGCGCGGCCCTAAATGGGTGACGTCATCAAAACAAAAAATGCCGGCATAGCTAGATCGATTCAGCATAGTCAAAAATACCCAAAACCGGTCCCAACTCCCTATTAACATTCTTTATGCACGGGATTCTATTTCGACCCTGACTAGTATGTCCATGACATTAAGGCCTGTTTGACTGTCACCCTTTAATAATATTCCGAATCATTGATTTTTATTGTCTAGCAAGAGTTTCAGTTTTTGCGAAGTTGATACTGTCCATCAAAATCACCATCTCAATCGTAACATCTTGCAAAATCTGCTCTGCGCATCTTATGGGCCACACCGGCCAATTATCGCTTATATTGACAGGAAAGAACATAATATAGAGAGGAGGGAAAATCAGTAAAAAGGAAAGAAGTGAAGAATTATAATGGTATGATTAACATCTCACTTCCCTCTCGCAGAGCTATAACAATGGCTTGGAACGTTTCTTTGACAATCTCACGTATGTCTTTCCCCTAGAAAGAGTCCTAACATGTCCAGACATCGCACTGTTGGCTGCCACCCTGAGTGGGAATAAAATTCATAGCTCATCATGGAGATTGAACTTCATGAAAAGAATAAAAATGTCTATTTGAACAGTGCTATAGATTAGAAAAAGATAAGAAAAAAGTCAAATTAGACTAGCAAATAAAGACAATAATTTACAATTTTAGATGAAAAGATACCGAGAATTGTAAGTCTGAGCATGAAATGATTACCTCTGCTTTCCAGAATTCCTATATGCTTCTTATCTTTGAGTTTTCTCCATTTTAAACAAAAGATAAAATTCCCGCAATAAATCGTCCAAATCATCAATGCTGCAATCAAACTTTCAGAGAAATCAAGCTCATATCTATTCATGATATAATGAATAAATATCTATTGATATAATGGAATACAAACGAAGACCAGCTTTAAAAAGATAGAGAAGAATTGGAAATTCCAAAAGATAATTGTGCTGTCAGCTAAATAAGACTCGAAATTTCAAATGGAACAGCAAGAGCCAAAAAACCGAACAGGAGAAATATTCAGCTGCAAAATCAATGAAGGGAGATGAGGAAAGTCATGATGAAGTAGTATCGTACGAAACCATACCTGTTTTGGTCGAGTTCTGTTTTCCTCTGGAGGAAGGAGAGTTCGAAGTACTTGTCCTCTATCTCCTTGAGTCGTGCTATGTCCTGCTCTGACACGGGACTAACCTCCGTCAGATGCTCGTTTAGCTGGAGGATCTCTCCCCGCACTCGCTTCATTTCCCGCTCCGGGTCCGAGCTCTTGAGGATCTCCATCTCGATGTGGACCAGCAGCCGGGCTAGCAGCTTCTCGTGGCCGTAGCCGTCAAAGAGCGGCACGCACCGCCACCCTGTCATCAGCTGTCTGATGGGAAACGTACAGTGACCTATAAACTTCTCATCGCCGAAATCGTTAGTGTCCGTCACTTCGAAGCGGAGCATGGCCATGTCGGGGTTAAGACACAGCAAGCTGATGACCTTCCCGTCCCCCCAGTACGGACACGTGCTCGACTTGGCAGGCAGGGTCTCTGCTGCTGTAACGTCACAATCCAAACCCTCCATGGATATCTTCACTTTAGGAGAGTTTCCCGACTCGCTGAAGAGCATTCTACCGCCAACCACCCTGATAAAGAGGGCCACTGAGTTGGAAAAGGAGTCCTGACGGGGGTCGAACTTGTTGGTGACCATGTCGAAGGGTTTCTTGACGTAGCCACACCCGGCGTTGTGGTTGTGGAACTTGCCCCAGTTCAGCTGCATCCCTTTGTCAGGGGTCTGGTAGTTCAGCGCCACAAGTTGGATCCCGTAATTCCAGGCCAGCAGCGGATCGTAGTTGTTGGAGTTCGTGCGCATCCCTTTCGGATACACTCGTCCCAGGCACGAGCTTGTGAAAGCCTGAATATATCGAAGATCAAGTTTGTTCTAAAGGGAAATTTTAATACTTTCATATAGGATAGATGATAGACACCAAGATAAACATTACTAAGCTATAACATAAATTGTAAATTTGGATCGATCAATACATTCAATGTTGCAAAGTCCACAGCACCGTATTAATACTGTTATAATAATATGAATGTGCCCCTATTATACACAGCACACCAACCAGAAGGTTGGCAGCAGTAGATTTCTGAGTGAGTGACTCCAGCTTGTTCTCGTTAAAAGACGACATCTCCCTGTAGTTTAGCGACGCAATGTAATCATCCGTAAACTCCATGGGGGCAGGAATAGCCACTGCGTATATGACCAGGGCAGAGTACGCCACGGACTGTTTCCGCTTGGTGGGCTTCTTGCTGAGGGGTTTGCTCTTCTTGGGGTTGGTGATGGAGTCGAACCACCGCTCCATCTCCTCGTACTGCTTGAATCCCATCCGGTACTCCTCCCGACCCTCGCACTTGATGGAGATGTAGTGGGGGATGTACGAGTTGTCAGAGACCGTGTGTAGTCGCGCGGTCGACTTCTTCAGTTGGATCATGCCCTCGCACATGTTGCCTGGGTGTGGAGGCAGTGACTTGTCAGACGTTGTCTGACCCCTTCGCCTTCGACAACGTCTGACAAGCAGTGACAGGAAATGATGCTGTTTGGAATTGCGGGAATATGATCTCATCGATATACAGGAATATGATCCCAGTGATATCAGATATACAGGAATATACGATATCTGATGAACATTGAATCACAGGCAAAATTCATATAAAAAAACTGAACTTGAACAAACCAAGTGGATTGTCGAGGTTTTCCTCCTCTTCCCACTCGTAGAGTCTGACGAACTTCTTGGGGAAACGCTTCCGCTTCCTCGGCCCGTAATCGCCAACAAACCTAGGAGAACAAATAATTATCAAAATAGCACGTTTATCCTTTTTCAATTTGAATTTAACACAGAACTTAACAAAGTTTGATGATTAAATTTACTGGAAACATTATATTTATAGCAATAAAGGATTCAACAGATCTTTTTGGTGCAATATCCAACAGACCAACACATCCGGGGATTGATGGCAACTCTCAATTGCAGAGAGTTCTACTGGGACCCAACTGGTTGCACTATTAGGCTTGCTAGCAACCTCTTACATGGTACCAGGTGGTGATACTCTAGGAGTAACAATTGGTCGGGGGCGCCCCTCCGAAGATTGACTGCCCTGATCCCTATGGTTAGAAAAGAGTGAGGAGACCCTCAAAACCTTGTGCCCTGTGAGCACGCCACTGGTTGAGTTTTTGCACGGTCTGAAATAGACTGAAGATTTGGAGCGTGGGCTTAAATATGTGAGGCGTGTATATACAGGTCCTGTGCCCTGTTTATAGCTGGTCATGCATTATAAAGCCCACGATAGCTACAGGTTCTTTGCCCGGTTAAGTTAAACTATTGAAGAGGTAAAGGTTCTTTTATAGTCTTCTGTCGAGACAGGAACTAGGTGAATGGAGAACCAGTAAAACCTTAAGAAGACTTTACCGGTACCAGTAATGCGGTTGGCATGAGCCACTGGAAGGTCAACATGTCCAGTGCCGAGCAAGAGTGAGAATTGAGGACGAAGGAGAGACAGCACCTGTCACCTGGGTGGCAGGCCACCAACAGAAGCCCCACCTCTGTGGGCCTGAGGGTAACATGTCCAAGAACTAGGTGTAGCAGGTGGCACCCGACCCCCCACCTCGGTGGTTAGCTTGAGAATGACAGAACAGGTCAATCCGTTCAGTTACCAACTGACCCAGCACCACTAGATTAACAATGGTTCGGAATTGGGCTTAAACCACTAAACCAGGCTTTGTTCTCAGCTTGGCTGGGAAGAACCAATTTCCCATCTTGAAACCTGCCCTAATTCAACAGAAATTGTATGAAAGTAATAGTTCAAAAGTAACCGCATTCATGTCTTTAATTATTCAAAACTCTACAAAATTACAATTTTGAGAGTGGAAATGTGGAATTTTTGCTGGCGTCAACAAAGCCTATGAACCCCTTTCTCCTCTCTGTCATCATTTGGCAACCACCCCCCCCCCCTTCGGTTGATGACGTAATACGTGACTCCCTAATAGTTGTCAATATAAATATCTATTTGTACCTTAGGAGGTGTATTTATATGGGATAAAATTTCGGTGTTTCAAATTTTGATAGGTTGAAAATATGGGGATTTTCAATTTATTACTCTTGTTAACATATGATAATGACGTCATTTCGAAATTTCATGGTGGGTGATAAAATGGGGATTTTTCTGAAAAATCCCCGAATTACAACCTTTATAAATAAACCTCCTAAGGTAGTTGTAGGAGACACAACTACGACAATCTTTATAAAATTACTACAAAATTAGAAAATTAATTGCATACAATTCACAATTTATTGAATCAATGGATTATAACCAGTATAAACAAAAAACACCTAATTCGGCATCATATTAAATCATTTAGTCCTTTTATTCAGTTTCTCATCTTAAATGTATCAAAATGAAACATATATTAATTATGTATTGATCTTAATTTTGTGGTCTTCAAACCACCGTCATATAAATATTTGAAATCTTAATCAACAATAAAATTGGGGCTTAAATGATATTAATATGAATGATATTGATTGCAATTATGATGTATGTAGATTAATTATAATCATACTGATAAGTATATCTGCTCCAAAAACCAATCAGGAGCAGGTACGCCATTGACTGCTGGATGCTGCTCCTGCACCACCTCACGAATAGTACATGTAACAGAAGCCACTGCATGCTGCGGGCGAGGCGAACTGTACCGCCCAACATGCAGCTCTAACGGCTGGATGAGGTATTACACGACAAAACGCCTGGATTGCTGCCGTACCTGCAGGGAGTATTGCGGTAGATTAAGTGATTAACAATGAACAAAAAATATGAATGGTTAAGATAAAAAAGCATATTGATCAAAATCAAAAGAATTCGTATATTCTGAAATATATCAGTTTTAGAACGGAATTTCAAGAATATCACTGTAATAATGGTTGAATTTCTTGGTATAACTATAATAACATTTTAAGAGTTACCTCTAGAGCATGCTCGAAGACACGCACGTAGGTTATTAGCCTCCACGGAAGAAAGCATAGAAAGGGCCATGACAAGGAAGAGAAACGCCTTCATCGTTTAGCTATGAAGAGAGTCAAAATAAGTGACAAAATAAGTGACAAAATATGGGACCACAGTGTTATACTAATTAACCGACTAGCTTGGTGTAAGCATGCAATCCTAATATAAAGGCCTCCTGAAGTCTATTAGACGTCTCCTTGACATAGTAAAATTAGAGGATTGGCCCAATGGATTCTCTGGTCCGTCACAAAATTTTCACGGGCCTTAATATTCACGCTGAAGTGCTCAGCGTGAATGTAATGTCCGTGATAATTTATGTCTGATATAAGGTAGATTCACCACATCGACTGGAAAAGGCGAAAATTTTAGAAAAAAACTAACTGAATCAAAATTTTATGGCTGCAACTTCATATCTGGGGCTGCCCTAGTTGTGAAGTTGCGCAATATAAGATTGCAGGCCCAAATGAAGCACCTTTATACTAAAACGAAAATTATATTAATATTTAATTAAAATGATTTAATATTCAATGTACAAGTTCAAATTCAGGCATTTTATTTGATATTTTAGTATTGCTAAATCAAATTAAAAGTTATCTGCAATCGGTACGGTAAAACGAGAAACATCAAAAGCAAAAGTAATTAAGTATCACATGAAACTCCCACGGTCGGTAATTCTTATCTCTTTATCTCTTTATCCGTAATAACATATTAGACAAATTGTGTTCTTAAAATGCAGTACCACTTTTCTTTGAAACTGAGAAAAATGATACATGAATGAAGTTACAACTTACATTTACAATTAGTAACAATTCCAAACCACGGTAAACAATTTGAACGCTTTGAGACAGAGACTTGATTTTAACGGAAAATATTTATAAGTGCACAAGGGTGGTATTGAGACTACAATGTGTGATGGAGTTGAACAGTAAATTGAAAATATAACAGCCAGCATGATCTGAATACCATACTGTCTATGAGAGCCGAAAAACCATACCTTACATACCGTACAAGACAAATTTATAAGGTACGAAATTTGGGGATTTTTCGAAAAAAAATCCGTTCCTCACAAAATTTCAAAATGACGTAATTTACAAGAAAGGCCTCGGGGCATACTTCAGTCTTAGGAACACTGTTGACAGGAGATACGTGGATCCCAAAAACCTACAGCAACTCTTTGGTTCCCTTGTCACACCCATCCTAACCTACGGGTGCCAAGTCTGGCTTCCTAGCCGACCTGTTGTGAAACACCTTATCTCCTGCTTTGACCGTGACTGTGACATAAACAATTGTGTCTCCAAAATTGCCAAGATGCGCCTTGAGCAGGTTCATCTACGCCACCTTAAGTATCTGCTAGGCATAAGGCACAATGCATCCAACTCTGCTGCCTGGGGTGAAACTGGCGGATTTCCACTTCTTATTGATAGTCTGAAGCTCTGCGTCAAATACTTCAAGAGACTGGCTGAGATGGAAGATTCAAACCTTGCCAAGGCAACATTCAACGAACAAGTAAATTTTGGCTTATCATGGTACTCCAACATGAAGTCTATCATCGAAAGTTTTGCGACAGACGGCAATAATCAGTATCAATTACTGACAGCTTCTGTTTCGGCCACTCATCTTGCTGAAGCAGCATCTCCCGTGTTACTGGTCAAGAACCTTTAGAATCATTTCATTGAGGCAATGAGGCATGGAGATTTACCCTGGAGCAATCAAGCAGGCTCTCATTCTACAGTCAAAGACAAGATCACGTGGGAGCATTACCTGGACCATGCCCGAAATTTTGAGGACAGGAAATTTACTGCAAGGATCCGCTGTAATCCTCACAAACTCAATATTGAAACTGGTAGACACAAGAACATTCCTAAAGCAGAAAGGATCTGTGACTTCTGCTCTTCAAAAGGAATCGACATCTCAGCCATTGAAGACGAAGAACACATCCTTGCCACTTGTCCGCTAGCAGCATCACATAGGCAAAAGATGGTTTCATTGATCAACAGTCTTGAGTCATCAACCATGGGATACTC
Source organism: Beroe forskalii (assembly GCA_011033025.1). Taxonomy (NCBI): domain Eukaryota; kingdom Metazoa; phylum Ctenophora; class Nuda; order Beroida; family Beroidae; genus Beroe; species Beroe forskalii. The sequence goes on along the minus strand of WFMF01000388.1, from coordinate 120,631 downwards.
CTCTCAATGGCATTCAGATAGCCAGGAAAACTCCACCAGGTCCTGCTGAACCCTTCAATGATGCACTTGTGAGACATATTCAAATCACGACCAGGGCAATCAAAATTATGTACAAGAGCATTCTAAAGTACAAAAAGGAATTGTCTCAGCAAGGTGAAAGTTCATTTTAGATCTCCTGTGATTCCACCTTCAATCTCTCTCTACTCAGTCTTTCCCTCCTTCCGCTTCCTGCTCTTTGTTTTTCCAGCCTTGTCTGCTCTTTTCATCTTCCAAGTCTTCATCTCTTAGGGCCTGGGTGTTGTCTAAGTGTCCCTCTCAGTTTGGATCCCAGATGGCTGAGTGGAAAAGAGGGGGTGTTTCCGACTTGCGCTGGTAGTGATCAGCCACCTGCTACATATGTGTGGGAAGCGGGTGCCCCCCCCGATGCTCACCTGGGTCCTGGCTGCGTACCGATTTGGGCTTAACTGTGTCCCATGCGTGGGGCATGCATAGGCCAGGGGACAACATCAACCCTATCCATTTCTTCTTTTTCTCATTCTCCTCCTCCAGGTCTTCCTGAGTTCTTGTTGCTTTGCTCCTCCTGCAGTATCACTCCTGTTACTTCATCTCTGATCAGTTCTTATTTCTCTTCAGCATCTCTCTGTTTGCTCTTTGGTCCATACACTCTGTACGTGCCCGCATTATGATCCCCTATCTCACCTAGTTCCTTTAAGTATTTCAAATTGTACCAGATATTCTATCGGTCTGATGTTCTTGTGAACCCCTTTTTTGTATCCTTTCTTCTTCTTCCTCGAATTAGTACGTTGATGACTTTGCATCAAATCAATTCCAATCACCATAACACATCACCGAATCACAATATCATCTCCGTCTAACATAAGCTACTGACTTGTGTGTGTGATTTGACTGACATTGCTTTTGTCACAAATTATATTTTAAAATTCTTGTAAATTCTTGTAAATTTCATATGTTAACATGTGTAAAAACTCTGGTCACCCCTCATGATGTCTATTTAGGAAACGAGTAGCTCATCCGCATTATTCAGGATGTGGCCAATAACACACTGGAAAGGAAAAAGATCCCACCCAAGAAACACTACCACAACAAAGCCTCTTGTTTTGACATCGAATGTCGAAAAGCCAAACGGAAAGTCAACAAGCTAAATTAAACGGGCATGCAAAACCCCCACCAAAGAAAATCGGGAAGATTACTATAAGCAGAGGAAAGAATACAGAAAGATACTCAAGAAAAAAGGGGGTCTTTCTTTGCAAAATTAAACCACAGGATAATTGGAGAAATAACCTTCAACTGGTTCAAATTTATGAACCTCAAATCCTTCAAAAATGAACCTCAAACTATGGACCTCCACGACCTGGTCACGTTCTATGAGTTCTTCAAAGATCTCATAGAACAAAAAACATTACCAGATGATCTCACCTCGAATATGACAGAATCCTACACTAATACACAGAAAAACCTAGACAACCTCCACGAAACTCTCAATAGGAGCATCACTCAAGAAGAACCAACTACGAGTATCAAGAAACCCAAGGTTGGTAAAGCCTCATCAGAAGATTGTCTTACCAATGAATTCCTCAAGAACAGCAGTCCTAATCTCCTCAAATGTATTATGGTAGAGTCTTCAATGCATGCTTGGACAGACAATGGACAAGGCATCTATCCTTGGAATGTGGCCCTTGCCACCCCATTACAAAAAAAGGAGGATAACTACAATCCAGATAATTACAGTGTAATTGCAGTTGGCAGTAATCTTGGCAAACTTTTTGCAAATGTCCTGTTAGATAGACTGATCTGTTTCAGGAACCAATTCTGCCCAGATCCAATCAACCAGCTAGGGTTCTGCAAAAATGCACAAACTAGCGACCATGTCTTTGTAGTTTGTACACATGTATTCAGAAACAGCTACAAAAGGGGGCTTATTTGTTCTTTTGCTTCATTGATTTCAAAAAAGCCTTTGACACAGTTTGCAGAGAGCTACCAAGATTCAAGATTTTATTAAAGTTCATTTTCGACAAATTGGGTTGTGGCTTCGCACGCACTGAAATAGGCAAAATTGCAATTTGATAACTATGGGAGCGTGATAATTATTAACTATCACAGACTTAAGTTTCACGGACTTGAAAATTCACGGAAATTATTCACCCTTGATCTTGTCATTTCAAATTCTCAACAAAAATTGGGAATCTCCAACTCCATTTTCCCATTTTCTTCCACGATTTGAATACTTGAATTGAAGATTTAGCACAATTTTTACGTAATAAATTGAAGATAAATATTCATATACCAGTTACAAAGCATGACACAGAAGTACTATCCCTTCACAGACCTAGTGTTGCCGTTCTTTTTCACGATTTTAGCACGTATTTAATAACCCAGTTTGCTCAGCAACACCCGGTTCTAATTGCAAGCATCTTCCTCTGCTCTAACCTTAATGTTACGCGACGTGCTATTCACATAACCTTTTCAAAGAGTCTCCCGGATCCAGAACTATCAAAAGCGTCCTTGTTATGGAGACCTGAGTTCCTCTCAGCCTTTCCATAATTGTTGTATTTCACAAGCTGTGTCATCAATTATGTAGATTGGTCGTCTGCATATAAATGGGAAAATTACGCTTTTAGAATAGGGTCAGCATTTTCATTATGAAGTTAGAGGCATCAAGAACGGGGGTTTCTTGACATGGCTAATTTGATAAGGACCTATTAGAAGGGAGGGAATAGCGTTCATGTCTTTATATCCGAAAGAAGCTCCAAACCACCCTTGAATGCATGCAAGATGCATTGGTCTCTCCTATTGTCAACCCCACTTAAACCTGGTCTAGTTGGAGCATCGCTCCAGATCTTGAATTATTTATAAATGGTTGAAAAAGAGGTACCAATCGACAGCAGCGTCAAATTCACATTATCCTGGGCTTTCTCGTGTGGATGCGAATTAATTTGGCAAATGCCATTGACAGAATTTTGCCGTTATATTTTATGAGGCATGAATTTCAATCTTCAATTTTCGCCCGGAAAGTTTTTTTGAATGTAATCGTCCGTATAATTTAGTTCAATCATGATTCATGATCTTCCACTTTTTTCAAATTCCTGGATGTTTCATGTGCAATCAAAATGCGGTCAGGATTTTTGCTTCGATGGCCAAAAAACTAATTTATGGGCAAAAATGTTTGAAGCTCATATCTCCAAAAATGTGGCCATAATGGCCATCTTTAGGCCCAAAATAGGCAACTGCCACTTTTGCGCAGGTGATAATTCAATTAACTAACTCATTTATCGTGTGTTATCGAAAATTTTCAAACTCGGCTGACGCCTCGTGTGATAATTTTCGATAACATACTCCCATATTCGTGAGTTAATCGCTCATTCTACTACCATTTCCACAGCTCAGCAATGTGACCGATGAGGAGCAACATTATTTGTGCGTTAGCACTGATACTCTGTGGTGTATTTCAGGATGTCCACTCAACTGATGCAGGTTATTATGCACCAATACCAAAGTCTCATCTATATTATACATAGATACGCGCCTATCGCTCTATCGGAGTATCGGGTCCATTTTGGGATACTTCCCGAGGCATTAACCTGAGGGATGTATCTGGTTTTGGCCCGAGCCCGTAGGGCGAGGGTCTAAACCAATATGGACCCGATCAGGCAAGTGTCTATATATTATAGACCCGCATGAAAGCGTCAGAGGGTTCCATAACCTCTCAAAAAGGGAAACACATTGCTGTAATTTTGCAACTTTCAGGCTGGAAGACAATGCAGTCATGTAGTGATGATACTATCCATTCATCTGACTTTACCTTGGACAACATCAAGTTGGAAATGAGAGTTTTAGATGAGAGAATCATCACGACCTCCTTCACAAACTCAGAAATATGGCTAAAAACAAGCGTCTATGATGAGGACAACAAGCGACGTGGAGATATAAACATAGATATTTGCTGCAATAAAATCTGCGCCCTAGGAGGCTCACAAGTTTGGCTTGCAAGTCAGGCTGGTGGAAACTGTTTCAATCGCACTCCAGATTTTCAGTCAGGATTTATCACTGTCAGATACGGGTCTAGTCAGATGGTAGAGTTGATCGGAGAAGGAGGTGAAACAACAAACACTGTGAATTTCCCATCTTGTCAAATTTATCAAGAGTTCAATGAAAATATGGGCGTCCACAGAAAGTTCAGCTTTTGCTTCAAAACTTATGAAATCAACGACGAGTTATACCAGCTTAGCTATCGTTTTAAAGGTTTAGCATTTAAAATCTTGGCAATATCAATTAACTCAACATTGGACGTCATATTATCTAGCATCATTACATTCTTTTGGCTGAATCTAGACTATATTACTTCCGCCATATTTCTACATTTCTACATTGCTATGACACTGTACGCCCCCGCAGCTCTTTGCTCTGGACTGGACCCCGCCTGGACCATGCTGACAAGTGACACCATGTTCCCTGTGGAGGCCGGGACCCTGGTAAAAGTGGGGTGCTCGACTGGGGATGGAGTGTTCGTAGTACGCGGTGACAGCACGATAACTTGTGAGGGGGCAACCAGCTACCAGTTTGTAGAGGAGCCTTCCTGTCAGCTAGGTAGAGTGAAACTTACTGCGTCACTGTACCCTGACTACAGTGAAACTTACTGTGACACTGTACCCTGACTACAGTGAAACATACTGCCTCACTCACCTCTCCACCCTCCCCTAACGTTTATAAGCACCTTTCCCTCGGCCTCCTCTACACTCATCACATCATTCAACACTTCATTGAACGGTATCAACTTTCCAACAAAGTCCGGAACTTTACTCAACCGGAATACAGGTTTTCGTAGAAAGTAGGACATAGTAGGACATAGAGGATGTAAGGTTTTCAAGTAGAGCCGAATATGGTTATTGATAGAGGTTTGGCATGCACAGGTCTCACTTTCTTTCTTTTATATGTTCCTTTTTAAAAGTACCCTAGGCTTTTGAGGTTTCTCAGGCTTTTTATTGTTTCTCAGACTAATATAACACTCAAGTAAACTAGTAGGACATAGAGGATGTAAGGTTTTCAAGTAGAGCCAAAAATGGCTATTGATAGAGGTTTGGCATGCACAGGTCTCATTGCTAACGGTACTGATATCAATATTTGTATCGATATTGATGAATAGTTGAATACCTAACAGGACAGGAAACTTTCTTTCTTTTATATGTTTCCTTTTCCCCACTTCAACGTTAATCCTTCTAACGAAGATATCAGAACTTCAGAAGATTAGAAATATTCGAGATAAAGGTCCCAGTGGCAGTAACAAGCAACAACAGGCATTATGTTCTGAAATCATTAAAATCATTACCAGCAAAAAAAACTGATCAATTTTACCTTAAATTTCCTTTGCATCTTGTAATTCTATCTACCATCACACATATTTTGATCTTTTGATATAACGAACGTGATTGGATAATTTTTTAAATCTCACATGCTCTACACAACCCCATCTGATATAGATTGTGTGAAATAATTCGCTATTGATAACCCTCATATCCATATCGAACAGAGTTGTTGAATTGGACGAACTACCGACAAAAGGTCTGAACAACAGTTTGGAGCAGGGTTCAGCAACCTTACACGAGACATCCTTCATCCAGTTCATCAACCCAGATCTCAGCATATCCTAACTCAACCATCTACACCACCAACGCTGAACACCTATACAATAGAAGACGTACCGGCAGACGAGAGTTTTCACTCTCTACAGGTGAAATATAATAAAGTAATTAAATCTTTTTTTTCTCGAAGTCAAACATATTGACGTATCTACTTTTTTCAATTTGTTTAACTATGATCTCAACTAGCGCTTCATGGTCTATAATGCATCACCTATACTCACGGACCGTTCACCGAGTTTGAAATCCAGTTCACGGAGCGGCCTCGTAACTTTTGCTCGGATCGTTAAATGATATTGTTACTACACACTATATCGGTGTGGATTTTCCATATTCCACTCGGCTTGGGCTCGAAGAATAGTCCCTTAAGGCACAAGAAATGTCGAGTTAGCATGATATTATTGTTTTTTCCGATTTCAGCCTGGACGTTAAGGATATTTTACGAATCTACACGTATGGATTTGGATGAAGATGTAAGCGAGTTCTCAACGATAGGTATCAACGAAGCCTTAAAGGCTTCAATGATATGGCATCGAGTGTCAAAGCTATTGGTGGTGATTGGATGGTGTATGCCGATGGCCGTCACGGGGGAACTGGTTTGGCAATCTGCGAGGGACAAACGGTATATCAGGGTTAGTTAGCCGAATATGGCCTTGATAAAACATAAGTTCTGCCAACCCGGTAGTATCTTGCAGCTAAGGACTTCATGAAGGAAATAGAAGAATCTCACTGCTAGCATGGCCGATGGCAGTATAAGGTTGTTAGTGAGCAATCTTAACTTCCTTACCGTAATTGATAGATTAATAGATTAATGCATTGAAATCAAACGTTGTTTGTTTTACTTTTGCTTCCTCTGCTTTGAGTTCGACTTACTACACAATTCTCCCACAACACACCGTGATTTTTCCATTTCCAGCTTTGATGATCATAATAAATTCCAGCCAAAAATTCCATTTTAAAATTTTACCTATCAGAACTACAGTATTCAAATGACTCACCATCCGACGTGATCTGAGTCCTGTTCCACGTTTCGGATGATGGCCCCTCTGAGGAAGGTCAGTTCGTCCTCTGCTCGACCGTGGTAGTCCTCCTCGGCCTCGTACACTTCCTCCGGTCGCTCTCTGATCTCCTCCTCCGTCACGTACTCCTGGTTCAGGAGCTGGTAGTCGGCCGGCGTGCTCACCTGATAATCATATGTTAGTACGCCTTAGTCGGATAAACTCAGAATTTTAGGAGTGTGGATGACTGAGAAATGTACTGATACACGGCTCGCAGTTTTGAGAGGTGAAAAGAGGGCTTTTTGGATTTTAGAAGTTTACAGGGAAACCAGTGGGGTTTGCCAAATAAGTGGGTGGAACTGGATTTGTGATGAAACGAATCTACTCCTTAATTGTTTTTGTTCATGAAGTGATTGATATTTCACAGATTTTAACTAGTCAGACTATCTCTTAGCCAAGTTTTAATCAAATTACCGAAAATTTCATAAAATTGAAAAAAGACCATTTCTGAGTAGATTTTCCACTAAATGTGTTTAAAAATTCCAGAATCGATTAAACGGGGTGGGTGCTATTTAATTGTACCTGGCCCTCCTTGAAAATTGCTATCCACCCCCCCCCGCGCTTATTAGGTACTGCAGAGCATGGGATAATAGACCACTATATTCAGTAAAAAGAATTAAATTGTCATTTGATAAACAAAAACGATAAAAAGCAATAATTAATAAGCATGATATCAAAATCTCATCGAAACTTCATATTCATATTCTCCTGATAAAAATCTAACATCACGAGTTCACTTCTCAGCTATTGCCCGCTGAATCCAGGGGTGAAACACCGCGCCACCAGGTAAGATCCTCCTTGTCTCCTCCACAGTTAGCAGGGATGCCAGGAACCTCTCCGCCATGTCACTGATACCAGGAGCTACACACACAGGCACCTTGAACTCCTCCACTTCCCGCACTGATCTGAAGAGGGGCTGACCGTTCAGCAGGGCGTACGTCAGACACCCCACCGCCCAGCTGGCGGCAGGCTGAGAGGAGTAGGACTTGTACTTGTGGAACTCAGGGGGCAGGTACACTTCCGTACCCTGGTACGAGGTGTAACGTCCGGAGGGGAGGCGTGAGGCGGAGCCGAAGTCAATGAGCTTGATGTGCTTGGTGACAGGGTTATAGAGGATATTCTCATCCTTGATGTCCCGGTGATCGATGCCCTGTTCTGTCAGATAGGTGAGCGTGTTTAGAAGCTGAGCCACCAGCTGCCCAGCATCCCCCTCGGACATAGGACCTGTCTCCACGATGTAGTCGAACAAGTCCCTGTACCCAGGTAGGAACTCCATGACCAGCACCCAGCTGCCCTCCTGGTAGTAGATCTCCTCCAGCGTCACGATGTGCGGGTGTTCCAGTGTCTCGTGGAGGAAGATCTCGTCAGGAATCCAGCACTTCCGTTCCCCGCACCACGTCTTCCTCCGACACTTGTCGTCTGCCACCACCTTAGCGGCGTGCAGAGTTCCGTCAGATGTCCGCCGGACAAGACAAACCAAGCCGTAGCCGCCCTCTCCCAGCATCTTGAGGACTGAGTAACGCGAGGTGAAGGTACTGTACGTTCTGCTCATAGTGTAACTCGGGTGGAAGAGGAGACGAGTTATAACGTAGTGAACTGTAATACTTCTTAGAAGAAACGATGAGAAATCAACTGATACTGATGAAAGTTCATCAAGATATTTATACTGATTTTAGGGCGATCCATTTGAGACGGCTGAGTTTGATCATTTGAAATCTGATCTCAAGTGAAACATGAAGGAGAGCGGTTCTAATTCCAATGATGCCTTCCAAGGGCAAGGGAACTATGTGGTTTTTACTATTTTAGGATAAGGTTCGAATGTCATGATGGGTGTCATGTGCCATGCAAGGCGGAATCATTTCACACCGTGATTGGATGCTTGTGATGAATATTACCTATCGGACTTTGTCCTGCTAATGAAAAACACTGCGAACACTATCTTGTCTGGCGTTGCCAGACCCCTGCGTCAGACAAACACGATCCATTCGAAACTGTATACGCAATGAAAGGCTTTAGTTTATTGAATCAGACATTGGCTTCCACGCCTTGAGACGGGAATCGTATTGTAGCAATGAACAATAACAACGGCGGGCTGAAAGTACTTCTACACCGGCAACACCGGTATAACTTTGAATTCTTTACCACAACAACAGAATAGGAAAGAATAGGAAAATCAATAAATTGACAACAAGGTAAAATTTAAAAACATGTCCGACCTGATCTAAAGGAATCATCTCAACAGGCTTCGTCAGCTTTATTTCCTGATTGTTCTTCGTGATATACAGAGGACGCTTCTTATAGTAGTCCACAAGTTGTGTAAGCCCTTCGAATTGAGAATTCCCTATTATCCAGAGTCTACCATCTTGTCTGATTTTACATGATCGTACCTGACAAATATTTCGATAAGGTTTCTTTTACCGACATTGAAACAATAACACAAAACGCGATTATCTTCATTGATTATTGAATCATAGAACTGTGGATGGTGGAACTTTTTCACGTAGCCAACTTTCGCTACTTTTTACACTTATCCCTTAGTAGATCATCCCATATCCCTGTCATCCAGCTAACTCCTCCCTTCCTCCTGTCCTCCACTTACCGATCCGGCGCATCTGAAGACGAGTCTGAACTTGTTATCTGGGAGCTCTCTTACCAAGAAGGCACCATTCACCTTGTGATCCCTCAACCTTCGCTCTGAATCCTCAAACGTGGCTCCGTAGTGAAACCAACTGAAAAGATATCTCCCTTTGCTCCTCCGTTCATCAATTGTGTAAAGACGGGTGTAACAAAATAAAAATTAATGACAAGTTATTTCGAACATAATTAAGGGACAAAATCAGTGACGATTTAAAGCGGTTCAAAGAGACAAAAAATTAGAAAACCCACATTTCTTTGGCGAAATTCCTCGGTTCCTGTATGGGTCGTTTGAGGATTAGTGGCACCTTGTCCACAGAGAAAGACACCCTTTGGTAGTGCTTGACAAGGGCGTAAAGGGACTCAAACGTAGGGGCTCCGGGGTAATCCTCGATAAAGTAACGCGGGAACCCTCTCTCGTACTTTGATTGAACTTTGATCTTCTTGGCTTTGTTCTGTGAACTAAGACGTAAGGTTTATATTTGGTTTAGATAAGGATTGAAGCTTGCAGTTTGGAACGAATTCGATTTTAAGCCTGATTGCCATTATTCGCTCATTTTCACTTTTCATCTAGTCTGCGTCCACTCAATAATTACTCGCTGTTCACAACAACTCACTCCTGACTTACTCTAGGAAGAGCAGGACGAACTCTCCCACACCCTGAGTGCGGGGTCTGATAGCAAAGTCCCCGGACAGGTTGATCTCTTCTCCCATCAGACTTATCATACTCTTCACATACTCGCTGATATAGTAGTTGCCAGCGTTGGCATCCACACCGCCCCAATACCACCTGAGTCGAGGGAGTCACTCTTAACATGATCAGCTGTCGCACCGCGTTCATCGATAATTTTCGAGCCACAATCAAAGCAAAATAATCAAACATGATGTCGCCAAAACTGCTATAAGCACCCCCAAGCAATTCTCCAATCTCCACTAACAATACTCACGGTTCAGCAAGATGAAGGTCTGACAGTTTGAGGGTTGTCCCAGCCGGGGAGCCATTGATAGCCCCAATCCGCTCCCTCATCTCCCCCTCGTCGCTATCCGACTCCTGATAGGAGTAGTAGAGGAACTCCGGAGTCATGAGGACTACTCGACGACTCCAGTCGTTGGCGTGCAGTGAACTCTCGAAGTATATCTCACCGCGGCGGACAATGTCTGTTTTTACTGATGAAAGGAGGGGAGATTGTTGGGCGTATAATAGGGAGTGAAACGCTGAGACCTGATTATTGTAATAGTTCATAGATATGGAGGGGTACAGGTAATATTTAATAGATCAAATAGTTCTGCACGTCTACCTCAGGGTCATGTCAAGCAGCAATAAATGCAAAGGACTCACGGTACTCATGATTGAAATCCCGTAGATGTTTCTTGTCCTGTAATAATGTTGAATAAACAAAGCAAATCAATTATTGGCAAACAGCTTGGATGTGAACTCATTAAACAACAACTCAAGTAATCGTAACAATAATAAAACAAAGTCTCCAATAAGGGTGTTTTACATGGTGCAATTAGGTATCACAGTTTTCTGGAAGCTTGTGACGGGTAAGGAAAGGTAATCACAGCACACGCTAGATTGGCACCCATTCCGCTCACTACCCACCTTTATGATGATTTTATTTCTGAGCATGTTGGGAGATGGCAACTGTCCACCATCAGGGAGCGGCGCACTCAGCAACTTATCTAGAAGTGTAATAGGTTTTCTTCAGATTTAAGGATATATTGGTATTCACGAAACTCGAGGAAAATCGAATACAAATGAAATGATCAATACCTATTCAGAGAATAATAATAAAATGCCGTTAATTGTGTCTGGTGACAAAACAATTTCATACCTCCAAGGATTTCTTTAATCATCTTAGCGAAGTCTTCTTGCATCTGAGGACCAAGGTGGTTTTCTATTGACAATATCAGTGGATACCTGAAATTTGAAGCTGTCTTTTCAATGATGACACCAGCTACGATTGAAGGATCACACACTGTATTTGAAGGTCAGCTCAAGCGAACAGACAAACGACTTCGACCAAATCAAACGAGACACACTTAGCTATGCTACTCATTTCGTTTAGACAATCCATTTCACACCAAAATAATGCCATAAACTCACGGTGAAACTTTGAAGGCGTACTGTTCGATAGCCGCCAGGACATCACTAGCTGCAATCATGGTAGTGAGGGTGTTACCATGCAGGATCATGATGGTGTTCTGTCGTTCCCACACGTCCAACTCCACACACTTACATCCCGATAGGAGGGCCTGCACGTACGCCTCAACGTTACTCTTACTCGTGATCTGGTTTCCTGTCAGGTACCTGGAAGGGGGAGAAACAGGGGTTTACACACATTTACTGCAATCTTTTTTGGAAAAAGAATCAGCATCGTTTTCTAATTGATCTCTGGCCCAGAATGGGCGTATTCATGAGCGAGCCAGGCAGCTCAAGCCAGGCCGGCCACATGGTTACTTGAATGAAAAACGTAAAATTAAGTTGAAAACGTGCGTGGAGCGCGTAGAAAGCAACAAAGATTTCGCAGCGCGCTACAGATAAAATTTGGCGCTAATTTAGGGAGGACACGGGTGTCAGCCCGTGTCACCTTGAATACAAACGTCGCGTCCGGGTAGTACTTGGAATGTTAAGGCGTAAGAAGTTTAAAGTTAAGAGTGTGGAACGCAAGCCAATCACGTAATTCACTCTCGGTATCTCAAGGGAAAGGATGACCACATTTTGACACGGATTCAACTATCCAAGAATCAAATCTCCATTAGAACGATTCCATCTTCGTATCTTTCTTTGAAGACACTCAGTTAACAATATACAGTTAACAATATGGGATCGTTCCTACCTACAACGAAACCTTGCGAACGCTTGGATTTTTATCTTGAAGTCAAAAATCATGCCAAGGACAGAATAATAATATCTCAAGAATTTCTCAAGAATTTCTGTGTACCATGGAAGTATGACATGCCTTAGAACTTTAGAAGTATGCTGATTCCTTACAAAGATACATCACCGTGTAAGTGTCTAGTACCTAATTGACAGCCTTACAACATCTGAACTCCCTACACAACACACCACAGCTTCACAGCATATCAAGCATGCATCTACTGCAGTAGGTGTTCCTGCCACCCTCATAACTTAGAAATTCCGCATACCACACTATCAAGTTCAGAAGTTCCCAAGTCAACGAACTGAGCTGTAAATATCTACCTACTTTCTTCACAGTCTGAGATGCATGTTCATGTTTAAAAGTGGGCATATTTGGTTCATTTCGGCAGGTAAAAAGCAATTGAAGTAGTTTTTTCTTCTCTTATTTATTTTTAGATCCATCAACTTTTTCTGATTTTAACAGCATGAGTTATCGAGTGGATTCTCTGTACAGTGTACGGCATATTCTTATTCTAACTGCATTCGTCTGGGACTTGGTAACATGATTATCACCCAACTTTCATCAGGTGAGTGCGGTAGAGGCGTTAGTTTCCGTTCCGAATGACAAACTTCATTAGTAAATGAGTTAGACTGCGCTAATAACAGTTTAATAACACCCACATACTCTGTACGGTGTTATAGTAATCTACACATACACAGAATGTGCCTTTGTATTATCAATCCGGTCTAACTAGCTAATCAAACCAAACACCACATACGACAGTAAGCAGCGAGGAATTACGGTACTAGAACGGTAGTTGAACGGCAGAAGTACAGTTGTACGGTAGTATAACACCAATAGCACATTCCATGTTATAGCTTGCCAGATGCAAGAAAATTGGCGGCCATTTTAACCCTACTATAGGCTCCCCCCCCCGATGGTATAATGCACTAGTCACCAAAAAACTTGCATGAGATTACCAAAAGACTGCTCATCATAGCCAGCGGAATTTAAATCAATTAGGGACCAGCAAGTTTATTTGGTGGTTTTGCAAGATTTGCCGTATGAGACAGAAGACAAATCTAGCATTTGGCAACAAAAAGCTTTAAAGAAGTTTGCAATATTTCACACGTTGAGCAGTCTTTTGGCTGACCCAACAGTAGGAAAATGCCTGTCATAATGTAGACTCCCATGCAAGCCTTCATAGGAAAGGCAAGATTTTAATTCAAATATTTGCAAGATTCGTATGATCTTATGCAAGCTTTTAGTGGTCTCTGATATTTCACTGCAAGCTTTCATAGGAAAGGCAAGATTTTCATTGCAATATTTGCAAGATTCAGTTGGTCCTATGCAAACTTTGAGTGGTCTCTGATATTCCACTGCAAGCCTTCATAGGAAAGGCAAGATTTTCATTGCAATATTTGCAAGATTCCAATGATCTAATGCAAGCTTTTAGTGGTCTCTGATATTCCACTGCAAGCCTTCATAGGAAAGGCAAGATTTTCATTGCAATATTTGCAAGATTCGAATGATCTGATGCAAGCTTTTAGTGGTCTCTGATATACCAATGAAAGCCTTCATAGGAAAGGCAAGATTTTCATTGCGATATTTGCAAGATTCGAATTATCTGATGCAAGCTTTTAGTGGTCTCTGATATACCAATGAAAGCCTTCATAGGTTGAAAATTTACTTACTCCCCCATCAGGGTCCACGCCAGGGTAGGGCTATCGGATCAAATTATGATTTAAAAATTTTCTTTCGGCCCACAGAAATGATATCATTTTATCATGAATGCCTTTCACTAGGCTAAGGTGGTGTCGTTTTGGGGCCAAAACTCAGATCTTCATAGGTTTTTGATATTATGTGCTTCTGTGGTTATGTGATACCAAGCTTTCTGGAATCGCCCGTTATTTAGCCCTGGAAAATTTGGCTCTTAGTTCATTCCTATATGGTATCTTCTTTTAACTTAACTTTATAGGCAGCGCAAGGGCTGTACCGGAGGAGGACTCTCCCACTCTGATTATGTAATAAAGTAATAAGGTAATAAAGTAATAAGCCTGTCAGTGATGGCGTAGGGAGAGTTTCCGGTTTCAGTTCGAAACACGGTAGGTACTTCTTGTCATCTTGACTAATGATCAGCGGGAAATGGAATATCAATAATATGATTACGCACACCTATAGCATAAAGCTTAATAACCATCCACATCAATGATGGAATGTTGACATTGCTTCGCTATTTCTCAGACCATTTTAATTGGAAAGCTTCTCTGTGTATTGGTATATATGTAATCCTATTCACATCACATTCACACACAGAGCACAGGGGCATTATAATTGCTGATACAAGAAGAAACTAAAACGTGTTTTCATTTGGCAACACGAGCTTTCGAGTGGCATCACGTGACTGTCACGTGACCACGATTATCACGCACCCACCTCAACCCGTTCACGTGACTTCTACGTCACACCGCGCATATCAGTTAAAACATACAGAATGCATGTCACGTGACCGACTTTGATATTCGATACGCCTCGGAGCACCGACCGCACACTGGGGCGCAATGTTATTGTAAGATACACCTAGCAGCTACCTAGGTACATAGTGATACGGCCCACACGTTAATCTATGATACATTATATAGTGACTTTGATACGGTTTATATAGGACTGTGTGTGCAATGTTATTCTATGTAAATGATACACTGTACACCCAGCCTTTAGCTTTACCGCAGCGCTAAATATCTCGATGAAGAGTTTCTCAGCAGGGTTCACGAATCACGGAAACAGTTTACAAGCAACGTAAATTCAACAATACGGTGTATAGTGTACTTGTACATGAAAATAAAATTCCAAATAATGTTTACTGTGTGTTTATCGAATAATGGAATTACTTCATTAAACCTCTGAAAATTCGATGTGTCAATTATAGTCGTTAACAACCCCACCAACGGTGTTTTGATGTGTGATTTAAAAATCTTACGGCACGAAGTTTATCCATAGAACCTTTCCAGGAAAAAAAATCTTTGGTAGGTACCTAATATGATCTCGATGAAGAGTTTCTCAGCAGGGTTCACGGAAACAGTTTGCTAGCAACGTAAAATCAACATACAATGTACAGTGTACCTACAATGTATAGTTTACTTGTAGATGGAAATAAAATTTCGACACTGATGTAAAGACGTGGTGTGTAGAACAAGGATTTCTTCGTCAATAGGACGTGAATCAGAGTAGGACGAGTGAACCCTGCTCAGAAACTCTTCATCGAGATATTTAGCTGCGGTAATAAAGGCTGGGTGTACAGTGTATCATTTATATTATATTAAAATAACATAACACACACAGTCCCATATAAACCGTATCAAAGTCACTATATAATGTTTCATCTTCAATTGTATCAAGAACACGACGTTAATTGATAGTTTAAATTGAGGATGTAAACAATAAACTGTGTCGAAAATATTGCTAGACCCCGATATGTCACCCGTACCGATTCGTCTATCGAACTGTGATTGATATGTCACGTCTTCTTACTTCATGAATCCGGAAGACGACTAATTGATCAACCACAGACTCTACTTGGTGACTTATCGGTACGGATTTCAAAAACTCAATCACCAGTTTGTAATCCTCGTACCGATTTGTCACTAGAAGTTGAAGTGTACCTTATATAATAAAGGATGCACCGAAATTGCATTCTTGGATGATTCTATATCATCGATCTTCAATCTTCATATCGCAGAATAATTTAGGGCAATTTATGTTAAAAGTTCCATGCACAGTCCTGATCGACCCGCTCACACTCCTGATCGACCCTCTTGTACAGTCCTGATCGACCAACTCACACTCCTGAACGACCCTCTTGGACAGTCCTGAACGACCCTCTCACACTCGTGATCGACTCTCTTGTGCAGTCCTGAACAACCCTTTCACACTCCTGAACCCCTCTCACAGTCCTGAACGACACTTTCACACTCCTGAACGACTCTCTAGCAGTCCTGAACGACCCTCTTGTAGTTGTACAGTCCTGAACGACCCTCTCACAGTCCTAATCGACCATCTAGCAGTCCTGAACGACCCTCTCACAGTCCTGAACGACACTTTCACACTCCTGAACGACTCTCTAGCAGTCCTGAACGACCCTCTTGTAGTTGTACAGTCCTGAACGACCCTCTCACAGTCCTAATCGACCATCTAGCAGTCCTGAACGACCCTCTCACAGTCCTGAACGACCCTCTCGTACAGTCCTGAACGACACTTTCACAGTCCTAATCGACAATCTCACAGTCCTGAAAGACCCTCTCACTCCTTCTGAACGAACCTCTCACTGTCCTGAACGACCCTCTCACAGTCCTGAACGACTCTCTCACACTCCTGAACGACCCTCTCACTTATCATTTTCTGCGATCCCTTCAGTGCATCTGCACCTAGTGATGCACATCGTTGAAAATACCCCGGTTCAATTTAAAAGATGCACTGCCATCAAGATGAATAGCACATTTAAGAAGAGATTGCTTCAAACAACTCATAATCCAAAGCTTAGGTTTCAATCTTTTTATCATCCTTCCAAAAGCGACCTACCTTTATGAACAAAAATCATATTAGGTACCTACCAAAGATTTTTTCCTGGATAGGTTCCTATGGATAAACTTCGTGCCGTAAGATTTTTAAATCACACATCAAAACACCGTTGGTGGGGTTGTTAACGACTATAATTGACACATCGAATTTTCAGAGGTTTAATGAAGTAATTCCATTATTCGATAAACACACAGTAAACATTATTTGGAATTTTATTTTCATGTACAAGTACACTATACACCGTATTGTTGAATTTACGCTGCTTGTAAACTGTTTTCGTGATTCGTGAACCCTGCTGAGAAACTCTTCATCGAGATATTTAGCGCTGCGGTAAAGGCTGGGTGTACAGTGTATCATTTACATAGAATAACATTGCACACACAGTCCTATATAAACCGTATCAAAGTCACTATATAATGTATCATAGATTAACGTGTGGCCGTATCACTATGTACCTAGCTGCTAGTGTATCATACAATGAAAATCATGCCTTTCCTATGAAGGCTTGCAGT
The DNA here is from genome assembly GCA_011033025.1 of Beroe forskalii. NCBI lineage: Eukaryota > Metazoa > Ctenophora > Nuda > Beroida > Beroidae > Beroe > Beroe forskalii. The sequence continues at coordinate 103,331 of WFMF01000388.1, read as the reverse complement.
AGAATATCAGAGACCTCTAAAAGCTTGCATAAGATCATTCGAATCTTGCAAATATTGCAATGAAAAATCTTGCCTTTCCAATGAAAAGCTTGCAGTGAAATATCAGAGACACTAAAAAGCTTGCATAAGATCATCATACGAATCTTGCAAATATTGCAATGAAAATCTTGCCTTTCCTATGAAGGCTTGCAGTGGAATATCGGAGACCACTCAAAGCTTGCATGGGACCAACTGAATCTTGCAAATATTGCAATGAAAATCTTGCCTTTCCTATGAATTCTTGCAGTGGAATATCAGAGACCACTAAAAGCTTGCATAAGATCATTCGAATCTTGCAAATATTGCAATGAAAATCTTGCCTTTCCTATGAATTCTTGCATTGGGATATCAGAGACCACTGAAAGCTTGCATAAGATCATTCGAATCTTGCAAATATTGCAATGAAAATCTTGCCTTTCCTATGAAGGCTTGCATTAGTCTAAATGTATCCTTGTGACAGTAACAGGCATTTTGATTGCAGTCTTGCATCCACTATCAAAAATACTGCCAAGCTAGAGATGCATTATAGATACATCACCGTGTAAGTGTCTAGTACCTAATTGACAGCCTTACAACATCTGAACTCCCTACACAACACACCACAGCTTCACAGCATATCAAGCATGCATCTACTGCAGTAGGTGTTCCTACCACCCTCATAACTTAGAAATTCCGCATACCACACTATCAAGTTCAGAAGTTCCCAAGTCGACGAACTGAGGTGTAAATACCTACCTACTTTCTTCACAGTCTGAGATGCATGTTCATGTTTAAAAGTGGGCATATTTGGTTCATTTCGGCAGGTAAAAAGCAATTGAAGTAGTTTTTTCTTCTCTTATTTATTTTTAGATCCATCAACTTTTTCTGATTTTAACAGTATGAGTTATCGAGTGGATTCTCTGTACAGTGTACGGCATATTCTTATTCTAACTGCATTCGTCTGGGACTTGGTAACATGATTATCACCCAACTTTCATCAGGTGAGTGCGGTACAGGCGTTAGTTTCCGTTCCGAATGACAAGTTTCATTAGTAAATGAGTTAGACTGCGCTAATAACAGTTTAATAACACCCACATCTGTACGGTGTTATAGTAATCTACACATACACAGAATGTGCCTTTGTATTATCAATCCGGTCTAATCAAACCAAACACCACATACGACAGTAAGCAGCGAGGAATTACGAAACAAGAACGGTAGTTGAACGGCAGAAGTACAGTTGTACGGTAGTATAACACCAATAGCACATTCCATGTTATAGCTTGCCAGATGCAAGAAAATTGGCGGCCATTTTAACCCTACTATCACGTAAGTGGAACTTCAGGACCGATACACTATGCAGGCGGTTACAGTACATTCGCTGTATGAAGGTGTGTCTGAAAGTTGTGTTAATCCGGGCTAGAAATGCGTACAATAACTACACACACACGCTTACACTCACACGTTCAGAGATAAGTAGGTTTGGGGTTTCAAGTGACAGAGCCTCACCAGCCAGTTCCCGTGTAATTTGTTACCTAGCAACTCTCACACGCTCGGACACTGGGTGTGTGTGTCTATCTTGTTAATCAGTTAATTACACAATATATGTGTCAACACACAAATATGGCAGGGATAATTGTGATACACCTTAATTGGTAGTAGTATCAACGAAGTGACGTATCAGAGCAACTTACATCCACTACCAACAGCATATATCTGCCAGGGTGAAGGTTGTTGGGGTGTGGGGGTAAAGGGGGGAGGCGCGGGGTATAAGGGGGTAAATGGGGGTGTATAACTTCGATAAACCGGCCACTGGGGAGGTATGGGACTCGTTCTCTTCCAGTCCCCCAAGTGTCGTGGGGGGTCTCCCCTCTGGGCGGCGCCTCCTGGGGACTGACTGGATCACTCACAGGTCCATCCCTCATTTAGTAGTAGGGGGTGGAGTGAGAGGGGGGATTATAGTATGCACTCTGAGGCTACTAAGATGAGGACAAACAACTCCATTTCATTCACAATTACAGTCATTGAGTTTAACCGATCACTAAAGAAAAACCATGTTATAGCCAGCGCAAGTGTCCTTGCCTTATTATTAACGCACGTAATCCCACATAATTTACACCTTGTATAATTTACACATTGTATAGCTGCTGATCCATAAGTTTGATATTTGAGATTATTAATAATCAGACACACACACGCATCATATGGGATGTAGTGGTATTCATAGCGTCCAGTGTACATACTATCTTGACATGTGTTATTAAAACTATACGGGAACGAATTATCGGTGCAATTATGTGACAATTAGTTAATGGTTGTCGACATCATACTATTACATTCTTTGGATAAAAAAAACCTATACGACGTGGTTTTATTTCAATAAAAAATGCGAACTCCCAACTTTCGGACCGAATTCCCAGTTTATGCGGCTTCATAACAATGCATGATATCCAATATGAGAGTATTATTCACGTAGGTTCAAGTTAGTTTTCGACACTGGAATAATTAGATACCAGTAAATTCATCATGAATCAAGACTTGAGCCGTGCGTGGATTTATAATACATTTTGCATTTAAATTCTTCATCCTAAAAGTTTTTACAATTCGGATCTCTAATATTTTATGACGGGACATTGACGTATTGTCTGTGACTATGAGAAATATACATCATTTTCTTTTAACGGCTTATTGGCCTGGTAAAATCGCACCACAGAAAGCATAAAGCTGAATGTTGCTCATGAGTAGTCAACAGGCTCCAGAGCCATGAGATTTAGATTGAGGATAAGCAGGGCGTTTCCTTTCCGCCTATTGAAGGACGGCACTTGAACTTCCGACCCTTTCTCGCCCACATTTCAAAATATCCCTAAAATCTAAAGCCAACTTTACCAACGTGTTATGAGAGGAAGCAATCCAGTAGTGACTGAGAGGCGAGTCCATGCTGTCCTCAACGGCGTCAGCTCGAGTATACACCAGGTTGTCATCCGAGTACAGGTAGTCGATGAACTGAAACACGGTTATAGAGTTATAGGGTCTTATAATCACCTGGTTTGGATGCAAGCTAGGCCTGCTTTCAATTCATATGACTATTCATTCAATAGCAAAGGTACTGAAAATTTGGCAACTTGATTCTCAATTTGTCACCTGTTTCGATGTTAGTGAACCGTCCTTGCCGTACTTATTGACCACCGTGTCAACCAGCATGTCCGTCTTTTGCTCTTGGTTAAGGAATTCTTCCAGCTCCATGTTATCTATTATACCCGTTCTGAAACGAACTGAATTTATTCAAACACAAGGAAATTCTTCAAATAACCGTACTTAAGTCTTTAAAACATGCATACAAGGAAATTGTATAAATATTCGTGATGTTCTGAAATAACAGTGCTGAAATTTCGGCAACGATCTGTATGTCTGTATTCATGAATATTCCTGATTTGGAGTATGAATATATTATTTTTCATCATAACAGTGGGGAAAGCTCAAACATTTCACACCATTTACCGAGTCAACAGTTTAATTTAGTGCTGACAACGAATAACGAATAAAATAGTAACAGCAATTTCCCGGTCATACCCTTTGTACTTTTTCTAGAATTTTAGAGAGTAAAGAATTAATACTTAATATTAATACCGGACACAAAAATAAAACATAGAAAATTTAAGAATGTACTAAGATTCAAGATAGTTAAATTTGAACTTTTGCATCCGAAATTTGAAAAGTACACCATCTCCTTAATTAACCCCTACAGCTACACTGCCAAGGGGTTCACCATGTGGATAAACCCCGATGTTATTTGTCAAGTTACGGCAATTTGAAGGTTATGGTTGAAATGAGGCTTATGCCTGCCTTGGTAAATTTCTAATGGCCTGAGTATTTTAAACTTAAAAAACACCATAAATGATCAGTCAGTTAGTAATAAATGCTGATTTTAGGCGTTTTAAGCAATTTTAAAGCCGAGATAAGGAGTTACTAGGGGAATCCTCAGGCCCTAAAAATTATACCGCAATCTCTTTTTATGCAAAAACATATTTACCGGATGGTGAAGAAAGGATACACAGACTTGCCGGACTTGTCTTCGTACAGGGGATCGATGATCTGAAAAATTTTATTGAGGAAAAACGTGTGTCTTACTCAGCAAAATTAAACATGGGCTTCCTCGACAGCCGAATACCTAATCAGTCGATTATTAACGATTAAGTATTAACCCGATTTATTGGCAGGATCAGGTCACATACATATTATTATATGTTTATATATCAGTCCCTTTTTAACCGGCTTTTTAACCGGTCCTCTGGAACAAAATAGGAAATTGCATTTGGTCCTTAATAAGGGCCGGTTAAATAAGGGCTGATAATCCACTCACGCGTTCATCGTAAATCAATCGGTTGTAGATACTGGTAAGGTTACTTTTCTCAATAACAGAATCTTCTAGTAGCCCCTCGTCCTGTTGGGATATATATTATCATCATGAGGGTCTGTTTCAAATTTCATAGGTAATTTTGAGTAATTTACTATTCTGTATCTAATGGGAAAATAGGGTGCGATTTGATAGTATGTAGTTGGTCTAAGATTTTATGTTCTGACTGGTCAGTGGTCAATGTACTACATAAGCATACAATCATAATTTTATGCGTAGAGTATTCACTGGTCACTGTAATTTTTTGTGAGCATGTTTAATACAAATAGTATCTCACATCGCACAGCCCGCTAAGCAAAGTGATAATTGCATTGTGGTTCGGCAGCTTTGAAAGCAATGATATTTATGAGAGAAGTGCTGCTGAAGAAAATAACTAATAATTCCTGCCAAAACCTATCACGTTCATAAGTACGATATTTCCATGTCTAATGCCTTTTAAAACCTCTATACTTCTAAGCTTTTAGATACGTCTAAGCTTCTATATGGGGATGGGCCGAAGCCCGTCAGATAGTAACACGTCTCTTTCACTTTCCAGGTTGAAGTAAAACAGCACGCTGGATTCTTCGATTGGAGGTCTCAATTACTCCTCAGGTTGGGTTTCTGTGGGTTTCAGCAGAGGGCTCGGTAGCCGTATGAGAGTTTCTTTAACTTTATCTGAGTGCATATTACTATCATATGTTACGGTATTCATAAGTTCTCTGTTGTGCGTTTAATCGATTGAGTTGACAGTTTGAAGCAGCTGTCAGCTCAGAGCAGCCGTCAGGTATTCCTGAGGAGCTCGTGTTGTGCATGTCACAAACTCCCACGATTCCTCCTGTCCTCGCCCCCTCCGTGTAACAATGGTGGCTGTTTTTCATTACAATTCTAAGGCATCTTATTATTGTAAGTTGTACAAAGTTGACAATTAACAAAAGTTTTAATAAATGTTGCTTATAAGACTCGATAGAACATGCGACAAAGACCCACTAAATAAATATGTTACCTTTCCGGCTTACGTTTCTTACCTTCCCGGAGAATCGAATGTCTAAATATTAAATAGGATAATTCACTGGCAAAGGATTTATTAAAGTATTCATATTTAAGTATTCATAATCAGATGGGATCGCCTCTTTACATCTGTCTACGAGTAGGAACGATATTTCACTGAATAGTATCAAAGTTTTGTATATTATTACTATATACGAACTCTTGATAGTTATCACCCAATTAGGGTTGTCAACTGCTGACGAATGGAATATCTCGGTAATAACATAACATTTTTTATAATATATTTCATCAACTGCATTAATAGCTTCATGTTTTACACATAGATATTATGATTAAGCGGAAGCTATGTTTAAGTCCAGAAACATTGTACCTATTAGCTAACAGGTAGGTACCCATATAATGGCAATATTTTTTAATTTTATGTTAATTCGTTAGAATTGTGCTACAATAATCCCAGCACCAGAAAAAAGTATTGCATTGGCAAATTGGTATGGCTTCTTGCTAAAAAGAAATAATAAATTTCATACATTCAATGCATAATATATGAAAATATACCTCAGTGCTGTCACGCACAATGCTATAAAGCTATAAGATAACAATACTTGAATATGAGTGCTTCCAGGACACAATGGATCTGCACGACTTTCATTCGAAAATGTAAAATTTCAAATTTTCAAGTTTTCAAGTATGAGTATACTTGCAGGCCCGTTGGGCCTGCAAATACACAGCTCACTCCAAACTAATACGCAGACTCGTTCACAAATATTAAATGCTACGTTCCACAATTCAAATTGATTGAATATTTACATATTATTTTCTCACCGTAACGAAATCAAAACAGCATTGCGCGGGCAATTTATCTGTGTGCGCATTGCCACGGGTCGCGACGTACAGAGATAATGGCTAATGAGCAATAATGAACGTATGAACGTTCGATTCAGTGTTAGTGGTAGTACAAGTTTTAATAAGGCCGGTTTCTAAATGTTTACCTATTTTGCTATCCCATGAATTGTTGCTCAAAGACAAAAAGCCATCAATTTATGTTCAATTGAAAATAATTTTATCATCATATAGCATTTAGCAACATTAATCAATTAATCATCAATTGAAACGACATGATTAGATCTAAATTAATACACTTTCTTAAAGATTTTTGAAATAATGTGCGAGTTTCATGTGAAATTGGTGACGGCAAATTCTGTGTTCAGAATGGCTTTAATGATAACATGGAGAAGTTGAACTTTGACTCACGAACCTTCATGATTTGATTCAGTTCCTCGGTCTCCAGCTTGAAATTCATTGCATCGCAGAGGAACACTTTCAGTTCCTTTGGACTGATTTGCCTGCAAACAGCCATTGTGAGCACGGTATCAAAACAGGGCCTGATGCTAGATCTAAAGATCTAGCATTTGAAAATCGAATCATCTCGTACCATTCCAATATGAACATAATTTGTAAACTGTAGACGGTTCACCATCAAAGCAAGGTACATATAAAAGTACATAATAACGTCAATCTGTTACATTATACCACAGCCCACAAAAAAGCAAAAATCAAAAACTTTAAAATCGATTAAGCAGATCATGATTTAAACGAGAATACTTACCCATCAAGGGACACAGATTCCAAGAGGTATGGGAAGCGGTTTATAAAGATTTCCTTTATTTTGTCAGGGGACTGCTTGTGGATTTTGGCTTCCTGCATCAATCGCAGTGTGTGCACCCACTTTTGAGCAGAATCTGGATCAAATGCTGAAACCAAAATTAAGCTATTTATTATTTATGACTTGATATGAGGACGCAGGGAAAATGAAAATATGCTTGCAGTCTACTGTACAATGATTTATATCATATTTTATGCATTAATATTTTATGCATTAATGCTCTAATGGATCTACACAAACCTTCAAATTTGAATGAGTTCCATACAAAGCTTTCGTCAACTCTGTATTTGATTGTGACACACAGGTCAATTTCTGCAGATAACTTCAGGAGTTGAAAGCATTCTGTAGCATAGCGTACCTGGCGAAGAATATACCCTATTGATTAATTTTCTATATAACATCATTAAAGTTATCATGAATCTTGTCAAATTAACCATCCTAATCTACGTTTTTGGTGAATAATCCTCATGAAATGGTTTTGGTTAATTCCTAATGTAATGTTTTGGTGACATTGTTATATTATAAATGAAATAGGCAGACTAGAATTAGATCTAGGATGCTACAAATTAACAAACCTACTTCTACTTATTAATCAATGAAATCATGTAAAGAAATAAACATACCTCTTTGATATCTTCACATCTAATGAGGTCAAGCTTACAGTTATGACCAATACTTTTGATTATCAGCTGATGACTATCAAGGTCGTATTTAAGAATTTTCTGTTTCTGATTAGGGCCCAAAAATTGCATGATTTGATGTTCATCTTGGGCAAACCTGAACAATTTGTGACATCAAACACCACTTTCATGTTTAGATTTTAAATTCATGAGATAAAATATGAACATAGATAGTAGATACTTTCATATTCACAGTAAGTGGAGGTTTCAAGAAAGGAAATCATTCAAATCATAGAAATCTCTCAACAGTATTTACACTTACAACAGACACTCTGTGATAGATAAGCAGGATACATCCTCATGAATCTCAATTTTTTCCTAGAAAGATATTAAATTATGTTAAAAGCAGATGCCTGAAACTTGCAAGTGATGGGACTGGATGGGCCAGACTTAAATTTATTTTCTTTATTGCACATAATACTTAATTGATTATCCTAATATATCATAAGAAGACAAGAAGTCAAGTAACTTTAAGCAGTACTATCCAAGAATCCTGACTAGGACGACTGTCCTTAATTGAAATATTAATAAGACATTAACTGTTACAACTGTCCCAAGAACAAGGACAATTCTTGGTCAGGTTTTTGAAGTAGGTATGAAGTATCACTTGTCAAAGTAAACCATAGAACGAGCCTTTGTAAGCATAGGCTAATTTTATGTTGATGCAACCATAATTATCTTAATTTAGAGCTGAAGAAGATGTTGATCAAATATGTAAATATATTGGTCATAACAGTGGATTTCCAATTTTCAGTGTAATTTTGGTCCTTAACTTAGTTGCAATGAAGAGGCCATTCATGGCCCAGTGGAATTTTTTGACAATTGGCTGGGAATCTGTAAATTAGAGTAAAAAGTGGCTTTTTCAGCTTGAGGTAAAGACCATCTGGTTTTGGCATGTTTTCACTGAAGTGACCGAAATTTTAAAAGATAGGCAGGAGAAACAATAGGAACGTGCAATACTGCAATGGTACTTCTCGGTGAATATAGTCTGAGAGGCAACGGTCGCGGTTTGGCTGATAATATGTTGGCATAACTAATAATCTATATAGTAGAGGACAGATATCTATACAGAGTATTGTTCGCTTATCTATATTCTCCAATTGGGTAATAGACCCCAATGGCCCCAGCTCAAGCAGTTATCTGTCTGTTCAACTTGAGCCGAATACATACAGTTTGCTTCTTTTTGAGGCGATGAAGCAACCAAATCTTCTCCTCCCATTCTTCTTTATTTCTAGGACAAGTAATGGGAAAGAATGTCCTGTGTCATGTTCCTCATTATTGGGCGAACAGAGTGAATAACCCTTTTTGGTTTGTTTCTATTTCTTGGTATGTTTTTTGTATATTCCTGCAGGTAAAGCTCCTGTCCTTAAGGTCCTTTTTGCAATCGAAAAGTGTGTTTTGTTCAGGCTCAAGAATGAGGCAGTTTACTATGTTATTACTAAAGTGTCTCTGAGCAGTGTTCTGTGGTCGACTATCATTAGCATCCACGTGCTTAGATTATTTTTGCCTACTTTTCACATAACTTTGATGGTTTAACAATTTGGTTATTTCTTGTTTCATTTTCGTTTTATCCATTGTTTACCTAATAAAGGATGGATTTTCTGTCAGTACTTCCATATTTTATAGCTGATGTTTAGTATATAATACTGTATTATGAGTTACCTTGCTTTTTCTCTGTTAATTTATGATTTGTGCAGTTCACAGATTACCTTGACGGTAGGGTGTGGTTAGTTGCATTAGATTCATGAATTCTTGTCATAGTTATCCATGGTGTTACTACTGCATGTGATGAGGTATCCACTATCAAAGTCCTTTTTCATATCTTTTTGGCGTGTATGAAAAGCTTTTTGTGTTTCATTGATGTACTCTCAAGTAGGTTTCATCGCAACATTTATGTCTGATATCTATCAGAATGGCTTTTTGGTTGACTTTAATGCTGGGACAGCTTAAAATTGTGTGGTTTTTCTATAAGTGATGGCGTGTTATTCGTTTCTAAAAACTGCATTTTCATTATCCACTGGATGCAAGGGAATAATTAGTCTAAAACTTCCCAGTTTAACGAAGTTGGTGTGCAATGATTTTTGTTATATCAATAAAGTTTGTGGTCTTTTTCCATTGACAAAGTGGTTATAGTATTCATGTTGATTAGGTAAATTGGTTTATTTGGTAAATTTGTAATGTATTTTTTTTAATTTTGTACTACTACTAGGTTGGAAGCAAATTTTGGTGCAAGCATTTTTGTTAAATGCGTGAAGTTACCACGTAAATTTCATATGGTGTAACAGTGTTGCATTCAGTACATATTGTTCATGTGCCCACTGGAAACAGCTGTGTTTGGAGCAAACGGCTTCCAGGTCTTGGTTCTTGGGGCAGAGAACAACACTGTTATTCTCCACCCACCCCACTTTGAAAGGAAAGTAGAGTGTTGCCAAAAACTGTGACCTGATATAGGTAGATTATAACTGGCAGCAGTTTTGTAATAGTGAGGAGTTATTAGATTGCTTGGGAGTTGCTTTGGTTGTTGAGCTCATATGGAACTATTTGGCTCACATAGAGCTGTTGGGTTGTTAGGCTAAATGTAGATATGGAGCTATTTGGTTTGATGGAGCTATAATGTTTTTGGGCTCACATGGAGCTATTGGGTTGTTGGGCTCACATGGTTCTTGGGGAGGAGGATAACACTGTTATTCTCCACCCACCCCACTTACAAAAGAGAGTGGGGTGTTGCCAATAGCCAATGACCATGGTGATTTGCTTGGGTTGATGGGCTCACATGGAGCTATTGGTTGCTGGGCTCCCCTGGAGCTATTTGGTTGATGGGCTCACATGGAGCTTTTGGGTTGTTGGGCTCCCTGGAGCTATTGGGTTGTTGGGCTCTCCTGGAGCTATTGGGTTGTTGGAATTCCCTGTAGCTATTGGGTTGTTGGGCTACCCTGGAGCTATTGGTTGTTGGGCTCCCTTGGAGCTATTGGTTGTTGGGCTCCTTGGAGCTATTGGTTGTTGGGCTCCCTTGGAGCTATTGGGTTGTTGGGCTCCCTTGGAGCTATTGGATTGTTGGGCTCCCTGGAGCTATTGGGTTGTTGGGCCCCTGGAGCTATTGGATTGTTGGGCTCCCCTGGAGCTATTGGGTTGTTGGGCTCACATGGAGCTATTGGGTTGTTGGGCTCCCATGCCATGGTTCTTGGGGAGGAGGATAACACTGTTATTCTCCACCCACCCCACTTACAAAAGAGAGTGGGGTGTTGCCAATAGCCAATGACCATGGTGATTTGCTTGGGTTGATGGGCTCACATGAAGCTATTGGGTTGTTGGGCTCCCCTGGAGCTATTGGGTTGTTGGGCTCTCCTGGAGCTATTGGGTTGTTGGGCTCCCCTGGAGCTATTGGGTTGTTGGGCTCCCCTGGAGCTATTGGTTGTTGGGCTCCCCTGGAGCTATTGGTTGTTCTGAGCTGGGCCCCTGGAGCTATTGGGTTGTTGGGCTCCCCTGGAGCTATTGGGTTGTTGGGCCCCCCTGAGCTATTGGGTTGTTGGGCCCCCTGGAGCTATTGTTGGGTGAGCTATTGGGTTGTTGGGCCCCCTGAGCTATTGGGTTGTTGGGCCCCTGAGCTATTGGGTTGTTGGGCCCCCTGGAGCTATTGGGTTGTTGGGCCCCCTGGAGCTATTGGGTTGTTGGGCCCCCTGAGCTATTGGGTTGTTGGGCTCCCCTGGAGCTATTGGGTTGTTGGGCTCCCCTGGAGCTATTGGGATGTTAGGCTCACAAGGAGCTTTTGAGTTATTGGGTACATGGAGATACCTACTAAGTTGTTGAGCTCACATGCAGACACATATTGTGGTCGAATGTAGCTGTTGGGATACATTCAAGATAATGTGGTTCCTGCAATAGTGGTGGTTAGTTGGTATATAGAAAGGTAGTAATTATATTCATATTGATCCCTTACTGGTTTTGCTGCACTAGTGATGATGTAACTTGTATGACATATCATAGAGAGGCTCTTGACACATCAAAATACTCACACAAGTTACAAAACCAATAGAACGCGTTAGATGCGTTCCACTACTGGTGAGTTCAGTAGGAATTTGCTAGCATAGTGCAATGCTAGCGACTTGTCAGCTCAGACCTAACTGTCAGGGATAAAGCAGTTAAGGACAGTCTCCAGGGCAACCGACTAGGAGGTGAGCCATAGCCCGAAATTTGACTGGGAATGTGATTCCCATATTACCCATGTTGTGCCACTTGGATTCATGGTTTAGAAACTTTGATATTAATATTATTAAAACATGTCACATATAATACAGACTAGTATTTAAAAGTTTTACCCATAATATGTGTGCAGAAAGCTCAATTGAAAAATGCCTCTAAAAAGACACATGAAATTGTGTGCTTCTGATGGAATTTATATAAAAAGTTGAAGTGCCCAGAGGAAATCTGCGTGTCTTTATCAATGCCTCTGTCAATCAAGCCGTCTGCACACATAGGGTCAAGGTTTCAATTGGAGCAAGATGTACAGTGTACACCAACATCCCCAACTTTTGTCAAGTAAATCACAAGTGTATCTGAGTTGGCAAGGCACTAATTTGTGAGTTGGTGGGTGGTTGCACATAGGAGAGTTATATTAGTCAAGAGTGTCAGTACTAAGAAGGACAGCTGTCCCATTCAGGTAGGTATTACTTAGTATTTGAAAGTTTTCCCAGTTAGTTCTAAAATAGAGTAGTTCTCTCAATTGAAATTTTTGATTCTTTGATAATGCTTACATTGATTGATGAGAACAAAGAAAAAGGATATCTAATGATCTAAAGAGTTGCATGGTTCTTGAATCGACTCACCGGTTTAAGAGGTGCATTATTTTGTTTCTTCTTTCCAAATCTCATCTTAACCCTCCTTGCTGTGGTTGATATGATTGATCATGAAATTTATCGTTAGGCACTTTAAAGCTATAGCTATTAAAGTATATAATTGACATCTGAGCAACACAATTTGGCAAGAGCACTAATCATTGCACTTAATCATTCAATTATGCACCTGTCTAAGGTACTCAGATCAACAATTTAATCAAAAATTCGAATAATCAATGAATGGACTTTTAAGGGAACATCTTTTATGATCCATAAAATAAAGAATGATTTCTTCAAGACATCAATATGCAAGATTTTCTCCAACTCTGCACTTGAACACTAACACATAAAAACCCCATAGGTGATTCAATGTGGTGAGTACCAAGATCCAAGTAAGTCACACCATGATGAGTGGTGTTCAGGCATCATCAGTCCAATTATGCCTACCTCAGCTTTTGGAGTGTTTTATGATCACTGAACATAAGTTCAGCAATTTAATTGCAGCACCACATTATCCTGAGACTCAAAAAGCTTTTGCTGTAATACAACCATCACACAACTTGCTTGATGGTGATGAGTCTCAAATTTCCCCTGCAGATGAGCAGTCTCATCTTTTATCCCTCTGACAATATCAGGCATGTCTAATTTATGTAAAAATGGGCAGTATCCAAGTAGCCCGGCACACTTAATAGAGGTCTACTATCTTGATAGTAGACGTCTATTGACAATTAATAGACATCTACTAACTCTTTACAAAGTATTGATACAACATGATCCTTTTCAATACATTTACAACTGCTGACAGTCAAATCCTTTGCATTAGAACTTATTGCATTTGTCTGTAAAATCCATAGCATGCTCCATACACTTAATCCACTGAGCAGATGCAAACCTTGCAATCAACAGGATCAGCGGTGATCAGCGCCGACCCACCACTGATCAGCGGTGATCAGCGCTGATCGGCGCTGATCAGCACCGATGGAAAAATTTAAAATTTCATCAGCGCTGATCAGCAGTGGGTCGATTGTTGATTGGTGATACTGATAATTGACCTTTTTTATGTTGCAATAAGCAATTGATGATGCAGTGGATGGCAGATGAGCACCTTGCAATAAGCGCTGATCAGCGCTGATTGGTGCCGATTTCAAGGTGGGCATCTGCTATCCACTGCATCATCAATTGCTTATTGCAACAACAAAAAAGCTCAGTTATCAGTATCACCAATCAACAAGTTCAATCCTAGGATGTTACCCTACCCTCAGCACAATGTTTCACATTTGGACGTCACCTTCACACCTTCGGCTCAAAGTCAGAAGGGATGGACATAGCCCATTGACAAGTCAAAACTAATATTTTAATCTCTATAGTACTATCTTATTTCACAAGATTACATTTGTTTTTTAAAGTAAATAATAGGAAATGAATTCTTCAAAAGATGGACGTTAATCTGCAAAACTTTTCTTCAACTCTGTAACTTTATACTTGAACACCAAGATACCATGCAATCTGCTGCAATACAGACATCTTTTTTATACATCTATACTATACTAGTATAGCGCTAGGCTAGGCCCATTGATTCCATGATTTCACACATCTCACTCAGCTTGACACTGCAACAGAGCATCTTCTTTGCAAATTTCAAATAATACAATTCAAATTGTTAATTGATTTAACACTTTTTACTGCATCAAAATATTCCAATTAGGTCAATAAAAGTTTTGAGCAAAAAATCAAAACAGCATTATACAGAAACTTCAAATACACAGATCACTTGGCATTGCTACACAGCACCTCATTCGCAAATTAGACCTATCAATCCAAATTAATTGAATACTTTTTACCACATCAAAGATTCCAATCAGATCAAAAGTTACGAAATCAAAACAGCATTAAACATTCAATTTTCGGAAGGAGCAGAGTGGAATAATAGTTAGTTGGTTAGTCATGCCAAACCATGTGACTTTTGTTCCGTTTTGATTGCAAGATGTTAATTCTGACAGCTGATTTTCATACTGACATTGGACAATTTTGTTAAGCTTGCATAAATCCAGGCCAGCAACTGTGTTCGTAATCTAAAACTCCTATATTTGACTCTAGTAAATTGTACACTTTTGTAACCTTCAATTGCTCTTAACATTTAATTTCAAAACTATAATTTGGTTACTGCTATCACTGACTCCACATTGATTATCAACGGACCTCCATTATTCAAGTAATGTCCATTCTCCATCTTGAGATCTTGAATTCGAAGTAAAAACGTCAAATTCCAAAACTAAAGCACAGCATTTAGCTGTAGTAGCAGAAATAATAAATAGAAAGCATTCGAATAGAACTGATTTAATTTAATCTGCACAGGGCACATGCCCACTAATTTGTCAACATATTTTTGAAAAATAAAAAATAAAAATAAAAAGTAACTTATCTTCTGGGACACACACGTGTCTCAGGATTTCTATTTTAAACAAAAGGAACGATGACTTTGGACTTATCTTTCTGGAATACCGTAGTATGGTAATTTTCGCCTACAGCAAAAGTTACCACGGCCACATTATTATTGCAAATTTACGTGCATTGTGCAATTATAAATTCATACATTATGCAATGTTATATAGGTTTTAAAGCCCTTAGTGGTGCCCTTGCTCTAACCATGATCCCTAGTTTTACGCGCGCGCGCCGCGCCTTGCTCCAACACCCCTCGTTAGGGGAAGTGGTGCCCCTTTGTCAGGCGTTGCCTGACCCCCTCGCGCGCGCCACGACTCGCAGAGTATTTTAAATAAAATTTAAAATTTGAAATTATATAGATCTACGTCTAGTCATTAATGCAAGTGTTGCTAAACACGTATATCCCTGTCTGCGTTGCGCGGCGCGTACGCACACCTATGCGGCCCGGGCTTAGGAAATGCAAGTGACGTCGTGACGACGTCAGACTCGACAAGTGCCCCTTTGTGGTTTTTTAATTTATTCAATCTCTGTGTGTTCGGGCTCGCGCACGCTCGCGCTTTTTTATGGAAGCGCAGCGGCGCGCTCGCATGCGCAAAATAAGGCTCCGTAAAATAAAGTCTTATTTCGACCGACGTTGCTCCGTTTATTTTTTCTGACTGGATGGCAAAGTGACGTCCAAATGCAAATGTGGAACGTTGCGCCGCGCGCGTGGGTAGGGTAACATCCTACGAAGTCTTATTTTATCACTTTAGATTTTCACCTAACCAGGCGCTTACGCTATACACCCCTACAGAATTGGTCAATTTCAGGTCCTGTCGGGAAGTAAACGTTCTTGATGAAAAGTTTTTAAAAGCCGGAAAAATTCAACCTTTTGTTTCATTGAAGAGGCACGATAGTATTATATTCAAGTATTCACTATTGCCAGATTTAATAATTATAATAATAGCTTTGTTTCATTGAGAACTTTTTACTTTTGGTATTTCATGAATGTAATATTGCACAAAGCTATGTTGCTACCTACATTCTTTAAATTTTCTTCCAATAAAATGTTTTGTGGTCAAAAGATAAAGTTTTTCACTTACACATCTTGCTCGCAACAAGAGTAAAAATCCTTAAATTGTGAGTGTTGCTATGTAGTATGGTAGTTTTAGTGCAATCTACCACTCATAACCCACCCCTTCCCACTAATAACCCACACCTTTCCACTCATAACCTACCCCTTTCTATTTTTCATATTGAATTAATTCCTATTTGTTAACCCTGCTAAAACTGGCACGAGGTTGATTCCGCCTCGCCCTCCTCTTCAATTGGCCATAACTTAGCTGTTACTTACTGTCTGAATTATTGACACACATGTATTTTAGCAGAATTTTATCTGCTTTAAGACCATGTAACTATCATTTAACTACTATCTGAAAAACAATGAGAAATTTAGTGGTTTTTAAACATGATCAGAAAAAAATTTGGCTGATATAGTGGTTTTCTGCATCCAGAACCCGACCCGAGGTGGAATCAACCTCGCCCTCCCAGACACGCTAATTAGTTTACTTGCAAGGAGGCGTTCTGCTACTGTAATATTTTCATGTAGCGGGATTGTGATATTCACGTATGTAGGTTGCAATTGTAGATATGATTGCAGCACGTATCATATATCATAGGTTTGTGTGTAATACACCGCAACTCTCACATACAGCTTACACAAACATCCATGGGTGGAACTTACAACCGGTAATCCCCATTTATTCAGGAAATTAGAAGCAGGTTATTTTATGACCATTTTCTAAAAGCAAAATATTAAATTGAAAGATATTTCTGGAAATAGAATGATATTTATCGTCGTCCATCTTTTATTGAACTTTCAACATATATGTTGAAACCATATATGGTTTATCATGCACCTCTAGCCTACCTTTTTACAGTGCACCTTAAAAAACCCGTTTATGCACCGTAGCACATCAAAACTTGTTATGGTCGAGTGGAGATAGATAACTTATTACTTTATTATGGTGCAGTGCAACAATCAATTATGCACGATAGGGCTATTTATTGATTAGTTGATTCATATCATAATCCAAGATATATCCTTGTGTTTGAAAATATCACTGGTGAAACAGGTGGGAATAGTGAGAACAGGTGTGTGACACCGGTGGGAATAGTGAGAACAGTTGTGTGACACTGATGGAAATGGTGAGAATAGGTGCGTGACACTGGTGGGAACAGTGAGAACAGGTGCGTGACACTGGGAATAGTGAGAAGAGTTGTGTGACACTGGTGGGAATAGTGATAACAGGTGTGTGGCACTGGTGGGAATAGTGATAACAGGTGTGTGAAACTGGTGGGAATAGTGAAAACAGGTGCGTGACACTGGTGGGAACAGTGAGAACAGGTGCGTGACACTGGTGGGAATAGCGTGAGAACAGGTGTGTGACACTGGTGGGAATAGTGAGAACAGGTGTGACAGTGGTTTGTATAGTGAGAACAGGCGTGTGACACTGGTGGGAATAGTGAGAACAGGTGCGTGACACTTGTGGGAATATTCAATATTGAGAACAAGTGTGTAACACTGGTGAGAATAGTGAGAACAGGTGTGTGACACCGGTGGGAATAGTGAGAACAGGTGCGTGACACTGGTGGGAATAGTGAGAACAGGTGCGTGACACTGGTGGGAATAGTGAGAACAGGTGTGTGACACTGGTGGAATAGTGAGAACAGATGTGTGACACTGGTGGAAATGGTGAGAACAGATGTGTGACACTGGTGGGAATAGTGATAACAGGTACGTGACCTCTGATGGAAATGGTGAGAACAGGTTTGTGACACTGGTGGAAATGGTGAGAACAGATGTGTGACACTGGTGGAATAGTGAGAACAGGTGCGTGACACTGGTGGGAATAGTGAGAACAGGTGTGTGACACTGGCGGGAATATTAGTGAGAACAGATGTGTGACACTGGTGGAATAGTGAGAACAGGTGATTGACTCTATAATCTATATCTATGAGGAAAAATAGTTGACACCTAATATCGTGTTTGCGAGATTAACAGTCTTTTATGAGCAAAATAATGAACAAAAACACGAGAGACAGAACGCCTTTTACTTAATTGAAGAATTGATCAACACGGTTATCACAGAATTTTGCTTCATTGTTCTAGCTTCATTTTGATCTAAAATGACATCACTTTGTGACGTGATATAGGTATTAATGTTGGAACAGAACTTTCAGTGAAGAATTGATAGTTTTGACAAAATTGTCTTGAAAAACGTCGACCACAATTATACTCCTACCTATGCACATAGTTTATTATCATAACTTATGTCATATTATTATTGAGTATCTTAATTATGGGTCCCTACACTCTACAGTCAACTTTGTACCTAATGCAAGTTTAGAGTTTCACAGAACGCTATCCAGTGTAGGAACACTGTGCTGACCTACTACATTGTTTATCTAATTGATGTACACACATTTTGGTAATTCCCGCCACACATTTCACACATCTATCATCAAGCAAATTAGAAGGCTTGGAAGGAGGTAATTAATAAAAACGAATTGCGCATTCGCTCGAGAAGCAGTCTGCAGATCTGTTCGTAAATTAATTATTGTGTCTAGATAGGGCGAGGTTGTTTCCACCTCGGGTCGGGATCTCGATGCAGGCAAAAAGGTCGGATTTAGCAGGGTTAATTATTGTAAAATTGCCTTTTATTAATTTTACTATATGTGGAATGGGCACTGGAGTCAAATGGTGCTAAATAAGTAAATAATTGTTAACATTTATGATATTGATCAAGTGGGTATGACATTAGAAAGGGTTTAATATCATTATGTTTACTTAACTTTACTTTACTTTATTCATTAGATAAATTAATTAATTTTATTCATAACCAATCCCTTTCATTAGATACATTAATTAACTTTATTCATAACCAATCCCTTTCCACTCATAACCCACCCCTTTCGACTCGCTACCCACCCCAAATCAACTCATAACTCACCCCCTTTCTGCTCATAACCCACCTCTTCCACACATAACCAACCCCTTTCCACTCATAACCCACCCCATTCTACTTGTAACCCACCCAATCCACTCATAACCCACCCCTTTCCACTGATAACCCACCCCAATTCACTCATGACCCACCCCTTTCCATTCATAACCCACCCCTTTCACCTCATAACTTGCCCCTTTCCACTCATAACCCACCCCTTTTCACTCATAACCCACCCCTTTCTACTCGTTACCCACCCCAATCAACTCATAACTCACCCCTTTCCACTCAAAACCCACCCCTATCCACTCATAACCAACCCCTTCCACTCATAAGCCACCTCTTTCTACTCGTAACCCACCCCAAGCCGCTCATAACCCACCCCAAGCCGCTCATAACCCACCCCTTTCCACTCATAACCCACCCCAATCCACTCATAACCCATCCCAATCAACTCATAACCCACCCCAATCAACTCATAACCCACCCCTATCCACACATAACCAACCCCTTTCCACTGATAACCCACCCCATTCTACCTGTAACCCACCCCAATCCACTCATAACCCACCCCTTTCCACTGATAACCCACCCCAATTCACTCATAACCCACCCCTTTCCATTCATAACCCACCCCTTTCACCTCATAACTAGCCCCTTTCCACTCATAACCCACCCCTTTCCACTCATAACCCACCCCTTTCTACTTGTTACCCACCCCAATCAACTCATAACTCACCCCTTTCCACTCATAACCAACCCCTTCCACTCATAAGCCACCTCTTTCTACTCGTAACCCACCCCAAGCCGCTCATAACCCATCCCTTTCCACTCATAACCCACCCCAATCCACTCATAACCCATCCCAATCAACTCATAACCCACCCCAATCAACTCATAACCCACCCCTTTCCACTCATAACCCACCCAAATCCACTCATAACCCACCCCTTTCCATTCATAACCCATCCCTTTCCACTCATAAATCGCCCCTTTTGACTTGTAACCCACCCCAATCAACTCATAACCCACACCTTTCCACTCATAACCAACCCATTTCCACTCATAACCCACCATATGCTCCTCAAGCGACCTTTTACTTTCCTTGTTTCCTTTTAGAGCATTTCCCTTATTTTAAAGCATTTCCCTTATTTTTAAGCATTTCCCAATTTTAAGGGAATTCCTCATTTCTTTATACGGGCCCTCCACCCTGCTAGTCATATTATAATTCTACAGCAATTCTTACTATTGTTCCTATTTCATAGCATAAAGTGAAGACAAAATGTAGTCCCTAAAATAAAGATATGTTGATCAGCCTTTTTCAGTGATTATTGTTGAACAAAATGTCAGAGAAAGAGGTAGGATATTGGCAGATGTTGACTTTGCAATTGGCTCTGATCAGCACTGATCAGCACTGATTCACTGCAGATAGGTGCTGATCAGCACTGATTGGTGTTGAATCAAAATCTTGTCTGAACACTTGTGTTGAACACTGCCGAAAGGCGCTGAACTGCACTGATTGGCACAATTGCAAAGTCAGCCCCTGCCAGGATATTTGAGTGTTTTGTTGTTGTGACTAGTTAATCATATTATATTAACCTACCCTAACTTTTAAATATAGTTTTTAGGAAACCTTTTCATAAAACAGGTTTTTTATCTTAAGGGGCCTGTATAACACATCGGTAGATCAATCAACTCCATTTGAATAACTGATGTGTTATATAGGCCCAAAATGACTATAAAGTCATGTTCAACAAGGCAATATTATAGTCACCTATTTCTTTTATAGGTTAAGGATATTCTATTCAAGACATCAGTCAATCAAATGGAGTTGATCGATTGACCAATTTCATTTGATCAACTGATGTGTTATACATGCCCCTTTTTTTCTTGCTTTCAAACAACTAACAAGAATATTAAAGTAGTACCTTAGGTGTTTTACAAGTAGCTGATAAAAGTTATGAATATTTTCAGTTACTAAGTTTGTTATGTGGTTACAAAAGTGTTTCTCATCATGGAAAACTAGGAAAATTGATAAAATCTAGGAAACTTCCCAATGCCACCAGTCAAATATTATCGCAACTACTCAAGCTCATTATTGAGGTGAGATTTTCTTTAAGACTTTAAAATTGAGTGACTATTTTATTTCATGGCATAGCTAAAAGCTGTGAGGAGAACCAGATTTTTTTTTCTAGTTGATGTTTTTTCTAGTCACTTAGACTCAATAATTTGAGAAAATTGAATTATTGTCATAATAAGAATTTTTAATACAAATAAATCATTGTTGTGATAAAATAAAAAAGTTTAAGTAGGTTTATTTAACTTTTCAGCGATGCAAGGATCTTGATGATGTTGGTACCTCACAGCTTATTATCCTTCTATCAGTGCTACTTCAAAATAAAGGCTATGAGCAAATCAATTCATCTTTCATGACATCTTTCCAAGCACTTCATGAGCATCTGAAGCAACTCAGAAAATCTCACTACATTAATAGAATATATGCAACATATCTCAACATCATGGAGGTACTTTCTTATTTCATCAAGTGATATTTTGACACTTCATAGTTTGACCTTGTAATGTTACGAGTTGCTTTTGATAACCTTGGTTAAACTATTCATAGTAACACTTATTATTTGAATCCAAATAGAGCAATTGATCAAAATATGCTATTTTACAATAATAACAATTATTAATTACAGTATTATGAATCTTAATTATAAAGAACTAGCAGGCCCGTTGGGCCTGCTAGAATAATATGTAAATGATGGACCTGCTAGAATAATATCTTAATATATAAATGGATACATAGCTCACTCGGCGGCGCTTCGCGCCACCTCGTTTGCAAATTTTGAAAAAAGAATGGAATATTAAACCTTATGTAGCAATCCAATTATTAACTTAAACGAAATAATGAATTTTATGAAGGAGCAGAGTGCAAAGTAGTTCGGTCAAACTTAGTCGATCTAAACCATGTGTGTTTTGTTCTGTGTTGATTGCAAGATGATGTTGATTCTGATAACTGATAGTGATTCTCATACTGTTTTGATCACATTGATCCAGGCCAGGAATGGTCTTCGTAATCTGCTAATTAATCCGACTCGGTGAAATAGAACTTTTGTAAACCTTAAATTGATCTTTACGGCTAATTTAAAAACTACATTTACGCGACTGAGCATTGATTATCGGCCGACCTCTACCGCAGTTCTTTTTGAAAACCATCTATCTGGATTATCCTCCTTTATTCGAGTTATGTCCATCTTGAGATCTTGAATTTGAAGTAAAAAGAATGTCAAATGTTCAAAAACTGCAGCACAACATTTAACAGTAGTAGCATAATAGAAAGCACTCTCAAAAAACTGATTATCATCTGCACGTGCGAAAATTGGTTTCCATAGCAACGGCGCCTCATTTCTCCCTTTTGCCTTTGTTTCTCTTGATATTTACTTGGCAAGCTCAAATTTAATGGTGTGCGCCCGCACAGACAAACATTATTCACGTGTGAATTTACTTTATATATAAGATAATTCTTCAATAGGTACATCAATATGAAATTCCTATAGTTCTAATATTAGTTCTAATATCTTTTCAGATTTTTATGGTCTGCAGACAAGATTTAGTTTAAAATCCACCTTTCATTATGATAAGATTTGCTCTCTTATAATTTGTGGGCTGGCTTCATTGGCAAAGTAGGTACTAAACTATTTGCTTTAAATCGATCTATAAATTAAAAAAACCGTTTCAGGAGATGCAGAACCACAAGATAAATTGTAAGTTAGGGAATTATGTTCTTATACGAAACCACCAAACCCACCTGAAACCACCTGAAACCCAACCTGAAACCATCTAAAGCCCCCCAAAGCCACCCAAAACCCATACTTCGGGGCTTTGCCTGGTTCAACTAGTTTCGACTTTCGGGTGGGTTCTGGGTGGTCCAGTGTTTTCACTTTTTCAGATGGTTCCACCCAAACCCACCAGATCCCACCCATGACCACCTGAACCCACCCGAACTCACCCAAACCCACCCGAACCAAACCAAACCCATCCTAACCCTAACCATAACTCTCACCATAACTCTAACACTAACTGGGTTAGGGTTAGGGCCCTGCCCCAACCCTAGCCCAGCCAAACACTGAATTTTGGCTGGTTTCGGATGGTTCCACATTTGAGTTAAGTTTGTGCTCGTTTTGGAGAGGGTTGGGGGTGGGTTCAGGCAATTTTTATATTTTGATTAAAAGATTATTGAAAAAATAGAGTTTCTGGTAGGTCCGGGTGGGTTCCTGGTGGGTTTGGGTGGGCTTGGGTGGGTTTGGCCGTTTCGGCTGCTTTTGGGTGGTTTCAGGTGGGTTTGGTGGTTTCGGGTTGGTTCTGGTGGTTTCCTGGCTATATCAGGTTGGTTAGCCGGTTAGGGTGGGTTGGGTGGTTTCGGGCGGTTTTGGGTGGTTTCGGGTGGTTTTGGTGGTTCCTGCTTTTAATAGAGTTTGGTGGTTTCGGGTTGGTTCTGGTGATTTCCTGGCTATATCAGGTTGGTTAGCCGGTTAGGGTGGGTTTGGGTGGTTTCGGGTGGTTTTGGGTGGTTTCGGGTGGTTTCGGGTGGTTTTGGTGGTTCCTGCTTTTAATAGAGTTTGATTATCGACGTGAAAATTTACAGTTTCGTTACATGACACCTGGTTCAAAGATCTATTTTGAAAATATGATATCTTCAGTTTGTTGTTGTTTTTGCATGCCTCAGGTAACCATGAAAACGTCATCAAATTTTCCTCTGTCAGGTGAGGCATCCCTCCTAAATGCTTTTGCTCCTATACTCTTTGAAATAGCTTTGGAGGATCCCCAGTTTCCTTGGGAATTGAGAATGGAGGTTTGTCTCTGACATGTAACTATAGTTACCATAAACACGAATTTCCCCATAAAACAGGAACCTGAATTTGTTTTGACCATATGATCAATGATCATCTAATCATACAGTGGTATTTTTATCGTAATTATTTATTATTACTAAGTTAATAGACACTGGGGATCCTAACTGGAAACCTTTCATTCAATATAGCTTGTGCTAACCAACACCAACTCCAATGCTACAATGACTACTACAATAGTACAATGTGGCATACTGTTCAGGCAGCTAAATTTGTGAATCGAATACTGGATGGAAATGAAGGAAAATCAGTTCACAAACATTTAATTTCTTTGCCTCGAGTGAAAGCCCAGTGGTGAGTTTCATTACCGTGTGTACCAGATTTTACATTTTCATCTCTCTTGCAATTTCGTGCAATTTCGGTCCCAGTGGAACTCTCTGCGGTATTGAGAGTTGCCATCCATCCCCGAAAGGGGATGTGATGGTCAGTTGGATATTGCACGGAAAAAAATCGTCCAATCTTTTTTCTGTCTCTGTTACAAGTCACAGTTATTTAGCAGCATTTCTTGATGCTGATATAGTGCCACGAAATAATTTGGATGTTGTATTGGTAATTGGTAAGGCTTGGAAGTAAGATTGCAGAACCTTGTTATGTAGCTTTATACTTACCAAGTTATAAGCGTATCTCAAACAGTTATTTACTTATCTATCAGGTTAGATATCGGTGAAGCAGTCAGCTTGAGTGGAGATTTTGAGCTCCAATTCTCCCTTTTGGAACTTGCTTTCCGGCTGTTCAATCCTGCACAACGTAAGAGGTTTGCCAACAAGCTGTTTCCTGACAACGCCAAGCTACAGGAACTCTTGCCCACCATTGATGATAGAAACTTTGAAGTGGACAGCAGATCTTTCCTGAACTCTCTCAACGAGGGAATCCAAAAAAGAATGTAAATACCCTTTCACTTCTCAGTTTTTTTGAACTGTTTTTCTGCCAACCTGCAGCTGCCGTCCATTTTGAAAGTTTGAAACTAATTATCCTTCTAAAATGTGACATTCCTAGTAAGAATGCCACATTTTCTTGCCTTTAGTTTATACGAATGTCCTGAAATCTACGAATAGGTAAAAAACTTAGACGAAAATATTGTCTCCAGAACTCCAAATTATGTTGAAACCGTTAAAATTTACGAATTCCCAAGACATCGGGACATTGTGATTAATAAGGGTTATAATCAAAGGGATTCTTACCGAGCCTGTAACCCTGCAATTCTGGAGTTATCTCCTGTGCATTTCTCCCCTAGGGTGTATTCGTTCAAGTGTTCACGAGTCAGTGTCCCCGGAATTACTGATCTAAAGATTCCTGCTAACCAGAGTTGGGTTGATGTCAACTTCGGTTCCGACACGCTGACGATGTTTGTACATGATTCCTTCTCCGAGGTAAGCTGTTACTAGCGAATACTCTGTATCAATAAAAAGCATAACCAAAGCCCCACAAAAACACTAAGCAGTGATTGAAATAATGTGTGACAATCATCGTCAAACATTTTACAATTTACCCGTTTATTGTGAATATTCTGTACTAATATCAAGTTTGAAGTTAATCACTTTCAAGTTTATCACTTGAGTCAGCCCATATGATTCAAAATGACAGTTCTCCTATATCAGGAGGATCCTGTGGAGGGAGCTGAGTACGACATGCTTATAATCACACCCAAATCTGTGGCAAAACACGTGCATGTGGTGGAGGATGGTAATTTCCACCTTATTTTGACCCTCAAGAATCCTGTCGGTGAGTTGCTACAAAACTGGAAGGGTGACATATCTCATACTGTTCACTTTGTGATGGACAAGACCCCCGATCCGAAGGGGCCTATCCTCGGATTATTAGGCAAACACCTGCCTGAGAGTCCTAAGATGAACAAGACGAGGGTTGACGTTTCAGAAGAGACAATACAAATATGTGGGAATGTTACGAGAATAGTATCAACACCTGTTTCGGTGAGTGGCATTTGAGGAGCCCATTATTTCTAAATTTTGTCGTCGCATAATCACATAATCATACAATATTGAGACCGTGTCTACCTACAGTTAACACTAACTTACTATTAAAGTATTAACTATTTAATAAACAGTTTTTACTTTAAAGTTTTAGAAGTTATCAAGAAATTGATACACGATATGCCTATTCGCATTAAGTAGAGATTCGCGTCATAATATTTTCAACAGGACCGAGAAGAGAGGCTTAGTCAGACTCGTAAAATGTTGGCTGCGAAGATCCCCGAGCCTCTACCACAGTTTGAGATTGGTTTGTCCCAACCTCAACCACAAAAGCTGCGTACTTTTGTTGCATCCGAACCTATTTTAAGAAACCCTCTTGCACCACAATCGTCTCCTGTTGAAGACTCTGTCCTTCCACCTTCCAACACTACAATTCCAGATTCCATGCCTGTAAATTTCATCCCAGACACTCAAGTAACCGTTCAAAGCAATGATCACTGGCAACTCCAGAGTTCCTTCGATTATACTGCTCGACTCGATGAATCTGAGATTTCTGCACCAGGAGAAGACACTATCAAGGAATTCGCTAAGACAGTTGCTGTGGCGGAAGAGAAAAGTGGGGAGAGTGGGGATAGTGTGTCTTCCAAAACGTCGGGCATTCAAACTAAATCTGCTACAAAGGAGGTGGAAAAGGGTTCAACAGTTCGCTCAATAAAGGCCACGAAGAAAGAAAGCACTGGTTCAACTGATGATATGTCGAATGTTGCTGAAATAGAGGAATCACTAATGGAGACGTCAAAATCCACTCGCTGTGACTCAAATCAGCCGAAAAAGCTTTTGAAAAAGCCATTGAAATTCGAAAAGCCTGAATGCACAGATATTGTAATAAAAATTGGTGCGAAAGTAGATAAAGACGTTTCTGAGTCCATGGACACTGCTGTTCCAATCGTTATAAAGAATAATTTCGACTTGAAGAAAGCAAAAGATGATATACAGATAACGAATGTTGTCAAGCACGAGGTTACAGAAGTCGAGAGTCCTGAATCTGCTGCTCAACCATCACCAGGCGAGGAAAGAAGTCCAGATAATTCACCTGAGCTAAGCCAACAATTAGAGCAGATAAATTTCGACATATCGAATGATGTCCCAAAAAGTCCAGGTGATTTATACAAAGAGATTCTGGATGGTACCATAAAAAAGTCTCCGGTAAACGTTCATACTACTGCCAAGGACTTGTCCAAGCTCAGAAAGTTAGAATCACATTACACACGAAAACTGATGGACACAGAAGGTGACTTCCTCTGTTCTCAAGAGACCCAATCTCAAGAAACCTCATCTTCCCAAATGAAGAAGAAGGTACCTGCATTTGCCAGAAAGCGGGATCTTTCACACAACATTTCGGAAAGTTTTGTAGTTTCTAAGAATAAATCACTGAATAATCTTGGAAAACGACCAAGGAAAAGCTCTGACGACAATGTGCCAGATGAAGCTATTCCAACACCTGCAGCCAGCCAACCTTTATTGAAGAAAAGAGTCATTGATGAGTCAAATCTTGGGACACGACCCAGAAAAAGCTCTGGCAACAATGTCCCAGATGTATCTATCCCAATTCCTCCGGTTAGACGATCTCTTTTGAAGAAGAGACTCCTTGATAAGTCAAGTTCTTCCGTTGCGAAAACACCAGAGTTGGGAAAGTTTGATTTCGATTTCGACAGTCCCAGCAAAGAATCTGACAAATCCTGGGTCAAAACAGCGAAGAAGAAGAAAGTAGCTGGATTCAAGACGAAACGAGAAAAGTTAAAGGCACAAACGAATGCAAAGAGACAGCTCAAAGAAAAGCAGGAAAAAGAGAAAGCTGCCAAGGTTTGTGAAATTTACTCAATATTATATTCTACAATTCTATGTTACCTCTTCACAACTGAACCTAGTCTAAGTATCTTCGTATTTATGTACCTCATGGGAATAGTGTTAGTAGGTTTACCCAATAACGTTGTTTAGAAACTGACGAAAAAACGATCGAAAGAGGACGTGACAGAGGTTCAAGACGAAAGTGAAGCTGAGATTTCTTCCGAAGAAAAACCAAAAATAGTATGATATCTTTTCTAAGTTTCTCTTTTGATCTTTTCGATTGCAATCGTTTTATATCATGTGTTATGATGTGTTATTTAAAGAACCGTTTTACCATTCATTTTTAAATACTTGAACTATAATGACTTTCCGCTTAGTTCTTAACCTTATCCTCTTCCCTTTCAGAAATTGAAGAAGCCTTCCCCCAGTCCCCCTCCCTCTACTCGATGTACAAGATACTCCATGAGGGTAATTATTCTACTAATTGCACAATGTACATTGTACAGTGCTCACCAGTTTAATCCAATTCAAATTTCAGTTGCAGTGACTCACTGTAAATAATTTCTTTACTTTTTATAATTCATTGCTCGAATTGCGCCTGACAGGTGGAATTTTTGAGGATCTAAGTTCGATTGAACACAAAAGATTTAAACAATCCATATAGGTACTGTTGAAAACAGAAAAACTTTATCTAAACATGTCTTCTACTGCTGACTACTCTTCTAAATAAGTACTAGGGCGTTCGGAAATGATTGTCACTACAGGCATAAAATGACAAATATGACCAAAAATATCAAAATTTCAACGTAGTCGAGTACTAGGGTCTCTACCAGACTGAATTGCAAATTTTCAGTGTTAACGAAGATTTTTGAGTGGGTCATCTAGCTTGTTTTTTGATAGTTTTCAGGTGCCCCGCTGTATGGCGAATTCTAAATCTTCTATGCCGTGTTTTTATGGTCCGATTTCACTATTCAGGACATATTCAAGGCCTTCAGGTCCAAAACCCTGCATTATTGATAATGAGTAGAGCTAAAAAGTGGCAAATTTAACAGTTCAGTAACCGATAATGCAGTACACATCTTGCACACACGTTTCCGAAGTTAAGACAATAACTCAAAATCTTAAAAATGGTTGTCCCGTGTACAAAAGGGTCTGAACTAATAGCCTAACACGATAACCGAACGTATCAAGTTATTTAAATGTTATATTTCTGGGCAATTGTCAGAGCAAAAGTTGCAATTGCCCTATCTGGAGCATATCCTTTTTGAGGTCAAGCACCCCCTTAAGATTATTTCAACTCGACGAAAAACAGTTCATTTGTTCCAGTAAGCATCCACGTGTGCTGCAACAGCCTCATTTTGATTATCTCGCACTTCCTGGGTCCGTTGATAGGGTGTTTTCTTTGACAACGAAATTTGTGGTCAGTTTCGTACAGCGGAGCAAATAATTAGAAATTTGAATCTGCTGTAGAATGGGCTAAGAAAACTTAGTTATCGGTAAAACCCGATTATCTTAATCCAAAAAAGTCTGAAAAAAACGAATATCACATCAAAAAGTCACTCCCGGCAGCCGTTTCTCCAGAAAATTGCAAGTGACAATCTTTTCCGAACGCACTATTATAAAGTAAATATTAGAAAAAGGCTGGCACCTAGGTAGATAGTTAATTGCTCGTTAAACTGCTACATATTATCTAACGTAGCAGCTATGTAAAATTTCAGCTACTAGAACTTCTTCTGAGATGATGTCTGAAACCCAACTCAGCCCGTATACTCCCTAAGGGATCCACGTCCCTATCAGGACTAGCACTTGCCTTGTACCCCGCAGATCTAGTCCTCCGGTGCTTATTCACTCTTTTCTGTGCCCTGAAAATAGCTCGTTTCTCATCCCCACTCAACTTGTGATTCTCGTTTTCCGAGATGGCTGAGCCCCTCTTGAAGAGAGCTCGTCTCTCTTTGGCAGAGAGCATCCTGAGCTCAGGTGTGTCCCCGACTGAGACACTCCTCCACGGCCCACGGGAGGAGGAGGTGGTGGGGGTGGCAGGTTTAGAGTTGGAGTGGATGCTTCCTGAGTCCGTGGTGGAGAGTCGGACAGGTCGGATGAGAAGCTGGGAGTAACTGCTCATCCGGTGCTCCGAGGTCCTCTTGATGAACCTGTCCAGGGCAATGTTAGTGTCTTGGCGTCTGTTCCGGTCTGGCATAACGTAGATCACGTACATCTTCTGTCCGTAGACAATGATCAGGATGGCATAGACGGCAATGATGATGCTCCAGCATTGGTACATGATCTTGACCTGACTGTCTAGGACGATGTACGCTGATATCGTGGAGATAGTGAGGACCAGAATCACAAACATTACCAGACAAATGTAGCGAGCTTCGTTGAAATTGGTTGGAAGACGCCGCGTTTTGAAGGAGACAAATGTCGTTGCGAGTATCAAAACACAAATATACCCGATCCACATGTACACGAGATCCATTCTGTCCTCGTTACACATTGTGAAGTTGAACTTGGTAACATCCGTCGAACACAGAGTCTTGACATGGATCTTATTGTTTGCTCCACCTGGGTGGTACCCTTGTTCGTGGTGAGCGTGTAGAATAGCACAAATACAGAACTGGATTGCAGCAAGGAATGCCACCAGCAAGACATTGTACTTCACACTCATCACCATCTTCTGTAAACTGCTGGTGAAGAAGGAAGTCCTATTGAAGATGACATTGATCCTGTTACTCCGAGCAAAAAGAACAGCAATAGGAATGACAATTCCCATGCCGATGATGTACCTCTGTAAAGGACACGTGACATCACCAGGTCCTGATACCATGAGGATAGGGGCTGTTAGAAGGAGCATCAGACTAACTAGCATAATGTAGCACAGCTGTGGGGAGGAAGCCTTCACGATGGGAGTCGAGCAGTGTCTGGCCAGCGTCCCCAGAACAAACATGTTACAGAATATACCCAACACACTCACCAGAAACACAGACACACTGAACCCGTCCCCATTGAGGATGGAGAACTGAGCCACTTCCTTAGCCACACAAACTGAGTAGTTATCACTGGGTCTGTGACACATATCACACGCCTGGCAGTACTCTGACCCTCCCTCCCTCACCACAATGCTGTTGCGAGAACATGACTTACAGGTGAAGCAACACCTCGGACTCTCCTTGAGCAAGACAGCGTACTGATGGGGCAGACAGGGGTCACTACACCGAGACACAATGTCTGATGGGTAGGAACTGCTGTTTTCTGTAAGTGAAATCACCCCCTCAGAGGACATGGTGTACACCCTTATCCCTCCGCCCACTGCTTTCAAAGAATGCTTCAGTTGCCTGTTAAGATGTTGCCGCAGAGCTCTCCTAGATTTTACTTTACTCATATCAGCTGTGTCTAGTGCACTGTAGAGTGATTTGAGTGATGCTATTATTCCTCCTGAGTAACCCATGATCCGTGAATCTTTGAGAAATTGTTTTGTCTTGTTGCATTTCTCAATGAAAATCCCATAGAAGTCTGGACAATTTTGATCATAAAAGGAAATGAACTTTGAAATTGATTCAGGTTCTGTTGTTAACTTAGTATCAGGGAATAACCCAATGAATCTATTGGACAGTATATCCCTGAATTGAGTGAGGATCTTAGTGTCTATTGCCCACCCATCCGATGCAATGTACACAGTGTCTCTTCTGCCACTGATTCTGAAGTAATCGAGTACTTTCTCCACAAACTTTCCCTCCATCCACAGGACTACAACTGTCGTTCTCTCCTCCAGCCCACTCAGCTGAGCCTCAATGTCCCGATACTCCATCCTAAAAGTAAGCATAGTCGTAGAGAACTGCAAGCAGCAATTCCTGTCCACTCCTTCATTGATACTCTGCTTGGAATCGAATTCCCTCTTGAGTAACTCATACCCGATCTTACCGTAGGTATCGGCAGTGGTGATAACCCCGATGTATCTCCACTCCATTTCCGATATGATGTCCAGTATCCTGTCCACCTGTCCTTGGTAGGACGGGACCACCTGGTGGAGGTACTCGTACCTTTCAGGGTCGGAGAACACGCTCCCCGTACTGTAGAGAAGCTGAGGCATCTCCAGGGCAGACGTTAGGTCTGCTAAAGCTTTACCCTCCTGCGGGGTGCCTGGTCCTATCACAGCGATCTGGTTGGAGCAAGGACCTCCTTCTCCGGCGTGATGGCACTGAGTGAAGCAGGCTCGGTCACCTGGACAGGTCACGTGAGGATCACATGCCTCGTGGAAGTTATACGAACCAATGATATCCACGGCTTTGATGGAGTCGTGGTGGCTGTCACACAGCTCGATATCCACACAGAAGTTAGCGGGTGGAGTGAAGGTGGAGATAGCGAACTGTAGACCTATGAGATCCAGCATTCTGAAACCGACCACCTGACACTCTGACCCTGAGTAGCAGTCCGTGAGTGGAATGATAGTCGTTATGGTCACGTGTTCTCTGAGGTCGCCATCCTCTGCTCCTTTTGATTGGTTGGAAGCGGTCATGTGAGTAGGATCCCGGCTACATGATTGGAACACTGTTTGACAGTGGTTGCAAGAGCTTTGATAAATCATCAGATAGATGAGGAACAAGCAATTTGTCAAATGGGGCAGTGCAATGTTGTTCATCATGTTCCTGAATAAATGATATTGGCTTATTGACTTATTGGGTTGAATTCATCACAAATTTTGCAAAATATAATTTATCAACATGAAAAGCATAAAAATGCAGGTTTAATGAGAACACTGCACAAAATTGCATAACTCTAAACTCCACAAATGCAACAGAGAGAGAAGAAAGTGAGAAATATGTGGCTGATAATTGCCTGCTTTTTTAACTCCTTGCTACTATTGGTACTTCATGATGACGTAATAAGAAGTATGTAAGTTTGTTAAACTTATCGCTAAAATTGAACTCTAACAAGCTCACAAGGATTTAATAACACCGTGAATGATAACCCGGGCTTCTGAAGCCTGAAGCACTGAACTGGAGTATGAAATCGAGCGTAAATCCCACTGTGATTCCGCGCCGCCTTAACCTCCATTGTGGTAGTAAAGTAGTAAAGGTACTCAATGATAAAGTACAGTTAACAGCTAAGTTTAACTTCCGGTGGATTCAAAGGCACACCGGTAGCAGCGATTAGTGATTCCCTGAGTCCACAGCTGTTGATGATAAATATCTCCAAGTTTATACGGAACCAAATGAGTGACATGTTGACATGACTCTCTCCTACATACATCAGTGCAATAGTTTCACAAAATTAACACCAGTCAGATATATAGGATAAAGGATAATATCTAAGTATCTAGAAGAATCTTTCGTCAAACTCGAGACATACCTCTTATAAGTTTGCACTTTATTTCAGAATAGTCTCCGAGATCAAATTAACACATACATCCTGCATGAGCAATTCTCTCATTCCCTTAAACTCATTTTCTTTCAAATATTCGAGCTACACATTTGAGAACAAAAATCTAAATTCAACTTACTGCTTATTTAGTTATTTGAAAAATATGATTATCAGTTCTAAGAAGTAAGGAAGTAAACGAATCAGTTAACGAGCATTAAAATTATGAGAGCTCCCACTCCCACCTGATATTCTGTCAGCACCAGTTAGTCATTTAGCGAATTGATCGCTCAAAACGTCGCTTACAAAGCTTCCCATTCCATAGTTTGGTGTCAATTTGCTGAAAACGGGGTGACAATGCATATGTTACATACCAAGTGATGGGAACGAAAACAATCGTGATCATAAATGTTCATCAATGAGGATTTTATGAAGCCATACTTGAGTAAAGCAATAATAAGTAATAAAGTTCGTTGTACTTGTAGTGGATTAGACACTAAGAACGCCTTGAATCATCGAAATCATAGTGTTTTAGTTGCCAATACAAGCAAGTAAAGAAGTAACATTAATTCATGAGAAATTTAGCAACATCATAGCAACTTAGCAACATAGATTTCCTGCGATTTTTGGTCTCATAGAAGGGATATCAATGCCAGGTATAGAGCTACCTGAGGAATTGCATCATGTAGAAGAGACAACACAATCTGTAACCATTACAACATTACGGTCATTACTCCATTGTCCTCTGATAGTATGTGGTGCTCCTGGTAATTCAGGGAATTTCACCTATACGATTACAATCTACAGTACAAGAATAGTAGGCGCCTTAGTAGCAGCGATTAATGAATAATGACACACGTTGTGCGATATATTGATACAGCTACAGGTAACAGATGGTGGTAATTTGCAACTTGACTACCGTAATTGAGTCTTCAGCCTTGGCTTCTGGTTCACCAATTAATGTTGGTAGGTACATTGTTCAACAGTTCAATATAATATTACTCCGTACAATAACAGAATACAAACATTTTCATTCGGTGGTTACCAAAGAACCGAGTGCCAGTGGCATTCATTGATAAATAAGTGTATAAATTAAATGAATGAATTTGATCCATAGTATTATGGATATGGAGCTTTTCAAACGAAAATTTAACGCTATCCAACATTGCGCTCTGTGCCTTCATAGATACTATTTTGGGAAATCAGACTAAGTAATCGATACATAATATGTTCAGAAGTATAAATGTAGAATTATTGTCAAGTCATTGAATCTTCCATTGGTCAATCTGTTTCCACATAGGATAATAGTTCAATCCATTATCATCATGATATTATTGCTACCAATATTTTGATATTATTAACGTGATTTATCAACATTGTGAGTTTTTGGCGGTGTTTACGTGTATAGTGGTTATAAGTGGTTATAAGTGGTTATGGCTGGAACCTCAGGTGACTGATTATGAAAAAGAGTTCATAAGCATATCAAAATTAGAAAATTGAAATGTTACTAAAAATCAAATTAAAAAACCCATTTTTCAGAATTAATTATTCTCAGTAATTATTAGTTAAATAAGTAATATAATCACGAAAACGCGTATGAGGATTGAGGAATTTCAATAGTTCGACAGACGTTTTATCGACACTTGTAACCTATAAAATCGGACATATAATTTGCTGATATTAAGTGAGAAATTTTTGCTTAGCATCACAAGAAGCATAGAAGCATGAACTCGTAGCTACAAAACCGGATAGTTACGGGAATTTGCAGCTATGTAAAACACAGCACCGCTCTCTGTCTCAATATATATTATCACGACAATGACTTATGAGCGGACGAAACAATGGCTGCATTTCGAGGAATGGATCTTAGTTACGCTTTTGGGAGACAAGTTGCACAAGAGCTGGAGTGCTCATATGACCTGGGAGGAGACATCGTGCGAGAGAGAGAGAGAGATTTGCCACAATAATATGTAGTATTGTGATATACGCAACAGCTACGAAATGATACACGGAATCATTCCTAGCATCAGTAAGAGTTGCAGTTGGAAGCAGTGGTGTGATCATCACTTTCCGAAACACGTGATCTTGGTCATGTGACTTCATATTCGGAAACGCAAGGTTAGCATATGGGCTATTTAATCAAGTAAGAACACGGTAGCAAATCATAGGTATCTCCGCATGCAGGAAACTTTTTTAATTTCAACGTGACGAAAATTTAATGCCCTGATGTGTCTATCAAGCTATCAGTAATTCTGTTATCAGTCTGCTAAGTTCTACTTAGTTCTGAGAGTGGTATGCTTCAAACTACTGTTTATGATAATGCAACTCTCAGGATAATTTCTACTCAGAAAACGCCGTTGGAGTGATGTTACAAGATATTATGTTGTTAGCATGGTTAAGACCAGTCTTTTGATGACGCCAGCTCGTCTATTTTTCATCGGAAGACATTTAAACACGGTTAAGTTAGTACAGATCCTTTCGTGCATGTTTCCCTGTGCAAAGCCAAGTAAGACGCTCGAGAGAATTTGCCTGCTAATGAAAACTAGTCTAAGTGAGAAGCCAGGCAAGTTTGGTATTTGTGTTAGCACCATATAGTCAGATCACGAGGCTTTCGCATGATGATCGGAATAGTTTATATCCTCGATGAATTAGTAAATTCACGAGTTTTTTTTCATGATAACATGCTTATTTCCCATGATTTTCAACTCATTGAACCGATTAACTAGATTAGTTGATTTCCTGTTGGTAATTTACAAATTTAAATCATAATCAGTAAAATTTGACATGTTTGACCGATTTTGTCGTCCAAGGTTACCTGGAGATTTCTGATAACTGATTTATACCGAACTTCCATCTTAGAGAAGGCTGAAGTAAGAAGATCGTCTGAAGTAATAAGAGCTTTAAACCATCGCTGACGCTACGAAATGCACACTTCATGCGGAAGTTTCTAAGTTTCTTAGTTTCTTTGTGACGCAAGAGTCATACTATTGTTTCTTGTTTAATAAATATTTTAGAAGCATAAGCAAGAAATAGGGACATGAATAAAATATGATAAACCAATGTTAAGAAAGTTATCGAAATCAACGAATAAATGTAACTAAATAGTAAATAGTAGAAGCAAATGCTTTATTCTGTAAAACGTGAATGTAAAGTAATGTAGTTTTAGCTGCAGCGGAAACCGTCCAAGTAATCTGTCTAGTGTCTACTACTCTACTAGTCTATTCGACATATTATATTCCTGCTATATGGACAGGAGCAAAGGTTTCCTTTATCCGTATGTCTACCCTAGCACAAGCAAGCACCATCAAAAGCAGAAAACATAAAGTTCTGGATTGGATTCACAGCTTACAGTGATAATTTTCAGAATGAAAAAAGGGCAAAACCCATGTCGACGCCGTGATGTAAAGTTTATACTAGTGTGTTTT
Source organism: Beroe forskalii (assembly GCA_011033025.1). Classification (NCBI taxonomy): domain Eukaryota; kingdom Metazoa; phylum Ctenophora; class Nuda; order Beroida; family Beroidae; genus Beroe; species Beroe forskalii. Next base: position 66,834 of record WFMF01000388.1, on the reverse strand, counting down.
ATCGTATTATTCTCCCTGTTCCGGCAGGAAACTAATAATTAACCCTCACTTTCCTTCCGTCATCACATACAATTCACGGGTACATTATTCTAAATTATAATACCTAAGAAGTAGACACTGCTAATGTACAGTTCCCAACATAGGAAAATTGCCGAGAACCTTGGTGCCACTGCAGGAACCAACACACGGCAAAGCCAAGTACTCAAATATAGAAATTATAGACCTGTCACACAGAAATACAATAGGAAAATTGTGCATGTGCAAAACACAAACCGTGCTCATATAATACCAAACGAAAGACATAACGAGTAATATCACTGGAGGAAATTGAAGAATCTCGTAGGTGCTGGAGAGTGGAGAAGTTTATATTAATTAATGAACGTAAGTGCGTACTGCGTAATAAACACCACACATAGTGTGCAGCTTAAGAGCTCTCAAGCTCTTAGTGTCTGAGTTACGAGAGTGGCACACACCAACTCTTTTGGTTTTTAGTTTTATTTCTAGAGTTCTGTAGGTCTCGAACACAAACTATGATATAAATAGGCTGTAAAATTGTCTTCAATTTTCCATTCCAAATCACGAAAATGAAGTCAAGTTTTGACACATATCAGAGTACTTGTGCAGCCTACCTATGCAGAGGAGCTGAGCAGCTGTGAGAAACTTAAAATAATGTAAAGCAGTTATTGCTGCTCTACCAGATTACCAGCTAGAATTCTGACTACTGTTTAACTAAAGTAAATTATAACAGTCAAGTTAAAATATTCGTCACGTAATATAAGGCTGTGTTGAGTGGAGTGCTCCGACCTTCCTGTGAACCAAACTTCACTCTTTTTAAATTAACTGTATTATTTCAATGAAATACTAGGTGATAAAATGTGCTATAATCTAGACCAGAATGTCCAGCTAATTGATCTTCAGATAGTACTGATCACCTCCTACCCATCACCGTAAAAGTGATAGCACAGTTTCACGTGGGCGTAACACTGAATAGCACTGCCGACGTAACATACTAACATATTAGCATATTAGTATAATATCATGTGTATTGAAAAGTGTTGGGCTTGTGATGAGCTCAAACTTGTCATGTAATGCTGCAAACTACTGTTAAATTCTTTTCGAATCAGAGGAGGTTTCCTGGACGAATAGAAAAGTTAATAAACCATACAGGTACCGTAACAAATCTGTTTGGATGTCACAACGCTCTCAGAGTTCGCCAAAACACTGCTTAAATGCTGATGGCGATTCCTTTATTTGGTTAATAGTAGACCAGGCAAATCCTTTTTTTATATGGAAAAATTCTAAACTCTAAACTTGTGATATTTCCAAAGTTATCACTGCGAATATATGTTTAATATTTGTTTATTGAAAAAAGAGAGATTATAGAGATCATATTTGATAAATTATTTATTAAATTAATCATAGATTTCTGAAAAATGAGATGCCAAAATTTAAACTTATCGGAAGAAAATAAATCTATTAAAGCTTTAAAAGGAGTGCTCTTTAGTGTTAAACAATAAAACCTTCAAAACAGTTAACTGCGTATTATACCAGCACAATTTGACAACTGCTACCAGCTATAGCTTTATACTTCGAAGTAATTTATTTTAGAATTTTCTTAAAACTTTATTATATATTGGATGCCATGAAAAACATTTCGGAACAAAAGAAATTTGTGCTAATGTAATCATTAGCTCTTTCACTTATTAACAAGAATTGCGCTCGTTTTCTCCAACTTCGGCGAGCGCTTAAATTTCCCTCTCCCATTTAAAAATAAAGATTGCACGTGCATTGATGATTCAATTCCATCGTTTTTCAAAATGTGTTAATTTTTTTCCTCCACAAATTGTTTAGAATTTCGTTTTTCTTACATTGGTAAATGTATTGAGCGCGAAACCATGGTTCTGGTTAGGGCAACTCGGAGAAAATTTGCTAAATTTTAGCTAACTTCCGCGTTCTAACCAGAATCATGGTTTCGCGCACAGAGTGCGGCTAGCGCCCCTAGTAAGGGTATGGTAAATTGCGCGCACCACGCATTATGTTGCAGCGCCGCGCACAAAAACTGGTCGATATGTACATCCATTTTGATCTTGAATTAAGGTTGCTACGCGACTCCACCTGATGGTACCATTGTTGACGAAATCTCCCTCAAATATGTGGACAACTCCCTCAAATTTGTGGACATATCTCCCTCAAATTTTCCGGGCCCTTTTCAGAATTAACAGTACGGATAAAGGTAGTATACACATCGTCCTAATTTTTGTCGACCCGATCCTATCAAAATACACGATCTCTGCTAACCCTCTCATTTGCCTTTATGTAAAAAAACGCAATTGGAGAGGGAAGAATTATTTTCCGAACAATCTTAGAATATTGAATAGTACACACTACACAGTGAGTTTATTTTTGAGTTGCTGACAAACTTTTAACCTGTTTTACATCTCCAAAGAAATTATCATATACAGCGTTTTACATATTATCCTTATAATTTAAACTTGGACCATTGTCTATTTTCACGGACCCGAATATTAAATTTAAATTTTATGTGGTTACGTTGTAAAACACCCAAAATCATGGATGTACTTATATAGAAGTACACTGTATAGCAAGGTAAAAAATCTATTACGTGGGATATTCATATGGGATTGGTGGGCAATATACGCGGTCTTTATAATGGTAGGATGAAAAACTCTGAAAAAGTGAATTTTTCAAGAATCCCCAAATTTTGCTCCTCAAACTCTCAAATCAAGTTACGTTATTAATTATGAGCGCGAAAACGCGGGGATTTCTCGAAAAATCCTCAAATTTCGCACCATATATCGCAAAAAAATCCTTCATACGGTTAAGGAACTAACTTACTAAAGCAGAGAAATGCCGCCAAAGAAGTGTCATTATATACCTTAGGAGGTGTATTTATGTGGAGTAAAATTATAGTGTTTACAAATTTGGTAGGGTGCGATTTGGGGATCTTTCTCAAGTCATTACTTTAGTAAACATATGATAATGACGTCATTTTGAACTGTCATTGTTGTTATGAACTCTAATGAAGGTATGAAGAGATGAAGGCTGAAGCAAGTCTTGGAAACGGTACATAAAATGGTGTTCACCTACGAAGTGACTAACTGATCAGAATATTCTCTCTAATCACGAAACCCGCCTTTTGAAACGACCACTGAAAGTTGCCCTGGTTTCTTGTCATTTAATTTGGTAGGGTGCAATTTGGGGATCTTTCTCAAGTCATAACTCTAGTAAACATATGATAATGACGTCATTTTGAACTGTCATGGTGTATGAAAAACTGGGGATTTTTCCGAAAAATCCCCAAATTACAACCTTTATAAATACACCTCCTAAGGTACTTCAAGAAAAGTATCTATGATAAGAGCATAAGTCTTTACAAGTTACCAATATTTTAGTCGGTTAGAATATAGTCACCTCCTAATTCATCAATTCATCATGTTTCTCACCACTTCTCTCTCCCACAGAGACAAGGAAAGAAAGTGAACTACAAAGACCCACTATCAGACGATGACAGGGCCTCCTCCTCTCCCTCAGAATTCTCAACCACCACCAACTCCACCGTAGCAAAGTACCTAGCCAGACAGCGGAAGAAATCCTCCCCAACTGCCACCAAACCGGTTACAAGCGAGCAACACAGTCCTGATCCAGACCCACAGGCAATCGTGGCAGATCTGGACAGGTCTCTGGAAGAAGTGCGTGAGGAAACCAAGCCCAGAACAGCAGAAAAAGGAGTAGTCGTTGAGAGCATTGTTGATGAATTTGTCAAAGTTTTCAGTCAATCTCCTGAACAAAAACAGGCTTTAGCGGCTTCTCAGGACAGTGGAGAATCAGAGGAGTCTGCCACAAAGGATGGTTTCACCAAACAGGGAGAAGTTAAAAAGACAACCAAGGATAATGTTGCTAAGAAAGAACTTGTTAAGAAAGCGGCAAAGAATAGCGTCGCCAGTGAAAGGCGTGTGAATAAGAAGACAGCTCAGGACATAACCATGCTATCTGCTTTGTACGACGAGGAACCCACTAGCTTTTCTTCGCCTAATAATAATGTTGACATGACTTCAGACACTACTTCTCCTAATAATGAAGACGAAGTAACGTGTATCCCTGCTACAGACATCCCAGCCATACCCCTGACTTTCAAGACAGATGCATCATCTATTCCTAGTATGGTGAGCAAGGATCCATCACCAATTATCAAGACTAATTTGTTTAAACTCCCAAGTTCTCAGATGAAATCAATAACCCTAAACCTTAGTCCCCAAATCAAGGAGATTTCACCTGCTATGTCAGTACAAGAAGAAGAAGATGTCCCAGAAATTGCTGACGAGGAAAGAGCTGTTATTGCTGAAGTTTTCGAGGAGAAATTACTTAAAAAGGAAGCAGAAAAGATTGAATCTAAATCTAAAAAGTATGCTAGAAGATTTGAAAGGAAGGCTACTAAGAACAGTAAGAAAACTAAAGATGGCAAGTCTTCCACAAAGAATGTCTGTACTGTTGAAATCGATAATGAGTTGGATAAATTTCAGGAGTCTCTTGAGTACATAAAAGCATCAACTGTTCTGGAAGTGAATGCTTCAAGCGCTTCTAAAGTTCAACGAACCTTCATCGATGAGAGGAAAGTTCCAGATAAGGATAGTCAAGTTTGGTTAGATGGCTCTCAATCTGAATCTTCGTTCACTTCAACAGAAGATAAGAAAGCAGCTAGCCTCAAAAATAACATTATGACTAATAACTTAATTTCCAAGATACCCGAGCAAAGCGCTCAAATCACATCCTTAGCTCCAGTTTTAGTGAATGACGCCTCCATATCAGAGCAGTTTAATGAGGTTTCGAACTGCATGGTCATTACTGAAGTGAATAGTTCCGGTATGCTCATGGATATTGAGGACTTCAACACTCCGTATTCCCCTCAAGAAAATCACCAGGGAAATATATTTGCCAGCATTCTCGAGGAATCACGCCGTGCTGGACAAGTTCGATCGAAGAAAGCCCCGTCACAACTCGTCAGCACCCCGACGAAGTTGTCGCACATCAAAGAAGCTGAAGTAGCCAATGTATCGCCATTCCAGCAGTATCTGGAGGGTATCGGTGACGACAAAAGTCCTATAAAAGAGACGAATAAAAACCGTAACATGAGCTCAGCGCTAGATTATGAAACATTTGGAGAAAAGGCCCATAAAACCTTTGCCTATCAGAGTAAGGTCTCAGATAGTGGGCTTGGTAGATCAGGGGACAGTGGGTTAGGATTTCTCAACAGCTTCGCTGGAAACTTATCCCTTGCTACCGCAGCAGATCCTAAACCTTCCAAGTGGAAGAAGATCATATCCCCAACCATCAAGAGATCCTGTCTGGATGTCACTCCTACCAAGGAAAAAGGGGTGTTCTCTAGCCAGAGTCCTGGGAAACAGGATATAGAGGACTACTACACCATGCTGTGCAAAACACCTGGCAAATCACCCGTGGCGAGTGGAAGTCGAACTAGTGAGGATGGTCTTGTGACGAGTCAAGGTGGCGATGATGTCGTCAATAGTCAGGGATTCAGTCAGACCCTGGAAGGTCTGCTTCCCGATGTGGAGTATGAGATCAAGTTGTCGCCTGTGTGTGCAAATCTGCTGGAAGAGCTGCCAACAAGTGAGTGCTTGTCAGTATTTCTTAGTTTCTCGTTCAGTGTTATACTTCTTTTGAAGTAGGTATGTTATCATCAGCTTTCATTATTCAGCTTTCTTATTTACTTTATCAGTTTATAATGATCGAAAATCATCAATTTATTCTGGAAATCGCCTTCTTGATGCCGATAACCAACTTTTCTCATTCAAAGCAAGCAAATCAATCATGAATATCATGTTATATCCGCTTCTTTAATCTAGGACCAAGAGAGTTTGCTGCTGATGAAAGATCTGGAACTTCATCCGTGCAGCCAAGCTTCGTTATTCCGCCGTTCATGTAAGTTGACGCTAATGTAGGTTCATGCATTCAGGTATTCATGGCCAGTAAATTTAATCGTTTGCAGTCTGTATCATCCATCATACCATCATATACAGTCCCTTTTCATATACTTGTCTACTTATCGGTTATCAAGTACACATGGGATATGCATCATTTATCTGCTATTATTCTAATAATTGAGATGTTGTATTCACGTTACGATGGTGCCAGGATGAATAATACGTGTTTTGTATTTAATATCTAAGAACTATTTTTTTTTTAATAATATAGAGTTACACAACGAATAAGTGGGAAGTAATACACTATTGGGGTATTTATTGGAGAATATTCCTCGAGGAGAAGACGAGTGGAATATGGAAAATCCACACCGATATAGTGTGTAGTAAAGTAGTAACAATAGTCAATATCATTAAACGATCCGGAGGCCGCTCCGTAAGTCCGTAAACTGGATTTCAAACTCGGCGAACGGGTCGTGAGTTTAACAATATGTATTTTACACTCACACCACATATTCCCAGGATTGGTACAGAAAGTGGTATTGCGTTACAAATGCTGCAAAAGCAGTCGCAGAAAATGAAACAGGTCGGCAAATCATGAATGAAACTGCATGACGTGTACTTTCTAGTTTCTACTTTTCTACTTTTCTACATCAACCATCTCAAGATCTCAGTTCCCATTGATAAGTAGATAACACTCGCCAGTCAACTTTCTAAGTGAAGAAAACCACAACTTTTTGTTGGGTTTTATCAAAAATTTAATAATTAATCATCAGGTTCAGCTACAGAAAAGCAAAGATAATATTGACCTGATATCCAAGGATCTTCATTCTGCAACAAAAAGTTTCCTCGACACTTGTGGATCTAAAAGGTTTGGAAATTGGAATACGTGATAAATTCGGATCTAGTGATCCGATAGTAGCTTTTACTGACAAGATAAGCATTGAATCTATCAAGTATCCATCGCTTAAAAAGTATTAAGTTAAAAAGTACTAAGTTGTAATCTAAATCTTTCAATTTTCAGAAAATCCGAATTAGAAGAGTTTACAGAAGTTGTAAATGAAAACATAACCAGTTTGGAATGCGAATTAGTCAACATCAAACGGTAATTATCATAATATCGTAGTATTTCATGGTCGGGCGGTCACAAAATAAGTTTAGGTTAACGTCACGCGCGACGACATTTTGTCATATAAACTGTGCTGATGAATATTTACAGTGACAGAATCCTGCGGCGCGCGCGATGTGCAGCTTGTTTAGCACAAAATGGCACATTGGCGTAAAAATAGTCCGCACACGAAATTTTAACTAATACAATCATCTGACATCAACAGTCATCACTTTTGTCTTTTACTACTCATAAAATCATAATCTCAGAAAAGAAGAAGCTGCCCTAAAGGGAATCGCTCAAGCTCACAAAATTCAGAAAGAGACTCGGGCTACTCTGGAAAACAAGATGCGACTTCTCAAAGAATCTTGCCAGATGCCATCCATGACAACGGAAGTAAGTTAAACGATCATCTTCCCATTGACCATTTTGGGTCTGGGCATCTGATATTTGACAGTGCAGTGGATCCAATGGCTCAATGGACACAATCACTGTCATTGCATCCATTTTGATCTTGCAAATACAATGTGCATAAGTGCATAATACCTGTTTTGATTTTAGACCAGCTTATTAGCCAATCATTAAAAAATCAACGAATCCGGAATCAGGGGTAAATTAAGAGCAATTCCAGATCAGTACTATTATATAAAAGATATGATTAAATAAGTATTGACCGACTACTTCACACAATTGAATTTTTGAAATTCCCTGGAGCCCTAGGGCAGTGTCGGAAGCACCTGCATCTAAACTTGAAACTTTCTGTACATGGTGTTGCCTCCCCGGCCCTCGCTTTATGTACTGAAAGTTTCAAGTAAATGGGTGCTCTCGGTGCTGCACCAGTTGGCTTGGGTTTAAGGTTTTTGATGACGTCAAGATGTCGGCCTGACCATAAAACTAACAAATCCTGAACCTAATCCTGATCCTAACCTTTAAAGTGCTAGATGCTTATCATAAAGCGCTAGATGCTTATCATAGTAGATAATGAAGGCTCTCGGAAGTCGGGCTATATGGGACACTAGCCATTACTTATTGTAACTTTACAGGAAATAGAGAGTGGTTTGCGGGAGATGAGGGAGTCTATTCGTCAGCAGTTGGAAAAGCGTCAGAAGGAGCTCGATAAAAACCACATAGAACAGCAGAGGAAGCAAGTCATGAAGCAGATGGCCATGATTATGATGTCGGAATTTGAGTGAAGTGTTCAATCTCATATGTCATAGCTTGTGTTTAAATGACAGGACATTATGTTTCTAAGCGCATGTTTTTTCATTTAATGCCAATATAATTCGATTTATTGGAAGTCTATGGAGCTATGGGATAGATATCTTTATTATCATGCTAAACTGATACATCTATGACTAATTATCATAGGGTTGCTTTTGATATTAATATTGTGTGGAAGTATAATTGAAGTGAACAAGTATTGAAGTGTGACCCATCCAGGCAATAGCTATGATTATGAAAGTATGGAAACTGAATATAGTGCCATGCTGCGCTGATCGATAATTTATTTTTTACGTTGAGGTTAGATTTCTTATTATTTTTAATCTATTTCTAGCCGTGTATTATAATTTTTAGTTGAATTGTGTTGCATAAATTTTCGTGACAAGCACGACTGTTTTTCAGATTGCTGTTTATCAGATTTTTACCTTTGCGACATCGCTGAATATTATTCATCATTATCAAAATTGATATATCGTTATCTATTGATAAGAATTAGGATCTTCAATCTTATTTAAATCAATAATTATTTGTATATTACCCAAAGAAACATTTGTATTTTTCAATGGAAATGTTTTATTGAAAGTATTGCTGTCAATATATTCAAGAAATAATTAAAATTCACACAAAAGTGCACTATAATAATATGTCATTTCGAAGTTAAAATTAACACAAATTACGGCTTTACCAATATTATAATTGCCCAACAAAGCCGATCAGCTGTCACAACTTACAGTTACAGTGCATCCCAACCACGATGTATGAATAGTTTCAGTGCCAGGAACTTGTATATTATTAAATAACATCCCAGATAATATTTGAAAAATTGTTTCTCATGCTAAGTAGGTTGTGACAAGCTGATAGAAATAAAATGCATTAATTGAAAATTAAATAATCCTATTAATCCTCTTTTGCCATGGTATATTCAGACATAGAAATAAACAAATATCAATTGTTTGCATTTGAAAATTTCTATCAAATAGTCTACAAAACACTAAACAGCTGTCTTCTTGCATTCTTGGACAATCTGTCTTCTATTTAAACTACCCTTCTTTGGTTTTCAATGAAATGTGCAAAATTTCAATGAAATGTAAACACTTTCATTGAAATGTGAACAATCATAATTAATTAATGGTTTCTGATTAATGCCCTTTGAAAATGTGCGTGCATGTTCAATATGTTGATCAATGCAATAATAATACAAAAGTTATGGATACATCTGGTCACAAAATCAATCATCTTGTCAATATTAAACAATGTTATTGTTAGATTTCGGCGTGGATCACAATAATGTGACACACAGCCACACGAATTTGAATGAGCATGGACCATAATAATAACATAAACAAACTGTCCTTCAATAATATAATATAGATACGGCTAGCCCCTTCAAGCGCATTGCTCTTTGACTCTGCGAAAGTCTGCTTCACACACGGCTAAAATCCATAATCCTATTCCATGCTCTCAATCATAAACTTAAATAGTCATTATTACTTAATCCCAAGTCTAAGCGAACTTCAAGTGTTTGTTCGAAGAGTTTCTCCATCTGGTTCACTGTTCATTGCGTTGTCTCATTTAGTCTATTTCCTGGTGACGTCACCAGCCACGTGCTGCATATTCGATGGTCACGTGATCAGACTGAAGCATTGTCTTGGCACCGTGTGCCGTGTTGCCATGACGCCTACACGGGCAGCTTGATCACCTCCTCCCAGTGAGACCGGTTGTTGTCGATCTGTCTGCAAATGTCCCGGGTGAAGGAAGTGTCACAGAACTCCGCCCACAGGGTGAAGAGAGGCTCCGCGATGAAGTCGATGAACCCGGTGAGGGCTTTTGAGGGGACGCACTGGTCTCGGTCGAACATGTTCGTAACGTCAAACATCATCTTCTTTTCTGCGTCTCCCTGGCGCCAGAACTCTTCCAGAACGAGCTTGCCCCATTGCACACACGTGGACCACGGTCTGGCGGTGTTGCTGAGGGGTTCGGTGCGTTAGAAAAATAGAAAGGAATATTGAAATTGAGGTTGTGAGAGTGATTAACTTTATCTCAATTTACTGTGCATATGCATAAGTCACGAATTCCCTAATCACGGATTTTTATCTTTTCAATTTCATGAAAACCTTAAAATTCGTTAATCTAAACTCACCACAAATCGGAGCATTTCATGGCCATCCGGAGGACTATCTTGCGGTGCTCCAGGTTCTCAGGGTCGTATCCGGTCACCATCACGGACTTCATGTTGTTCACGTACTTCTGGTGCTGGGCCATGTCCGTTGACATGATCAAGTCCTCAACTAGAACCATCACTTCGTCCCTGAAACGAGGGGCTGGTTAGGTTCATGATCATTGAGATTAATCAATATCATTATGACATGTGTGTACGACTACGACTACAGCTGTCATAGAATTAGATTGATTGTGTGAACGAGGAACCTGTGAAATTCACCATCATCAAAAAAGCAATTCTATGGAATTTAAAATTTGTGATCCTTCCTTCTAATTCTTCCGCCAGATTCAAGATTAAAATTGGAATTATTTGCAAAATGCCACAAAGTTGGCAAATTTCGATTATGATTGATCAGGCTTCCGGCTCCATCAACAGTATTTAATTTAGGAAATAGGACTGACGTAGATTTCGGGGTGAATGGAGACAGTAATTTTAATTTTAAGATGACTGCAGCATTTGCCCTACAAATTTATTACATGTCATAGTATGCCTTGAACAAGCACAGAAATGCAAAATTAAGATTATTAATCATGGTTCCACAGTTAATCTGCAAATTAAATATGGGATATTTTAGTTTATCTGGACTGGGTTTGTTAGACTTAGAGGATCAACGCGTCAACGTACTAACGTATGAGACTGAGAGCTCTGGTTGTTTGGTCACGGAACTTTAAATCAAAATGGGATTGTGAGTTATCAGAACTTACTGAGTCTCTAGGGATAGGTGGGCAATGATTCCGCTCTCCTTTATCAGGGACTTGGCTACTTTGGAGTGGTGCTGTTCCAGGACTGAGGTGTTCTGAGGAATAGTATTAGTAAAGAGGGTTATAACTTTATAACTCGTAACAATGACCAAGTTCATTGAAATTAAAACTAGCTTGAAGCGATAAACTAGAAAATGAAAAGTGTATTGTGTAAACTGTCGGATAAAAGCTAGTGATCTTTATCGGATCTGGTACAACGTCAAGAGCGTTTGATAATTAAATCTCAGTAAGTCAGTGCATCTCAACACTTACCCCGTTGATCTTCATCAAGTGGCTGGCTGTCTTGATGAGGAAGTTCTGGTTGACTCCCGGGTGGTTCACGTCGTGAGCCAGGGAAGCCAGGATACAGGCCAGCAGTTCCTTGGGTTGGAAGGACTCAATAGACCTCAGGTTCACGAGGAGGCAATGCATGGCTTGGGCTACGTCTGCCGCGTGGGTAGCATTGTGGAAAGGGTTCTCTGGTTCGTAGTGCTGCTCAAGGAGATCTGAGGGAAGGAAGGGGTTAGAGAGCTGTTTAAGAGATCTGATGGAAGGGAGGGGTTAGTGAGCTGTTTAAGGAGATCTGAAGGAAGGGAGGGGTTAGTGAGCTGTTTAAAGAGATCTGATGGAAGGGAGGGGTTAGTGAGCTGCTCAAGGAGATCTGAGGGAAGGAAGGGGTTAGAGAGCTGCTCAAGGAGATCTGAAGGAAGGGAGGGGTTAGTGAGCTGCTCAAGGAGATCTGATGGAAGGGAGGGGTTGGTGAGTTGTTTAAGGAGATCTGATGGAAGGGAGGGGTTAGTGAGCTGTTTAAGGAGATCTGATGGAAGGGAGGGGTTAGTGAGCTGTTTAAGGAGATCTGATGGAAGGGAGGGTGGGGCTCATTGTTCAACGTGCGATACTTCAATTTTCGATTCAGAAACGTTTTAAGTTTAATCCCATGTGATGGTGATTTACAATAAGTGAGTTAAAGGTTAAATTTTGATTCTAAGCATATGAATTGTCAATTATGAATCGTGACCTTTATCGAGGAAACGGTTTAAAAGTTTAGATATTAATAATGGACAGTATATATTTAAGTTACCTTCAACAAATTGATAAATAAGAGACAAATAAGTTAATAAATGGCAGACAAATTTAAACAGTTGCCCACTTGATAAAATGAGACCTCGTATAAATTCGCACGGCTATTAAATTCGCTGTCATAATATTATGTTGAAATATTATGTAGTTTTGAGAATTTGGTAAGACCAGAACTAAATGAAACGTGACTACATAGAGACGTAGAATTGAAATTTTAAAATGGTCTGTAAAATGACGAATGGTCACTTACTTAGGAATCGGAGTACAGATACAACATCCAGGTTGAATTCTTCGAAGAGGTCATGCTTTATCAGGAGCTGGAATCCGATGTAGAACAAGCACCTTCCCTTCGTTATTCGTTCAATGGATAACGTGTCAAACTCCCAGCAACTCAGCTGTGCTAACTGACTCTGAAAATGTGAATTCGTTAACATGAATAGAAGAATAGAGACACAGTTCTTAAAAGCTATGCTGAAGGATAAAATGTTTACAATTTGCCTTTCCAGATTATTATAGTTGAGCATTTGGGTGTCTTGTTTTGAGGGTAAAATTTGCTATTTCGATGCCGCCTGCGCGCGCGCACTAAACGTTACAGTGGACGATGAAAAGTCGTGGTAATTCTCTCTTAAAATTTGCAGCGCAATCCATTTTAGTACAGCTACATAAGATTATGTGCCACGAAGACGCGCACATTTGTAGCATGAAGACTTGTGGTAGTTGTATCGCATCACGTGACAAACCAAGTGATGAAACTGCTCACCCTCATGAAGTGATGACACGTACAGACAACCCTTGCTGTCTGGTGCCCACTAATTAGCGTACAAACACAGTGCTGAATACGATGAGTGGTGAAAGTGTTAAAACATGTTATCCAAGTTCAGGGCGGTTAATTCATTGATTCTATGCACTGGTTCAAAGCAACCTTTCATTCAACTTAGTAAATCAAAATATGATGCATGTCGCTGACGTGGTATGAGCCTAAAAACGTCATCATGAAGATAATGCTATACCTCTGGTGCGTTTACTTCTGATTTTGCTCCTTTAATTTGGTGAAATATCAAATTTATTCTAGTTATTACTCAGAGTTATTAGAAACCCAGGCATTGAGACTGATTGAGCTTACAGCTTGACTGTAAAGATTAAAAAGTAAACCCTGCTAAGATAGGTGTGATATGCAAAGACAATTTACTTTAGTAGCTATATTACTACCACAACTCTTCACTGTCTTCAATTTTCTCTTTCTCTTTTCTCTCAAGTCACATGCTATAGAATAGCGCACGGCACATGTTATAATCGATGACTAGGATATGATTCGTATTTCCTGGGAACATTCCACAATTTATCAAATCGAGAGTTGAGAAGATGAGATAATATCGGATAAGCTGAATTTCCTGATCCATATTAACATCTCAAGACCATTCAATCGTATAAGTAAATTATTTTTTAATGCTGAGCTGGAATATCATTTTATTAAACGTGATGGGAAACATTTTTTAAAGGTTTAACCTCAATATTATACCCTTGTGTAGATCGAATGTTACGGTATTATCATGGTATTGAATCTTTAAATGAATAATGATGTTGAACCGACCATAATATGGTCGGTTAAGTAAGGTTAATATTATTAACCTTACTTAACTACGTAAAGCCCATTTCAATGCTTAAATTTAGACTATGGGTCGTGAAAGTGTAACAGAGGCCAAAGCTCGTGTGGGGTTAAGACGCCATGCTGGTTTGTTATCACACGTATCATATTATTAATATTCAGTTAGTAGTAGAATATTGAAGTTTGTGAGGCTCTACTGGAATTATTGAACATGTTGTGGGTGTAGGAAGTGTAACTAAGGGTATGTTAAACATGTTTAGCAACTATAGTTACTCAGTTACCAATATGTCAATACGTAAACATGCATGAGGGTGTTAAAACTTTACAATGTTAATGACAATGAGTGATACATATGGCATAACACCAGGTAGCTTCTTTTTCTTAGGTAGTTTTAAATTCATTGCTGTTAAGAACCTTTTAAGCTTTTACTCTTTTAGAAGCTTAGAGCTACAAAAAGTGGAGCCAAATGACTAAATGATTTATTTCTTTTTCCATTTTGGAGAACTGAACGTTTAAATGTTGAGGGTAAAAAATTTCCACTAAGAGTGTGAAAGCTTATTACTTTATTAAATGGTTCTGCCAAAAAGCAAGAAATCCAGACTAGGTACTTGGAATATGTGCATTTCCCAGCACCAAAGCAGTTATAGTTGCAGAGACTTTACAGTTGCCTGAACTAGGACAAAGAATTCCACCACATTAAGTCAGTCACTCTAGCCGCGTATATTGTCTGAACCGAGCAATATTTTGAACCATTCCCATTTGCGAGCCCGGGAAATTAGATTGAATGAAGCAATCAAAGGGAAACCCATTTAATGTGCTCTTTAAACTGTCAAAAGGAGGGTCAGTTTAAACGCTATAATATTTAATTATAGCAGGCAGCTGCTGAGTGCTGGACCTCCGAGAGTTTCAGAGAGTTTTGTTTAAATGAAGCAGTAATGGGAAAGTTAATTAATTCGAAGTGACAGTTAATTAGGGTTGGAACGGATCCATAAGGTATGCTGTTGTTGCCGCAATATTCTACATTTTTGTTACTGATACCGCATATAACATATGCGTGTAATGATGTTTTGCATCAGAATGATGGAATAATCACAGATAAATGACGTAGACCATTGCTATTAAGCGATTATCATGTAAACAACTGTGTCGGAACAGGCTGTACTTGCTTAGATTTACAGAATGACATTTGGCAAACGCCTAAATTAATTTAACCAAAATAAATTGGTTTGTCCCCCTGTAACCTATGGAAAAAAGCAAGAAGTCGTTTTAAGTTTTTGTCCTATAAGATATTAATTTTCAAGAAAGGCTGGATTGTGAGATAATCTCCGACTTTCCCGAGATTTTGAACACAGTCAATCGTGAAGCCTTGACGGGGTTTCGAATGACATTCAATTCGCAGACCAAAACAATTAATTAAACATATAAAATATGAAATGACAACTTTATTGCATTCATCTATTTATGGCAATATGATGGGTGATTCCAGACTTATTTAAATGCTTCATTGGTCTTAGCAAATATTATAAATGTTCCAATTTAATATTAAGTCTGTCTCCCCTTCCAGGATAAGAGTAAGATTTCTCATAGTCGTGAGATTTACAAATACTGCCGTGAAATTATATTGGAGTCTCATCCGCGTAATAATAATAATATTATAAACCATCTTATCAAGCAGATTGTCACGTGATGAAGAGGATGCAGCGAGCTGCGAGCTGCGTATGCTTTAGCTATTATATATACGATTATTTAAATTGGTCTGCGTTTAGGGGTTATGAATTCCTAGAAACCGGGAAACTGGGAGCTCTTCAAGAACAGTTTATGCATGAGAGAGTATGTCGTAGCGCAAGAAAAACTGGCGGTTGCAAGCGGCACCGACGACATTTCATGGATTACAATCCTTGCAAGGATGTGAGATCGAAGCTCGCCTATTCTGGGGCGGAAGCTAAACTCCGCCACCTTGGAATCGTTTGATCACGCACAAACAATTAATTCCGCAGGACGTTTATGATGATGGTTTTCAAAATTATTAAAGTTGGGGCAAATTTTATTCTTATTGAAATTGAGAAGGAACATTGGCCGACAGAGGAACTTGACGTTTTTATGGGTAATTTATTCTTGGCCTGGATGAACACTTCGATTTCTCGTGTCTCGAATGTAGCATGGAAAGATGGAAGTGGTATTAACGCGATGAAACGGTCGCCAAGTAGAAATATCGTATAATTCTAATACGAGGTTGACAGGGAGGAACGGTATTAAATTCAGACAGCATTATATAATGCGCCCCAGCGAGCTATAATAAGTTCAGAGTTATATGATTTCAGCCACCCAATACTCCAATATAATATAACCTAAATTTACCGAGCATTTCAAGAAAACTATAATAAGTTCAGAGTTATTTGTGGAAGACAATATTTTGAAGTGTCCAACTACCCAATTTAACCTCAATTCGACAAGTCGGTTATTTACCGTGCAATCGTGAACTACAATTTATTTTAGTTTCCGAATGAATATTTACTTTAGTGGATCCTGCAGAATCGCTGCATAGCTGCATAACTGGACAAAACCAGAATTCGCATTATTGGAGTCGAAGCCACGTGCCAATATGGTTGCTAGAGCAATATCAAGGTATTATGGTGTAATTCATATAAATCGCAAGATCTTAGTACTTCACTCTCAGAAATATTGCAAGTGTGGGTATAGGTCAAATTACAGATACCCGCAAGTCAGATTGAGGGACCTGAATTCAATAAATTCTAAATAAGAATTATAGAAATGTAATCGACTTACCCATTCAATTCCATCGTTGGCTCTGTGTCGGGTAACAGTAGGTGCTGACATCTTCCTCTTGTACCGTCCAGTGTACTCAACGTAGTCAGGGTCGGCTTCAATGGACTGCATTCTCTTTAGATCTATTGCAGGAGAGATGGGGTTAGAACAATAGCCCAATAGGGTGAAAGGGGGAATATTGCAATTTGAAATTTAAAAAAATCTAATAGGGGAAAGGGTTTTGAAAACAATAGCTGGGATGTAGGGGATTGATAACTCAAGAACCTCCCGAAAGAATCAAAGGATAAACTAGATTTGAAATTTCGAATCAGCAAAAGAAAATGAAATAATGTTACAAACAAAAGAAACTTGATACAGATGTGGTAAGTAAAAAATAAATTTTGGGATAAGACACCTGGCGCATGCATCGAGTTTTTAATCAATCTAGAATTTGTACATTCGTATTTTGTATGCCTGATAAAAATTTAAGATGGCAAGATAAGAAAAAAGTGTACAGTCAGCTGTAGAAGAAATACCATTTATAACTGCTCGATTGAACGAATTACCCTAAAATACAACGATCACCAATACGTTAAATGACTTTATGATGATGATAAAGGTCACATGGTTAATGAGATCAAAAGTGAGATGATACTCACAAGATTATCAAGATCAATAAAAACCACTAATAAAATATAATGGTGAAAGATATATCATATAATGAAAGTACAAGTTTTAAATAAATATATGTACCAGATGAGATAAGGAAGTAACAAAACGTTTGATGAAATGGGTAACTTGATATCACACGCAACGACCACATTTTTCTGATCCGTATGAGAGAACTACTCAATCCACAGATAACGTGAGGATCTTTATTCTTTTACCATGTGGTGTTCTATATCGCGGTTATAACACGTCAGTAAACATACTTCATAGCCTTGAAATATTACATTACAAATACTTATATTTGTATACTTCACGGGTATAATTGGTAACTGACCTACAAGTATTGGAATAAGAATTGAAATAAGTTGTTAACTTTTAAAAAGTGTAAAGATGTAAGTCTAATCAGAATTGAGAAAATTCAAGAAAAATCCGGACAGAACGGAAGCAGGAAATATTCTAGCCGAATTTGTGAAAAACAATAGGAAATGAACATTAACATAAGTAGATAATTGAGCAATATAAAAATTGTACTGAGCAGATTTTAACTCAGTTTCTTAATCAACATGCTTCGAGGTGAATTTAAAGTTGTAAATGAAATGATCTGACTGGTTTCGATACAGCGGCAGCAGCAGAATTTATATGTTCCTAAAAAGTAGAAAGTAGCACGGAAGTTAAGACATTTCACGCCCCATTATTACGTCATTTTCCTGCTGATTGTTTGAATTTCGAAAATACTGAGAATTTCACTCCCTTCAATGCTTTAATGAATACGAAATCACTTTCTGTACTCTGTAACGGAGGAATGGACTATAATAATGCCTTATTCAAGCTCAAATAAGTGCTACGTAAATTCCATTACTGATCAACCGTATTCAAAGTGTATATGTTGTCTAGAAAGTGGTGTCAGTTCCACGAAACTTCGCTAATTTGGCACCAGTTTGAAGATCTTGTGATGTACTCTAAAGTCTGACGTTCCGTGGAGCTAATGGACAGGAGAAAATAATAAAGGTGCGGTGTGGATGCATCATAGTTCCTAAGAAGAAAAGGGAAAGGCCATCATTTATGTCAACTTTTAAAAGGCAGGTAAGCGTAACGTTACACTAAATGTTATAATATGAAGGTAAAAAGTTTAAATGATGACCATGCGAAAAATTTTTTATCGCACGTAATCATGGTTTATCGCATTTAATGTGATATATTCCACGAAGTTAACCAATAACCTGAAACACATCAACCAAATTCCACAACTCAAAAGTTTCGAAAGTTCGAAACGACACAGCACCCAACATAATTGAACCGAAACACACAACCAAAGTTCTTATACTGAATACCTACATGATCTGCAAATCCACTGCATGCGTCAGCAGCTCCGGAAGATTAATTGCAAAATATATGTTCTGGCATCACCATAATAATAAGATAATACCAACAGAAAACGCCCATATATATATATACCACGCTGCCCCACTAAAATATCATACGATTATATAGTTACGATTCCGATTCCGTCAAATGTCGTGCAGGAACGATTCACTACAATATATAAGGCATCACCGTCACTTACATAAAATGATGTAAATGGTTAGGCGGTACAATTGATCGGAAGTGGGGCATTGACGAAACACTGCACGTTCTGCAGAGTATAGGCGATATGTCTAAGTGGTAGGAGTTACGAAATATAATGTTATCTAGACAGAGTGATAACAGTGGTATTAAGTGATAAGTAGAAAGTAGAAACGAAAGCAAAAAGCTGTGAGCTGAAGGAAGGAAGGAAGGAAACAGAAACTTACTTCATCCTCTCCTCCCTCTGAAGTTCTAAAGTGAAACTTGGCATTATAGGAACTGATTGAAAGATTGGAACATTTCTTGCGTGCCAAAAGTAAAAGCTGCCGTTGCTCAATCTCCAATAGTTTTTCAGTTATGTCACCAGTCACTAAAACCAACAGTGACTGCAAGTTGCTACGAGAAAATGAGGAAAAGGGAAGGATGAAGTTGCCCAAGCTCCACAGGTCCAATCAGCACCGTGCGACTTGGCTGTTAACTCGTGCGCTGATGGGTCGACGACATAACGATTTTGCGATCCTATGGGTAAACGAAAACGCCGCTGATCAGCGCTGAAAGAAATACACCACAGCTCGCGGATAACACTGCTAAGGCTGTACCTCAGGATATTTCTTCTAGTAAAATACTACCAGTGCAAATGTAAAACCAAACTGTTTAATTGGAGGGTCAAGGACAGCTGGAAATCTCCTAATAATTTGGTAATCAGTAATTTAGTAGGAAAGAAACATCAGACATTCCCCGTGGTACTCAGGCTAACATAATGGATAATAGTTGATCTGCTAATGCATTACATGTGAGGGACAGGGCTAGACTACTCCGGTATTGTGTGGTTAGGGCATGCACCCACGTCACGGGGGGTTAATGTGTCTCAGGGTCCACTCTATCCGGGCACATGCGTCATGTAAACATATAGACACACGGACAGGCATACAGACACACATACAGCCATACGAACTTGCCAACAAGCAGCCATACAGATAGGCAAACGGACAGACTAATACTCAACATAGACAAATAGACTGGCTCATATAATAAATACCAAGTTAGACAGAAGTCGAAATTAGACAGACTCATTCCGCGGAAATAACTAAATCTAACAAACACAGACGGACTGATAAACAGACACTCACACACACAGGCATACATATTATTATACTATTATTTATTAAAACAGAAACTTACTCAGGCACGCCCAGAAATACATACAAACAACAGAGCGCACTAACAATAGCTGTAATTCTTATACCATAATTTTAATTTCTTCATTTGCTATCCCATTCACGGCCATATAGCCGTATATTTTAATCGCGTTTCAGGAACACCCTTTCAATAAGTCAGAAACACCACCCTTTCAATTTCAGTCGATGAGGGTCCCGAACACTGACATTTAAGGGGTGGTTAATTGATGTGTCAATGACTCAATGAGTTCTTTAATTTGAGGAAACGCATAAAGCGCTATAAAATGCAAGAATATAATATAAAATTTCATTAGGAAGCTAAGCTCGCTCTCTCTTAGATGAATAGGAAGAGGCTGACTCTTTAACGCTAAATAAGAGGGGGTTGCTTAAACAGCGTCTTGAACACATGACTGACAATCATCTGACTACGGTTTAATAAGACTTAATAAGTCGCATAAGAGCTGTTTATTTCATCAATCAAACAAGTGGCTGAGTTAAGTAATGAGCATCTTTACCAACACATAAAACAGCTCCATCTTATTATGTTAATTTATTCCGTTTATTGACTGTGTGAAAATCTAAACTTCCTCAACCTTGATCAGACACTGGTAAACGCCCCATTCAGCCCACATGAGACACGGTCGAAATTTTACACACCGATACAATAATAATAATATGTTTTGTTATGTTTACTGTTTAGCGTGTGTACACGGTATTTGACACTCACACCACACACATGACACAGGGAGAACAGATCATATTATGGTCGGGGGAATCATGGGACTCACTGAGAACACTCAGAAAGAAGGAATCATGGGACTCACTGAGAACACTCAGAAAGAGGGAATCATGGGACTCACTGATCGGGGGGATTGGCAGACGCTCTCCAGCAACCAGTCCAAAGCACACAGTGACCTTCTGTCGAATAATAATATATGGAAGGGACCGATTCCCCCGTGCGTCATATGACTGGCTGTCGCTGAATGGCAATCCAAATAATCGCATACCTATCACGTGACCTATAACGGAGCTACAACAGCAGGAGGATAACCCGCAATACCAAACAAACCACACGAGTCGGTGTGCGGGCCAGTGAGTGTGTGTGGGGGCTTGCTGACGTAGAATAAACATTGTTCATCACCATTATTATAAAATATATATTGGGGAGATCCATGGAACTACGTAAAGGTATAACTAATATTGATTTGGCATAACATTATGGTCAGCAACGTACAATAACATTATAATATGGCGGACATATGCGTCCGTAATGAACAGGAGTTTATGCTAATGAAATCGCGTCTTTGGGAACAGTTGTCTCCCCCATTCCTGCTCCACCAAACACCATAAAGTAGTGAGTTACGGTGCTGATATAATGTGAATTTAACTGATATGTCACTATCAAGGTTTAGAATAATGAACTTAAGACGCCAATCTGCCCCTTTCTTCAATTACTCACTACTTTGGTAAGTAAAACTACAGCTACCACATTATGTCGCTCTCCTCTCACAGCATTATGGCGAGCAGTAGACCCACTACTACGACTATATTCTAAACTCCCCCTTAACTCCTCTTTCCTTCTCTCTCACTCATAGTTCACGCCGTGAGTGGTGCTAAAAGTCTTAGAGACAATAAGTCACGATCCAGTGCCACACAAGATGCAGGGGCAGCAATCAGTCTCAGGTTAAAGAGAGCTATTTAAATAAATCTCCATCTGGACGTTATACGGCCTTACGACTTAACCTGGGGTCACGTCTTCAATATTGTAATATTGTAATATTATAGAAGTCAAGGATACACGCACAGGATTTTAAGGAACACCCTTGACGTTTAAATTTTTAAAGTCTGTCTACCCAGTACTCCAGTACAGTTCTCCGGAATCTCCCCATCTGAAGACCCTACCCGTAATTTCAATCTTTGAACATGGTACAATTATCTTGGAAAGCAAAAAGGATATTTTCAGATAGCCCAGAGGAGTGAAAACCAGGCCCGTAGACAGAGGGGGGGCTAGGGGGGCTGCAGCCCCCCTCGGAAGAAAAGGTACCATTTCAAAAAATAGTTAGAATAAAAGTTTTTCGACTGATAATCATAATTATATACTTTGGCTTGGTTAAACAGTGGCAGTTTAATCTTATTCTGACTGTTATAGCTCTTATATATTTGATTGTATACTATTTCGATGCTCTAATTTTAACAAATATCGTCCTGTACATTTCTTTGTTGTAAAAATCATCCTGCAGCACCATAATTTCCCTAAAATTTTTCGGGGGCTCCGCCCCCAAACCCCCTGGCAGGGGCTGCGCCCCCAGAACCCTGCCGCAGCTTGCTCGCTTCGCTCGCGGGCCCCTCCCGGAAAAAAATCCTGGCTACGGGCCTGGTGAAAACCTACTTAGTTTTATGAGCAGTAATGCCAGTATAACACCAGCATAACAAAGTAACAGCATGCAGATGGTTTGATTAATGAAACAGTTGGACTCCGAACTGAGAGTACTTTGTATACACGCACAACTCAACACTTCAGGTCACAACCTTGGTAGTCACGCATTGAGACCTTGATAGCTTGAACACTGTGTTTCTACCCGAGTCTGAGTTCCGTA
Organism: Beroe forskalii; assembly: GCA_011033025.1. Lineage (NCBI taxonomy): Eukaryota > Metazoa > Ctenophora > Nuda > Beroida > Beroidae > Beroe > Beroe forskalii. Next base: position 44,128 of record WFMF01000388.1, on the reverse strand, counting down.
CAAAGGGACCATTTCCGACTGACGAAGAAACCTATCACAACCGAACGCAAATGCTACAGCTATACCATCAATTTCATTAAAGCTATCCTTCACTCCACTTTTTAGACGGCAAAGCAATAAAAGGAACTAACAGTTCAACAATGAAAATATTCGATAAAATACGACTGAAAAATGAACCCGTACAGAATGTCCTCTGGAGAAAGTGATAATGTTTGCTGTTCACTGTGATATACCGCACTAATAAACGTAGCCATAAGTCATAATAAGACTGACAAACGTAAAACCGGGTTTATACCAACACGATTTTAAAGCAAAGTTATAAGTTGATAATAATACGGTTGGACAGTGATAACATAATAGTTGCAAGAGTCCTACGCAGTACTACTATACAGGTACTAATAACAACAAGCTGCAGGGAAAGGTGTTATTATTTCATCTAGAGTGTTGGTGTGACATTGTGAGTGTAGATTGGTTTAGCTCCGCACGATGGACATCTCATACAGCTCTACTTGCCTTTACACCGAGTGAATGAGAGTGAGGGAGAGAAAGAAATGTTGTGTATGTATGTGGTGATAGGAAAGGTGGTAATTGCTTGGCTGTTGCACATACTTGAGAGAATAACACTATCCAAAGACCACAAAGACTTTGTGGATTGTCCACAAGACATCAACAATATGATGTCAGAATTAATGCTATGTTCTGTGGTCTGTGCGGCATTGGCTGCTCAAAGGAGGATGCTACAGCAGTGTTTAACTTCCGAGGTGAAGTCGCTGGTGCTCTGTATTGCTTCTGAAGCTGAATGTCGCACACGGGATTACGGGAAAAGGATGCCCTAAAAAGTGACGTCATTGTCAAAGAGGGGAACAGAGAATTCATGACATCAAACTGCCTTCCTTTGAAGGCACAGCACAGTGCATTGTTACAGATTGTCTCGAAATATTCTCATAATAACGTCATATGACTGGAGAGGAGGAAGTATATGCTGTAGGGCACGGATTAGGGAGTCAAGTGTGCAGAATTCTTGTTAAAATTTCTAGTGATGTAGCAAGAATCATAATTTATCTTTACAATTCACTGCTGTCAAGTTATCAGTATTTCATAACTCATGCTATTAGCATGATATAGTGTAGAAGTGGATGATATAGATGTAGAAGTGGACGCTATAGAAAGAAGCAAATAGGCCCCACTTACATTAACTAGCAATATCAACTTACTTCCAAACTTCAACAGCTTAAATTGCAGGAATAAAATATTCACAAGAACCTGATGAATTGGTAAATCGTTTAATGCCTTTGCATTTCTGAAATATTGATTATATACAGATCCCACCATATTTACGACAAATTTCAGAGAAATCTCTTCGATATCCTTCACTTGAATTATACAACCACACATTTTACTTTCCATCATCAAAGGCTCAAAAGTGTAACTCTCTTCCATGTTCTACGAATTCTAACCCTTTCCCACAGTGATGATTTGCTTCAATTTGAAGAGACAAATTGCGCCTACTTTGTCACTCAGGTTATCTTATCAAAGTTATCACTTATCAACCAATGAGAGCTGCAGGAAGTTGACAGTTCCTGCTTCACCTGCTACAAACCACTTAACTTGATATGCATTACTGAGTAGCTCATGAAGTCCTGACCAACATTTCTACTTCTTTTACTACTTCCTATGATAAAGGAAATAAGAAAAAGAGAGGAGTTTGCCATCTTCAAGTATCTAACTTTTCAACACTTTGGCACAAAAATGGAACTGTCGAATGTGGTGTGTGAATAATGCTGTTTGATATCATCAATTCCCCGTTTTGAAGCATGAAAATGGCGTCACTTGAACTCTCAAAATATTATTGCCCTGACGAAAGAACCTGTCTCCTTCTTATCGTGCAAGGATAGTGCTGTAGTGGGATGCAACCTTTATCCAGATTTCTAGAAGATTAACTACTTCAATCTTGCATTGACAGACTACAGACCTCAGCTGTGGTAACAAGTACAAAGCTGCAGGTGTGAAACTGGAAGTATGAAGCTTCAAGTATGAAGTTCAAGTACAAAGCTGGAAGTATGAAGCTTCAAGTATGAAGCTGCAGTTTTATGAAGCTTCAAGTATGAAGCTGCAAGTGTGAAAGTTCAAGTATGAAGCTTCAAGTATGAACTTGTAAAGTTACAAGTATGAATTGAGAAGCACGAAGCATCAAAGCTGCAAGTATGAAGTAGCAATTTATCGAGAAAGAAACGAGTTACAACTTACAAGTTAGTAACAAGATGAAAAAAGTATCGCGTTCCCTAGGAGGATCGAGAAGAACGTGTACAAATGCCATCTGCCCCTGACAGTTATCCCCAGTATAATGGCGATTTTGTCAGTTAACAACAAGTACACCAACAACCACCACCATGAGTGTAGGTAGTCAACTTAGAACGATGTACCGTGAAAGTTATAACAACCGTATCACACATGGTGCACCGTGATAACAAACTAACAAAGTAACAAGTGGAGGGTATCATCTAGTGTCCTTTGCAATTACATCATTGCACAATATCAAAATATGATGTCACATAATATTATCACCTTGTTACGGTTTCCGGGCTGTAATAAAGTTTGAAATGAACAAATTAAGTTGGCAGTGAAAACTGGAACTGGTATAAAAATTCAAAGTGTGGACAAACGTGATCAATTGTTTCAACAATCAGCATACTCTTCAGACACGAGGGGAAGGCTGTAATTACTGCCCTCAAGTGGATTTTGAATTTTCATGTGCTTTACATTTTTCAAAATTTTCAAAACTCTTAATATAACGGGGAGTGTGTAAGATAATTGCCACTCTCTGAAGTATAAAATTAAATAAAAAACTGCAACCGTCACCCCGTCTTTTTAAATCTACAAATCACAAAGTTGTACAAAGTTGCAGTGACAAACTCATGTCTCGGTGTTTTTAAATAATTTCTTTTGAGAAAAACAGGTATGAATATGGAAAAGCACTATAACACAACACACCCAAGGCCAAATAAACAAGTAAATGAAAAATAATACCAGCATCTCCAGTACCCTCATAAAACGAAGTGAATCGATGGTAATTTGTAAAAGTGGAAGGAACAAAATAAGAACGGAGTATCGGGTTACAGAAAAATGGCTCGCAGGTGTATTTAATATCGGAAAAAAATTAGCTTCTTTGTGAAATTCTATCCGCCTGACCGAATTTGATAATAATAATAAATGAATAAATTAATGTATGCAAAAAGAAGAAATTATTAACTTATATAGTGTTGTCATGACCCATATTAAAATAATGACATCATTATTTCATTCAGCGGAGCAATAGGTAGGGTTCCGAAACAGCTAATGCAATAATCGCTGATAATGCGTTTAGATCTCAGTTTCTGAGCTATGGACAATGAACAATGTAGTCCTAACTATTGTATTTGATTCGATTTGCGATAGGAGATTTCATTAGGTCATTGTTCATGGATATTGTGTTACATGAGCTCAATTTCAAAATGAACTTTGCTTTGGTTACGTTCATGAAAGTAAATAGGTATAGAGGTATGAAATCAATCAATTAATTAAGAGGCGTACGTAGGTCAGAAAAGCGAAAGCAGTACCTTCCAAATTTCGATTGTTAATTTTAATTTTTAGTACCTTGATACCTGTCCTTCAAACGTAATGACACCATTATCAATCAGATTGACTTGAGTCATCATCGATTGGAACAGTGAAACCGGGTGAAACTATGAAACTCTAACAAACGAGGCATTTCTTCTCCTATGCTCAGTTTATCTAATCGATAACATCTTTAGGAAAAACTTCCTTAGTTAGTTCCTTGCGTTCGACCCCTCGCCCTTGGTGGAAGTAAGAGTTGCCCTCTTGAAGTCAGACTGTCCAGCTAGCCAATAACCAGCTGGTTACGAGTACCAGTTCAGGGTGACTAGTGCATTATGCGTAGGTACTTGACAATATTCTCATGGTGGACAGCAACCACAGCTCTGATTGGGTAGGAGCAGGGTCTATAAGAGACGAGATGCACTTGTTCCACTTCACAGATATGCGCCCTGTGCGTGGCATGGCGAAATAACTGAATATCAGATCATGGCCCACGCAAAAACATAAGGTTATGTAGTAACATATTCACAGGATAGCAACTCATAACGGGTGATGACTTTTTATCTGGAATTATTTCGATGTATTCTTGTGGGCAAATCGAGATCATGTTAGAGCTCAGATGTGCTTATTCTGGACCTAAAAAGTCTGCTGATTCAGAATAACATCATGAGAAAATTTGAAAACCCTGTTTCCCCATGCTACTGGCCGATTAGTTTGAGAAGGAACAAAAAAATCTTGCACAAATTCAAAGATTGACTTCCTGACATATGATCGGAAAATTGCATACAGGAGCATTCCCATCAGTTGCCATCTAGGTTTATTCATGAACTTCGTCAGCCATCTAGGTTTATTCATGAACTTCGTCAGCTGAGACACTAATGAAGACCTCTGCATGCATTTTTCGTTGAATATCAAGAAAATTCTTGGATTTTAGAGCTAAAATCACGCCAAATTTCTGGAAAAAGGTGTGTGTTTTTTTGCTACACGAGGCCTTAAGAAAGTCTTAGAACAGGACCTAGGTGGTCTGAACACTCAGATTTGATGGCAGGGACCTCATTAAACATAACTCATGTCTTTAGACCACTTCCATTTATTGGTATGCAGAATTTTGGATTAACAATTACCCAAAATCGCAGTTTTATGAAAGTGACATTATCCTAGAATTGACGATTTTAAACACGTTTTAGGTTCCATAGGCTCACCACTGGATAAGTTAGTGATGCTACTTACTGCAGTCACTCTTGAGACCCTCCTGCTCAGAACCATCCCTTAGTAAGGCCTTAATAACACTTTTGGAGATAATTATTGTCATTGAAATTTTGTGCAAGATTTTTTGTACCTTCTCGGACTAATCGGCCAGTAGCATGGGAAAGCAGGGGTTTCAAATTTCCTCATGATTTTATTCTGAATCAGCAGACGTTTTGGGTCCAGAATAGTCATATTTGAGCTCTGACATGATCTTGATTTGCCCACAAGAATACATTGAAATAATTCCAGATAATTAGTCATCACCCGTTACATAAGTCATCCCTCATTGATATATCGAGACGGAGCTGAATGCAGAAGAGCTTTTATGACAAAATGAATGAAGATAGGTTGTTTGGTCCCCGACAATAACAAACCAGAAACCCACGTGTACAATCATTTATTCTTGGCAAATAATTAGAGAGGATAAGAAAGCTTTAGAATAATTCCTAAGGGTGTTCACGGGTCATTCATCCATTTTGTCATAGCTGAAGAAACACTATCATTCTAAAAACATTGGAGGTGTCACGAGCTTTTAGTCTCTCACTAAGACCCATGATGTCTCGTGGCTACGGACTTTCTAAACTTTCTCACAACGCAATAACATAATATGAACATTTTGGGTATTTCAGTATAACTCGACGATTGTTAAGTTATTAACCTTATGATTTCTCATCAATAGTAGCAAATGATGACTGTTTATGTTTATAATTTATATTAGCAAAAGCAGTGATTATAATAACGGCATGTAGCAAATGAATTAATGAAGTGAAAGTAAAGAAGTAAGAGAATAAGTAAGTAAGTAAAGAAGAGATTGATTAAATGTTGAGTCGATGAGACACGAGAGTGAATAAAATGAACTGTAAAATAGTTAAATATCTCAATATATGAGAATATGCATTATATATTGACACCCGATAAAGCTGTCCTATTAGTCATTAGAGTACTAGCAAATAGTAAAGCAGTCCATAGAAATTGAGCAATTCTCACGAAAATTAAGTCTTTAATTTAATATCGGGTATGGAAATTAAATACCTGCATTAGGAACCAGCGTATCATTGGAAATTCAAATTGCAATTAACATTCGTGGAATTTAAAGATTCAAGTAAATTAAAATCCCAGATATTAATACCTTCCAATGCTTTGCAGGATAAAGATTTAGCTGCATTCCCTGCTTATTAAAGGATCAAGATTTACGTTTTTCACCGATGGTTCTGTTCATTAAATATTTCAATGGTTAGAGAGTTGGTTGCAAGCGGTTTTTGAGTAAAAATTTCCCCGAAATTACAAAGCTATAATACTGAAATACGATTGGCTGGTATGGTGCATGGATAGGAGGATTTCGCAAAGTTACACCTGTTCGATGGTTAGAGAGGATATCAGCAATTCGAGGGAGGGTTTTGCCCTTATAAGGCAAGTCATAATCCCACTATCTTCAACACGGGAGTGTTATTTATAAAACCTGCCCACATCAAAACTACGATTAATCTTATTAATCAGTAGCTTGGGGAGTCAGCGTGGCCTGACATTCAATAGCAGTCGTGTGCTATTTAACGTTATTAATTTATTTAAGTATTATAATGCCCGGTTTTAGAACGGTGAATGGGATTGAAATTGTAATTAATTCTCTCCATGAGATAAAGATTGAAAGTCGAATCTGGGATTCGGGAATCTGATATAGTACACTTATATACCTACCTATGTTGACCTCCAGTAAAATGAAATAAGCTTCCATGCTCAATTTTAAGATATGAAGATCAGCTGAGATATCCTGGATTGAGAAACATAAATCATGAGATAAAAAGATCAATTTTATAGTAATTTGTAATTTGCAATTTGTAATTTTTGTAAACATCAAAGTTCAAACACACCGATCTTCTTAAGAGCAACAGCTTGTATGAATTGGAAGACAAAACATTTAATTACGTTCGCCACAACCAGCCAAGTTCATCTTTTACGAGGGTAGTTCATTAGGAGGCATTCGCACGATGGTATTAGAACTCTATTATTAACCAATTTCACTTGTCGGCATAATCTATCTCAAGATTATACGATAAACAACCGAAATTAAGAATAATGAAGCATCCTTTAGATAAAGCAATTCAACCAAACGCAGGTGCAACAACCAGTTTTATTCCTGTCTGAGCTTCTGCAGCCAGAGGAATGCTTTTCCTGCAAATTATCAAAAGTCCTCTGTAAATCATCTACGTAAATCTACGTAAAACTGTGAAAGATCCAGAAGACAGACTTTACCAGAAGTGAATTTTTCCTAAGAGAGTATTATTTAACAGTTAAACGAATGACGTTCGGTTCTCCTACTTCACTCGGAGTTTTAATATGATAATTAGCCAAGCATTTATCAACGCCGCTTTCTCACTTTAAACAGAATTGGAAGGAATTCGATGGCATTATGCCTGGAGCTGCACGGAAAATAATTAACATATGATCCTTTATACTCATATTTGGTCTGATTATTTACTACTTCAATACTTTTTCCATTTCAAGCAATATCAAAAATTCTCTATGAATGAGGCAAACTCTTTATTATAAATATTTTTCTATTAGAAATTAAAATTCAATCTATCGTCCAGTGACTCTTAATTTCAAAATGCAACAAAAGGAAAGATGAACAAAGAAACACGAATGGATGGAAGAAAATTTGAAAATGAAAACAAAAGTCAATGGTGGTAACATGGCTTTCTGAAAACCAAGACAAAATATATTCTAATAAGCCCCTAAAAAAGGTACCACAGATATTAAGAAGGTTTTAGGAAGTTGATAAGAAAGTAAAAAGAAATACAGTAGATATAGGAAGGTTTCCATAAAAGTTAAAAACAATAAACTTACTAGTACCACTCTGTACGAGCTTTATCTCGATGTTTTTAATGCTAACTAGGGTAACTATTATGAACCATGATCATATTTCTACTTCTACAAGATATTACATCGCCCCACCCTTCTATTACCTAAACTACGACTTCGTACACAGGTCAGCTGACTCCCCCTGTGACCAGTCACCTGTGTGTTTTTGTTTTGGAACTCTATAATAAAGTAATAACTAGACAGTGGGCGCTGGACACCCACCAAGATATTACTACAGTACCGGCCTATAACAGGTCACGTGAACAGTTCAACTACCTTTTTTAGTTCACTTTGTCAAGCCACCCAAGAAGACGAGAGGTTTAATAAAAAACTTTTGTTGCAAAGTTGCATTAAATTTGAACAGAATATGGGGAGAGCACTCACGAAAACTTCGCGTCTGCGTGAAATTTTGTCATGAAAACACGGTCGCATGGTTGAATTTTCGACTGATTGATGTTCGCTCAATTTACAATTTGTCCGGACGCCCATGAAGAGTCGAGGCTGTAACAGTTCAACCGAAAATATCTTATCATCTTCTCAAAGGTGAGTCTCTCAACACAAAGTGATAATTACGAACTTGTCACGTTAACAACACTCTCAACCAGAAAGATTTGAGATCGATTCAGACCCGTGGCGTTGATGTAAATGATACACCCTTTGCCAATAAAAGAATAAAGCAATAACACTTTGTCACGGTCGCAGGGTCATTCTTCGGCGCAGTATAAAGAATATTGAGACTAAAGACATTCCTCTGATGAGTTCTAGCACTTTGAATCAAAATTGAAATTCAGTTTCACATAAGCACATTTAAAGGCATGGTCAGTTTTTTTTCAATCCAGAAAAACTCAAAAGTGTCAAAACTAAAAAGATAAAGGAGAATTACCTCATGGGTAATCCTCAGAAATACAATGCCTTTTGTTGAAAAAATATGATTATTATAGTAGTAGGTACCTACATTTTTAAGAAACTTACTATACAGTATACTTGATGGCAGCTTTTAAAATGATGTAATCTCCCAATCACAACAAGAGCAGCTGGTAAAGTGGTAAGTAAGTACAAGTATGCGTAACATTACATAATCGACTCTGTTAATAAAGGTGAGAAAAATATATATCCGTGCAGTAATGTTACAGACTGTTCTAACGGATGTGTTGTAAAGTAATGGTTTCCAATCGAGAGCAGTTATCAGACGAGAAAAAAAGTAACAAATTGAGAAATTGGATATAAAATCTGACGTAATGTTTTGCAGACGGTAATATAACCGTATCATTTCATGATAATTCAACTACCTTATAGTAAGGGATGTATCTGCCCCAGGCTGTAACCCCCAGTGAAGTAAATCCTCCCATGGATGTTAGAGCGGATTTTGGTAGTCCATAGGGTCAAGAACCACCAAAAAAAAGTTGTCCAAAAAATTCCTTGGGGAACCTTGATTTTTACCCCTTTTTTACCCATGCGTAGGGTAAAACTTCGATTGCCGATATCTCAGGTTCCTTTTGAGATACAAAGCTCAATAACCCCACTAAAATAATCGCAATGGTCACATTAGGTCGGGCGGATCATGGTTTCAAGTCGCTATCTTGCTCCGTTTTCGAGAAAATCGCCAAAAACTCCTTTTTCACCATACGCAAAGGGGCAAAAAATGGTTCAGGTAAATATGGCCATACTGTGGGTAAATTGGCACTTATTCTGATTTGAAATGCATGTATCGGTTGTTCATAGACTAAAGTTGTACCAGAAAAAAGTTGTCCAAGATATTCCAAGAGGAACCCCCTTTTCTAACTCCTTTTTTTGACCCCGCGTAAGCCCAAATTTTGAATAAAGATATCTCAGCTTCCTTTTGAGATACAAAGCTCGATAACCACAGTAAAATGTTCGCAATGATCACATTATGTCGGGCGGATCATGGTTCCAAGTCGATATCTTACTCCGTTTTCGAGATAATCGGCAAAAACCCCTTTTTCACCCTACGCAAAGGGGCAAAAAATGGTTCAGGTAAATATGGCCATACTGTGGGTAAATTGGCACTTATTCTGATTTGAAATGCATGTATAGGTTGCTCATAGACTTAAGTTGTACCAGAAAAAAAGTTGTCCAAGATATTCCATGAGGAACCCCCTTTTCTAACCCCTTTTTTGACCTCGCGTAAGCCCAAAGTTTGAGTAAAGAGATCTCAGCTTCCTTTTGAGATACAAAAGTAAAAAGCTCGATAACCACACTTGAATATTCGCAATGGTTACATTTGGTCGGGCGGATCATGGATCCAAGTCGCTATCTTGCACCGTTTTCGAGATAATCGCCAAAAAACCCTTTTTCACCATGCACAAAAGGGCAAAAATATGGCCATACTGTGGGTTAGTTGTGGGAGACTTCTTTTTTGCCAGTTTCAGAGAGGTAAAATGGTAGAAATAATGCACATGAATACAAATGGAGAGGTACACAACATTTATTCACGACATAGGTATTGGCACTAGCTGAACCGCCAAGCATACCCACAGGTATCAGGCGGCAAAAATTTGGTTCAAGATGTGATGGAAAGCATTGATGTTTTCAATAAGACCATATTTGATAACAACTCTTCTAAATGTTTGACCTGGGCAAGAGGATTCATATATCACAACTGACATATCTACCAGAGCCTCAAGCCAATATTGTGGCAATAAATTCGGATTCAAATTCCCTTGCTTATAGGGAAGAAGTTATTCCAACATTATATATGATTCATCAGATTGGTTTCATTCCTTCTTATGGCTTGCCGTGCTCGAAATTTATTCTTTCAAAAACATACTGGCTAGGAAAAAGGAACATTCGACGAAAATGAATGTCAATCGGACAGCTGCATAGATGCCAGATAGTCATTTAGCCTCAACTGCCCATTCTTGTCTGAATCATGGATCAAACGTTTCCTGCCCAATAATATTGTCACATTGCAAGAAAGTGTCGATCTTAATTATGGATGATGGTTTTTTGCTGACTACCAACCACGATGTTTTCACAGTTAACTTGACTGGTCATCGGACAAAGTTCACCAACAATAGATCTGTTCTTATACAGTTATACCTTGGATGGACTTATCAATAATTGAAGTTGAAGGGAAATTCCCTATCAAGTACCACGAGGTATTTCACTCTTCAACACCAAATGTTACTATAAAGTCAGAGATGATCCCAAACTCCGATGTCAAAGATATGAGATACTCTTGGTTGGAAATATACCATGCAAACCACTCACTGGAGATTGAAGAACGACATCATGAGGAAAACTGTCAATGAGGTGCAACTGATAAAGAAAGAGGCGGTACCAAAGAAAACATACCTTTCTGTGTGGGCTTCAGTGGCATTCTTTATTTGCTACTTGCATATTTATACTTATTTCCTGTTTCAGAAGAAAATTTAGAAACACTGTGATACTAGTTAGTTTGACCTCCTCTATCTACTAATTTACCTGTGAAACATTTTAATGTGATTGTTCAGGTTATTATTTTAAAGGGGAATTGAGATATCTGTTCCCACTCTAGGCTTATAATGCAGTTTCAAAAAAGGGGTAAGAAAAGGGGTTCTTTATGGAATAACTCGGACAACTTTAACCTGAACCATATTTTTCCCCTTTGCATATGGTAAAAAGGGGTTTTGGCGATAACCTCGAAAACGGTGCGACCATTGCGAACATTTAAGTGTGGTCATTGAGCTTTCTATCTCAAAAGGAAGCTGAGATCTCTTTATTCAAACTTTGGGCTTACGCGAGGTCAAAAAAGGGGTTAGAAAAGGGGGTTCCTCATGGAATATCTTGGACAACTTTTTTCTGGTACAACTTAAGTCTATGAACAACCTATACATGCATTTCAAATCCGAATAAGTGCCAATTTACCCACAGTATGGCCATATTTACCTGAACCATTTTTTGCCCCTTTGCGTAGGGTGAAAAAGGGGTTTTTACCGATTATCTCGAAAACGGAGTAAGATATCGACTTGGAACCATGATCCGCCCGACATAATGTGATCGTTGCGAACATTTTACTGTGGTTATCGAGCTTTGTATCTCAAAAGGAAGCTGAGATATCTTTATTCAAAATTTGGGCTTACGCGGGGTCAAAAAAGGGGTTAGAAAAGGGGGTTACTCATGGAATATCTTGGACAACTTTTTTCTGGTACAACTTTAGTCTATGAACAACCGATACATGCATTTCAAATCAGAATAAGTGCCAATTTACCCACAGTATGGCCATATTGACCTGAACTTATTTTTCCCCTTTGCATATGGTGAAAAAGGGTTTTTTGGCGATTATCTCGAAAACGGAGCAAGATAGCGACTTGGAACCATGATTCGCCCGACCTAATGTGACCATTGCAAACATTTTAGAGTAGTTATCGAACTTTCTTTCTCAAAAGGAAGCTGAGATATCGGCAATCGAAGTTTTACCCTAAGCGAGGGTAAAAAAGGGGTAAAAATCCAGATTCCCCAAGGAATTTTTGGACAATTTTTTGGTGGCTCTTGACCCAATGGACTACCAAATTCCGTTCTAACATCTATTGGAGGATTTACTTCACTGGGGGTTATGGATCCATCCCTTACTATTACGAAATACATTTATATGGAACAATAATTCCGGGGATCGAAATTTTGGGGATACGAAATTCGGGGATATCTTTCCAGGGAAAATTACGCATGTTAACCCTCTGATAATGACTTGAAATTTTTTGGGGAACGAAAATATGGAGATTTCTTTTTTCGAAAAATCCCCAAATTTCGTACCTCATAAATTCGTCCCGCTGACTTTTTCAAATGAAGAAATAATAATGAGAGAAAACATGGTAGTTAAAAACTTGTTGATCGAAAAGATCAAAAAGAAAGTTGGTGCAAAAAAGCGAACAAATCCGTGGTACCAAGCATATTTTAATCAATAGAGTTGACCGTCAGTCTAGCTGGTTTTATTAGAATGAATGGTGGTTACAAGAGCTGAGTTCCCCTTCCATTATAAATGTCTCATGTCACGTGACAAAGGTGTAGGGTTAGAAAGGTGGCACATTCAACGAGGAAGTGCTAATGTTCCTCGAGCACAAAGAGTTTTCAAGGAGTGCGTCCCCCATAAACACACCACAAAGAAGTTCAAGCCATTCTTTCTGTACAGACAGACTCGAAGGACGTTGTTGTTCGCACACATATTCATACTCGAAACCACTTTCAACTTTGGAGTTTGGACCATAGAAAGAACAAATCTGATTTTTAGATACCACATACAACTCTGCAAAGATCAAAACCATTTTTTTCAATAAGTCCACTCTTTTCAACAGGAAAGAAAAGCAATGATCAAGCAAGTATGAAAATGACAGAAGCAAATTACTGATATGAGGAATGAACCTCATTTTACGAACTCTTTTCACAATATTTCTCTAACCTCGCTGGCACAATTTACTGCCATATATTTTCTCAATAATAACATTCATTACGAATGGAGGAACAGTCTCGAAGAAAAGGCTCAAGTCTCTCTCACACTTACTTTTCATCATAAGTCATAATGTAACAGTGGAGACACATTGATATGTACGTGATGAGCTGATGGTTCTATATCCTGAGGCTAATGACACAAACACCAGAAGATGGAGTACTTTTCAAAACTTATAAACCACACACGAGATGAACATGAAAGAACAGTGATAAAAATGACATTTACTGCCTTAAAACTTTAAGAAATTAAGACATAAATAATTCTCACTTTCAGAGCAGTGCACTTTTAACCCAGTTCCCGCTGATACGCAGTCGAGGTGGTTGCACAGTTCTATAAGTGAGAATAAATCAAGTTGAGATAAAACATGACGGTTAAGTGAATGATTCTCCTTCCCTTCTTGGTCACATGATCAACAATACTACTCCTCAACTACTCTACCCGTGGTTTGAGAGTGTAACTGAGTCACTCGTCACTACACGACGTGTGTTTTATGTTGAAAGGCATATGATACCTCGTGCTGTCATAAAACTTGTGAGTCAAACACTGAATACCTCATGGGTTCATGCTGTCATTCACAACTTGACAGTTGACTACGTAACTTAATGAAATCACTTGAGCACTTGTGAACACATACGGTGCTTGACTAGATACGTGACACAAAAATTCTTGATTTTGACAAGTCATAATTCGATGACGATATAGCTATACCTAGGCAATTCAAATAAAATTACGGATGAATAGATCAACGGCATATTGGCATGCTCTAAGATCTATAAGTCTAAAATCGAGGTAGCTAAGTAGGTACCGCCAAATATTTACTTATCGCGAACTTATAACTGCAGCCAGTTAGTCGTTAATCAGAAATTAGAAGCCACAGCAACAGAAAAGGGTGAGAGGTTACCTCATGCAGTGTTAAATAATAGGTAAATATCCCATGCTACCGTCTGAACCCCCTCACATAATATACAGATTGCATTATACATCCACCTGAGAAATGAGATGGTATGCTAAATAATCTAGCTGATTGATTGGCGTGATCTGCTGTTACTGAGCCTAGGTCATCTTCTCTTCCCCTTTCAACTGCACCTCAATCAGAGCTGTGATAGATCAGTAAACACTAAACAGTGTCTTTACTGAGTTACTAAGCTACTAAAGTAAAATGCCCTTAGGTACCTATTGCTTTACTGAGTAACAGAAAAAAGTACTGACAAAAGACACATGTCTTAATGTTATCAGTGAATGGCAGTGATCAATTGAGCAATTGAACTTTGACTTTGAGTAAAAGCCCAATGCTTATAGTACAAGGCCAGGGGTGTAAGAAAGTTCTGCAAACTTAACAGTTTATTTAAATTGGTAAAACAACTGCAAAACTACCGCGATTAAGCACAATAAAAATGCTAAAAGTGACAACTTCTGGTGGTATTTAATGGCAACTACTTAAACAAGGAAACGGATTACCGCATAACAACGCCAAAGTGACGAAATCGGCACACACGAGAGTAAAGCTAACGATGACGATGACATACCGCCCATAGCAACTTGTCATTGAGCATGTGTACTGAGCTGCTAATACTCTAATACAGTGAATGATGATGACATGATGGTAGTGTGTGTGTCAGAGAGTGTGTGTCAGCGTATAGTTACACTGTCAGATCTATAGTAATAGGAAGCAGTTTAACACTCATGTAACGACATGAAACTTCTCAACTTGGAAATGTAGTGGAGCTGAGAACAGGTGAAGTCGAGAGACTGTTAACATTAATTTGAGAGCGATCATTGGAGACTGAAGCTTTTAGCAATGAGATCTGAGAGCTAGATCATTGGAGACTGACTGTTAACACAGATATGAAAGCGATCATAGAAGGAGACTGAGAGTTGAATGTTAGCACAGAGATCTCTGACAAGTATCAAAGGAGACTGACTTAACGAGCTGAGAGCTCCTGCTAACCAAGGAAGAGATAGTGTAGCTGAGAGGTGACGTAATGCAGCTAACCAACATGACAACTGAAGGGGTACTACACTAACAGGACTTAGTAGTCTGATAAGAAAGCAGAGGGATAAGAGGGATGTGTTAACATGTCAGGGAGTGAGAGATTGTACAACTTAAAGAAGAGGAGATAATGTCAGAGCTTTTCAGGAGAGCTGAATGAGAAGTTGTCTGTGTGTGACAGCGTCTGTGTGTGTCTGTTCGGGTGTCTGTCTGGTCGAGTGTTTGTGGTTGGTCTGACTGCGTAACGGTGTGAATTTGCGTGAATTATTAGCAGTGTTCGTAAAGTGTGAATATTTGTGCGTGTCTGGTTTAATGTGAATATATGTTTGCAGCCCAGCTAATGAAGTATAAACCACAACCACCGACACAACATGTTAATTAGCTCATTAACACTGCACGGCACACATATCATCATATCATTATTAAAATATATTAACATCATATGCAGTATAGGTGTATTTCGGATAGCGGCAATGTAGACATCACCTAACTAAGTGTATGAACATACTCTAGCAAGTTATAAACACATGGACCATCTACACACGATACACGGATACCAGTGTCCTGGTGCCTTCTGACAGGTCATGTGACACACACAGACATACAGACAAACATGAGCACATGACACATACACAGAATATATCCCGTACACACGATGTACACTGCATAGTGCATAGTGCATACCCACAGAATTGAGCACATGGGTGATGACATGGGTAGTGGTACTGCTACGGCTGCGAAAGTATTAATTGTGGCAGGCAATGGAAGTGGTACACGAATTCTCGTATATTGAAGTGGGTACATGGCACTTTGGGTTAGCACTCAGCTTCTTGTCAAATGGCTGTCAGATCGCGACTACCAGCTGACTTGGTGCTGATATAACTTCTAACAAATGTCAAAAGGTAGCACAGAAATCCCTAATGTACGTAAGAAGGTAAGACAGGGTAGCTATGATTCAGCAAAAACCAATAAAGCGTTCATACTGCTAGTGAGGTCAGAGGAAAATTCATCATTAAATCATTGAATCTTAGGTAATAAAGATGAAGATACCATCATCATTCATTTTCAAAGCAGATCACAATAATACCATGTTAGGGCGGCATGTGCATTGGATTATGGGTGGTCCTGACGTTGAATGGGAACCTCGTGCCCTCGAATCGATTAAAAAGACAAGAAATCCAGGCAGCCGACTGACAGCTCTAAAATAGAATATGAGATTCGCAATCATGAAACTATCTGCAGTTCTAATTTTCTAAGGAATCAAACAACAGGCAACCAAACTTTTGAAGCCGGAGATGGATGTCAGCAAAGATTTAGAGCAAAATCCTCTGAAAACAGACTTGAATTGAAATATGCTAGCATTACAAGAAAATCGGACGAATCTGCCTTATTTGAATCTTCATGAATCATGAGATAACACCCATCGACAAACAAGTAAAATGTTCTTGAACCATCGAACAATGTAAGAAGAATGTGATTAAAGATAGAATTGCCAACTGCAGTTTTATTCTTAAAACTGTTGACAAAAACGCGTCCTCCTGGTATAATTTACATCTAACAAGTTACATCTCTAACTCCCTAAGTAACCTATATAAATTCCTGACTCAGAGTGGACCAGGACAGCATAGTTTCCATTCCGACACCAAACACGTGCAAAGAATTAGTAACGGTGACAGGTCTAAAATGTTAAATGCCGTCCAGCTAAAATAGACTGCTCAGCAGACAAAATTCACCATTCTAAGCTATGGTAATGATGCCAATTCTCACCGTCTAACTCTCATCCTCCATATTTGTAATATGCAACATAACATGCCATGTGTGTGCCTAGTACCTATACTAGATGGACAATGGACATTCCTAACTTATAGCGACATCTTTAGAGGCTACGCACGAGACATCTATAAGTGGTTGAAGTTGACGTCATAATCAGAGGTTAAAGTGGTGAACTAAGAACTTCTGACCGCATATGGTAACTTCTCTGTCACGTTTGACTTCATTTTACTGATATTTAGAGAAGTTCTCTTTTTTTCTTCAAAATATAATATAACATTACGCTCGGCCCTCTAGACACAATATGTCAAACGAATACAACAGCATGAGTTACAAATAATAGAGTAATTATTATTCAGACCCTCTCTCTCTCTCTTGTGTAAACCATTGTGCCAGAAAAACACACGTGTGCGTGAGTGTAGGAGGACAGTAGTATCACAACAAGATATACTAGAGGCAACATAGGAACATGAGATAAGTAGATAAGGGGATGAGATACTAGAGGCAACGTAACATAGGAACATGAGATAAGTAGATAAGGGGATGATATGGGAGCATAAGATTTAAGAGCATGATATAAGAAAATGAGAAAGGAAAATGACTAAAGATATATAGAAAAAGTGAAATAGGAAAATGAGATAGGAATATGATATTAGAGCGGAGGGCTTGAGATAAAGGCATAAGATACGCTCACAAAATTAAAAACAATATAGATGGTACCTACTTAGCTTGAATAATCTTATCTGAAAGAATATTGAATATAGTCATTAGTCAGGCTACAAAAAAATAATTTGGTAAATTCCCCTCATTCAGCGCGAAATTACGGATATATTTTGCTAAATCATTTAAACTCTTCCAGCCATTTTAAGTTTCTACTTCCAAATGAATTCTAATTACTAACGTAAAAAGGTAAGATACGATACTGCCATAACTCACTACTGACTGTCACCTAGAAACTTCAACTTCTGGGAACTTCTAACTTTCTAACTGCTTTACTACTACAGGTGAAATAGAGCTATAGCTATAGTATAGAAATCGGGTACATAAAAAGAGTGATACGGTGCTCACGAGAACAGAAGAGGCTCCAGAAGGAGCAGTTAGCCAGGCGCCCCGGTACCGCGATTAAAAGAGTCCTAACTACTCATCCCCTGTACAGGATAATACAGGGCTGCTCACGATACTATAGGTGGGTGAGGGTGACGTCATTATCAGAGTTTAGAGTGGTGAGTTGTGCACGTCAAAGAGATCTAAAGTTCAAAAAGTGGGACACAAGAAGGAGAAGAATGGGGTAAAGACTTAAAGAGTAAAAGAGAGCACGGCCTGGTGACATGGACTCAGTGGTTAAGGAATATAAAAAGTTTAAATAGCAGTAGGAGAAATAAGATAGTAAAACGACCGTGTTTTGAGATAAAGGAAGCTAAGGAAGGAGCAAGAGAGCCAAGAAAAAGACTCTCCCCTTCCTGATAATTCATTCGAACGGGCACATACCTGTGAAGGCTGTGAAGCAAAGGAGCTTAGAAAAAGACAAAAGCTGTGTGACTGTGAGATGAAAGAAGTGAGCATACCGGATATGAATCGAGCTACTCGAACACAATATGTACAGCAGCTACTGAGACAGTTAGACGTCATAGACACACACTCAGACATGAAGTCACGTATGGTAATGCAGTACAGACAGACACAGACAGACACAGACAACACTGACCACTCAGTCCAGTCGGTCACAGAAACTACTAAAACTGCAGAATCACGCACCAACATCCTTCCAAACGCGCGCTACTCATCAGAAAGACAGAGGACGCTGTTAACTTGGCCCAAACAGAGGAGACCGAAACTCACTACTCAGCGACTCACTTAGCGACTCAGTCAAACAAACAGAGCTCCCTGATACACAGCACTGAGTTGTGTGACGTGAAGACAAAGAGAGCAGAGACATTGTGTGACATGGTTGTATCAATGCTATCAAGATCGCATTAGTAGCTACAATATACGAGCTCATATTGTGGTTAGTAAACTATATAGTAACAGAAGTAGGAGAAATCTGCAATGTGGTCGCAGCAAAAGAAGCAGTAGAGTAGATCAGCTGGTATCACTGTGTTCTAGCTAGATCTAGAGATCTCTCTCACTCCTCCACATTCTTCTCTCTGTGCCAGTCTACATTCCTCACATGATGTGTGACATGTGCTGTACCCCCTAGACACATGCTCACGTACTCCAGCGCTATGCGCGTTACAAGCGAGGAGTAGGCGGTTAACAGTGACGTCATTATCAGGGATTAGAATGGTGAACTGATGATGTTGAAGCGCCTAGTCGTCCGAGCGGGAGCAGGAGGTACCAGCTACCATTCAACCACAGCTGCAGAGGATAGCGCGCTTGCGTCTGATACGCAGCGTGACACCGACAGTTTATCATGTTGAGATATGATAATGACGTCACTCTTAACTGCTTGTTCTTAGTGACCAATATAGCGCAGCAGGTGTCAAAGTGATCATCAGCATCTAGAAGATGGGTTAGCAGTGGTAGTAGCATAGCTGCAGGGACACACCAGTAGTTAACCATAAAAACCATCTAAACGGTCAGGTGACCAGGAATTATATGCTAAATCTTATATACTTCGTATATTATGTGATTGATCATGGTAGGGACTATGACCATTTCATAGATGGTACATTTGAGCGTGTCTCGGGTGAATGTCGAGACAGGGAACGCACCGGTATGGACAGTTTGGAGCTACTAATCTCAACAAATTATTTATTAGATCATCGTGTTCCATTAAATAAAACACCGCAGCAAAATATAACACAGCTGCAGGTTATATGGGTTTAGTAAACCTTGGATAAGGTCAAGCTGTGTTCTTACTTTCTTATGCATTAGCATGGGAATTGGGAAAGATTCATAGGCTAAGAGGCACTTATTAATCAGCATCGCGATTCACAAATGCTGTGGTTTATTACGTACTTCGACATTCATTAAAGTTAGGAGCAAATTTGATTGCTTGAGATCACCAAGTGGTTTATTAGGACGCCTCTCGTACTACGGTCCTCGATGGAGAACCTTTACCAAACAGGTTGCCGACAATGAGAGCACCATAATTACTTGGCGCAGCTTAGCATAGTAATATGTTCCGAATAATCCAACACGTGTAGAAAATTAGCATACAGAGAGGCACAGAATCGCGAATATATTAGAATATTCCTGCTATGGCGCTTGGCTGAATGGCTCTGCCGCAGTGAGGTATAAAAGACTTCACAGTTAATTGCTAATTAGGTGCGTCATCAACCATCCTCCAACGTCATCATCAGATGCTTTTACTACGTCATGAAACTCTGAGAGTGCTCTCCGTTCTGAGCAGGTGGCAAAGGACGCATGGGGCTCGGTTACCCGATTCAGATTTTAATGGTTTCTGTTACTTATTATATTGACCTCGCCTATTCAAAAATAACTCATTGAAATAGGTCCACGTGAAATTGCACAGTATTTATATACGTGAAAGGTTGCAGGATTTTATAGCATGGATATTTCGAGAAAATCACAGAGGAAAAAAGTCACAACTTACAACTAAGCCATCGGATTTCTGATGAATGCTCTGACCACACAGCACAAAGCTTTTGTTGCTGACTGCTGGTGTGCGAAGTTTGCACGAAAAGCTTGCAGTGAATCTTTGTTATTGCAACTTACGATGCATGATTAGAAAAACATGAAGTATTTTTATGGAAAGAATTGATTTTTATACGTGCATCACGAAAAACGGTGACGATTTTTAGAAAATGAAAAAAAACGACTAATTTTTAATGCTTGCATCATGAAAATTAGTGACAAATTTTCGAAAATTTAAAAAAAGTTGGAAATCAACCTACTCGACTGCCATCAAATAAAATAATAATTCAACCAAATCATTTCAAACGAGAAGAATCTCCAATTTTCAGGACCGCGACTGAAAAGATAATTATTATCAGTGGGTAACAGTAGATTTCGTCGAAGGATCAAGGTTCTCGAATATCATGGAAGAAAGAAGTTCGTCACATACGGTAAGTAGACTGGTAATGTACTGTCATATCAGCAGCACATGATGAGTGCCTGAGAACCGAGAGGTCATTACTCCTTATCTCTTGGGTCGGTTACTGGATATGATATCATGAGTAATTGTACGATTACACGATAGTACGATGAGAAAACGCTCTCCAATCAATCTCATATTAATAAGTTAAATTAGCCACTTTTATACCCTTTCTTTCCCCGCTCGTCTATTCCATTCAATCCTCATTCCTACCTCATAGTCCCAATCCTTCACCACGTAATGATCCTCAACCACCTGACTCACTTTCCTTACTTCCCTCCAACCTGGCATCACATATCCTTTTCAACATCTTCAGTCTTACTTCCATTTAGTATCATCCTCTCATCTCAACATCTCAAATCTCACTTCCATTACCTCTCACCCTTTCATCTCAACATCTCCAGTTTCCAGTACTTCCGGTTTCCATATTTCCATTATAGCATTACTTACTAACCTACTAACCTATCATCATTCAATCTCCAAATTTTCAGTTTTCACTTCCACTACCGCAAATCTTTCCAAACTTCCAACTACTGCATCATATAATATCCAGTCTTATCAACGCTTTCATCCCCCTCTAAAAACACGACAACCCACGAAGATCCAACAGAAGGAGATATTATGTACCACCCTCTAGCTGCAGCTTCAGACAATGAATTATTCTAATATTCTCCGTGATACATATAAGCATTACTGA
This sequence comes from Beroe forskalii, assembly GCA_011033025.1. Taxonomy (NCBI): domain Eukaryota; kingdom Metazoa; phylum Ctenophora; class Nuda; order Beroida; family Beroidae; genus Beroe; species Beroe forskalii. Next base: position 22,467 of record WFMF01000388.1, on the reverse strand, counting down.
CTGCATCTCCTATGATCAGAGCTGCATTAACAGAAGACCTGAGAGAGTAATATATCACAGGTTTTATGACATGCCACACCCACATAACCGAGACCTTCTAATGGGTGGTAGCTAGATGGTGGCGGGAGAGAGGTTCATTGCGTCAAGGTTTAGTGGTGTCGTGATCAAATATCACAATGACATCACAAATACAGTGGGAAATGATTGTAAGCTGGTCCTCATATAAACACGTGCAATTAATGTAACAAAAGTTTCCAATTATAATGTGGAATGAACAAATTACCAATTACGTCACGAAAATTCACTCATATTATGTAACTAGCAAACGTGTTTGAACTGAACTGAACGCTGTGCACTACACAAGATTACACATGCAAGTCTCAAGGGGGCCCGGACAAGCTATAAATCACACCTATGAACGTTCAGTGAGGGATTTCACAACATTGGTGCAATTTGACAATTTTATATTTCTAGCTCTCAAAGAGTCCAATCCTACTGTTTTACAGCTTTACGAAACATTGACGCTGGTACCTACAACTAAGCGGAAATAGCAGATAATTGCTTTTATCTTTGATATTTCTATCTAAGGCATGTTATTTGGTGCTGTGTTACAATTGTCAAGCAAAAATGTCAAACATTGAGCATAATTGTAAAATTATGCAGATCTGCTTACCAGGAAATACGCAAATTACAATTTAAAGATCAGACAACCGTCGCTGATCAGTCTGTAGTTCATAATATTAATTGTAAGTTCATATAAATATTTGATATTGGCGAGCACTTCCAACACAGCTTTATATTCGTCAAAAATACGAGCCCGCCACCACACTTTAAACGATAATTCATAACCCCTGCGCAAAAGGAAGTTACAATCAGTCAAAAGGACAAACAATCAGTCAAAAACCGCTACACTCACAAAGAGAAGTAGAAATGAACCAACTGAAATCAGAATTATAGTCGCGGGGAGCGGGAGGACTAAAGACAAACTGTAGGTCCAGTGCAAAGTGAAAAGAGAAGAGTTAACAAATATGTGCAAGGAGGGGATAGAGCAGTAGAAGTAGGGACACTCTGAATCACACACAGCTCTGATGTCACCAACTTCCCATTCTGTGCTGTAACAATGACGTAACTCTCCACCGCCTGCATCAGCAGAGGATATTAATCGTAGCACGCTGAAACACGATATCAGGGGCCCACTCAAACAGCACATAAATCAATTACTTTGCGGTCATTAAGTATGTTCGGATTTCACGCTTTCAAGTTATAATATGATACGTGAAGTATTCTGAAAAGATGGCACGGTATTTCATCCATTTCAAGAGCTTTGATGGTCTAAATTTTAGACCATCAAAGCTCTTGAAATGGATGAAATACCGTGCCAAAAATAAGAGAAAAAGGAAGCTTATCACAACTTCACAACGATGTGTAAATGCCGGACACGCTAAAATATGCGGTTGAATTCGACCACATCGGCATGATTCGGTATGATGATTCGGAGTCAGCGGCTCGCCTATTGGTAGTGTGCGGCACTAGTCGCGTGCCAAGCACTCGTGAAGTGAGCGGGAAGGTTCACCGCACTTTACACACTGATACTGCTTCACACGCGCGATATGCGATATGTCACGTGATCCGCAGCATGAGCAACCCTCCTCCTTTCTCTGGAAACTTGGAGAGTAATTACCCTGTGGCATGCTCTACTTATGACAGACATGCGCATATCAGGGAATTGCTACCTTTGTGACCTTTGTGTGTTCGAAGCAATGCGAAAGAAGAAATTCATGAATTTTTGTTTTTTCCCAGTCTAAGCTAACTGTTCGGTTGAGTGAATGCCGTGAAGGTGTGAACTCATTTCGCAATATGTGATTTCACTTTTTATCGACACAAAACCAACCCAAAAGTTCAAATGAAATTACTAAATTACAGGAATTACAAACCAAATCATAAGAAACAAGTACCTCCCAACAAGTAATAAAAATCTGATGCAATCAGAAAATGAGAAAAACGGTTTCTTATAAATCTCGCAATGAAAACATAAGGTGTACCCTTTAAATCTATACGGATGCACAACTTTCTCCTTTTTAAGAAGATTAAAAACGTGGGGCTAGACAACACAGCTTTAGGGGTGGATCACGCGCACTAATCACGGAGACAAGACTTCCTTTCCGGTGCATAGAATCACACTCTCCTACAACAACACGCACACATTATAAAACGTGCACCTATAGAAGGTATAGTAGTCGGTATACTGCACAACATGTAGCCTACTAACGCTATCTAACGTGTCTAATAAGCTAACACTACTACAATTACTGCGGATGTGTATGTTCAGAAAAAACATGATGAGAGCTGCTGAGTGTCGACATGGTCAGTGTCTATGTCCGTCTGTCAGGGTGTCAGCAATGTACAGTATATGTATGTCATGGTAATTGATGCATGATATACTCAGCACGTGGTCACAGCAGCTCAGAAGGATCTATAATGTACAAGATAATATTTTCAAAGGCTCGAACTGGAGCAATATAGGTGGTAGCGGCTGATGTACTTGTTGCTTTTTTGAGTTACGAATTGTATTTAACACTTTTTATCAAGATGGCGACGCCACTCTCATTTCTCAACCCTCTGAGCCTCTGCTATCGTACTCATTTCCTCGTTGGACACTGGATAGCTCATCAGTCATTACTGACAAAATTTCCATGTCAAAGAGGCTGATATGGAATTCCGTTGAATGGAACAAAGCGACCTTTCATTGATTTGAAAAGACGGGCTAGCATGAGGATTACCGCGTCACAATTCCGGGCATGTAACTCCCCTACGTGAGGACTTGGGGATCACTCACTGACTCTCTGACCTTTCAGTCCCGCACGGCACTGAATTCAAGATTATATGGCAAAGAATAATAACCTCGGCCTTTGTTAGAATTCTCTGAGCTCAGTAAATAAGAAGGGCTGAAGGTTGCAGTCTGAAGCACGTGATCACATCACATGGTAAAGTGGACATTGTGTTCTCTAGCTACAATGCTGAGCAGAGTCTGATACAATGCCCACCTTAGATCTTATCTTTACACCCTGGCTCCTGTTACGAGAAAAACTCGCGAGTCAAGCCGAAAAAACTCGCGAGAAATTTATTCGTCGTAGCTCCTGTGCAAGAAAACTTGCGAGAAAATCGGCCTTTGACTCGCGAGAATGTTCGGAGGCAAATTTAAAAAAGACGTGTTAAATGCCTCGCGAGAAAAAACTCGCAAGGTAAATACGAAAAGGAATAATTGGTTTATTGATTGATCAATGGAAGTATGCAGCAGAGCCCAATTAGATCATGATTTTATACCACCCGGATGTAAAATCAAATTACCTCATTAAATGTATGTGCATAGGTATTACAACAAGAGCCGTATAGTGTATACATCGCAACTTTACTACTTTACTACCAGAGTATCAGAAGGAGCAGAGCGAACCTGAATTAGGTACATCAAGAATCAAGATACGAATTCATCTCAGATAGTCAGATTAATGTTAAATGACAGTTTGCTGCAATTTTGACAAGTCCTCTTTTCAAAATAAATGAATTAACTTTCGACCAATATGCTTATCATTATGATGAGTTTGAACCGATTGGTATGAACTATACCTACACTTGTCCTGCAATCATTTTAATTTCCTAAATTTTGCCTTCAGCATAGTGAGATAACCGTCAGTTAAGCAGTTAAGTGTAATTAGTTGTAGTTAGGTACTAGAGGATTGCTATGAAGACATTGGTAGTGATTGACCTCAAATAACAAATATGAGAATGAAATTTGAGATCTAATTAGCTCCTTGTTCAGTACCTAATCTGAAAATACACACATTAGTCCACACATTAGAAAAAAGAACACTGCTGGATAACCAATGACTCAATTACAGTTTTTGGTTGCATTGTCCATCAATGGTTGAAGTTAGAATGAAGTGGTTCTATCGGACTTCATTCATCGGGCAGCCCTTCTTCGAAAGTTCGAAGAACACTTTCATACTCGTTGAGGGATGAGAAAGTTCTGTTTCGTGTGTAAAATGTAGAATGTTAATTTTACACAGTTAGGTACACGCAGTGACTATCGAAGTATCGAGTGGCAATTACATCCACGCCAAACGGAATACTCGTATACAGGAGCTACGTTGATGAAAATACAAATTTGTCGCGAGTTTTTCTCGCGAGAATGTTCGCGAGTATTTCTCGTAACAGGAGCCAGGGTGTTACTTCCCTTACTCTTCTTAGCACACTAGTGTGAAGAAACCACAGCAGGCAATAATGGTGCAAAAAGCAGCATTCTTTCAGCTGCTCTGAAATGTCGCATTGTCAGAGAAAAGAGATAGGATTCTTTCCGAAATTGCACTGTGAAGGAAGGCCTTTCAAAGAATATTATGAATCTACTGAAGCTCATGCTTACATTGCACAGAGTGCAAACTGCAAGTCATATAATAATCGTGAAGAAATAGAATTTGACAAATGAGTAATGACCCCACAGCCCCCATTGACAGACTGTGACAAAATGAGCTATATTTGAAACGATAAGTCATGCGTTCCTCAAATTCTCAGAACTCAGTGCTCCTAAGATTATCAGAAATGACAAGCCCCCTGTCAAATCATCGTATAACGGTTTAGTGCGGTTGTCCTATAATATAGTCCATTTTCATTCCAAACTTCCAAATTTGGAATTTTGAAGGGAACTTCATTCATCGAAAGAATTCTGAACTGGTTACTAAGTCAGTAAGAGTTACTATTTCAAGATTAAATAATAAATGAAGTATTTTAAGATTCCCTAATCTCGTGCAAATCCCGCGAACATTTATCCCATTTATTAGTTTATTGAGCATATTATCTGAAAAGCTGTAAGACAACAAAATTTCGTAAAAAAACTCCACAATAATATCACGGATATTATAACCACTCCGACAATCAACAAATCAGCATACACTCGAATAGGACTCGTGAGTGGTACGTGAAAAAGCTGCAATAAATCAAGTACCTACGATCCATGGTCGGCTGGCAACCTCCCCAAATCCTATATAAAACGTGAAAACAATGGTATAATATCCGGAACCAGGGCAACAAAGTTTCCTCTTTACGTCATGTCACATAATGTTGTCACAAAATGAAGTACTGTAATTTGGTAGATAACGAAATTGCATGAGGATGTTCGATGACTCATGCATTAATCATCACGATATAGAATGTGACAACACATTTTGTATCAGCACCTGCAGCTGTAGTGCGCTACAATAAGACATACAGTGAGAACACTATAATGTAGACAACTCTAATGAATTGCTGGTTAAACACCACGTGTTACGGAACCCACCAATGGCTGACACACACGTAGCATTCACAACATTCCAACGTGAATTGGCCATTTCCTGAGTTCTAATTCAAAGCCTTATTGTTGTTATCATCTTATTATTAATCGGGCTCAGTAAATATTATATAGTACAATTATCAGTCAGTGCGATTGAATGACACAGGTAATAAAAGCGGATGAATTGCACCAAGGCACAGAAAGTGTGATAACACATCACGAAGCCTTTTCAGTGGAACAGCGCTATTATGCTATTATGTACGTCATCAACACATTAATCTTCGGCAGTCCCAAAAAATTCATCTAAATCATGATTATAATTGTTATATTGTTCCATGATTAGTTAGAGAGGTGTTCGCCATCAAGAGGCATTGGTATGTTGCTACATCAGGTGATACCGGGGTTATATCCATCGCCACATCACTGAACTTAGATTTGATGGGCGGTATTGAGGGAAAAGCATCAATAGCGGAGCTTTAAAAACATCAATTTAGCTTTGGTTCCATCAATACAATATGAACAAGACTTGGGCTCATTTGATGTAGCCTTGGTATAATTTCTCTCAACAACTTTAAACGGAAGTTACCAAACAGCTCAAACCATCAGGCTTAAAATATGCTCATAGACACTGACAGTTAGTGCTCTGATTGGCTAGATACGGCCATACTCCGCATACAATTTCGAAACTCCGGACTGGGTATAGAAAGATTTCTAGTTGCTGATAAAAACTATTAGAACAGATTTCATTCAAGTATCTTGAATGAGGGAGGTATATAATTATTCGATGTTTTCAAGCAACCCCCCAGCATCAAGACTTAATGTCATTAAGTTTTGGTACCTTCCCTGGAAAAACTTCCGAGTCAACACTCCAACTTTGGTTATTACATTTCCTCCAAGCACCCACACTCACAATAAAGTCATAACAAGTAACAAGTTCCTGATATCATGTATTTCAAGTAGTGTTTGCTTATTTGAATACTTGATGTAGAGGTGTCTTAGTGTGCTCTCCAAGAAAAAGCTGTTTTATATCTTTCTTACACGATACCAATCACGAGTAATGAGTACCCCAAAGTGCAAGGGCTTTAATCAGAGGCAGCAGTCTGATTGGTTGAGATGCGAGTCACGTGACCCAACGAAGCTCAGTGATTGGCCGGATCCCAACCCGTTGGGCAGTAGTTATGCAAAGCGCATGATAACACATAACTTTTAGAATACAGAGATCATGTTGTGCTGTAATTCATTCACATATATTCGTCCAAGCGCATCATGAAACGAGCAGGAATAATTGATGACACAACTTTCAGTTGTAGGGTATAAAAAAGATCTTAGCTCAGTAAGCTGCGAATGTTGGCTCAACCTTGAAATAAGCTCTGAAGCTTGTGACTCTCAAGATTCTCAAAATCTGGAGCATTATTAAAAAAGAAATGATCACGTGATCTGAAATGATGATCACGTGATCTGGAGTCAAAAAATATTCCGCTAGCTGCAGTCCCAACAAAGTGGACATACTTCTAAAACGTCGTAAGTATAGCGCATGATTGTTACAGGAATTACGGGAGGTAATTCTGTAATCTGAACATTCGTGGAGGTACATGAGGTCACCACTCTTACCAGTAACAAGGACATCGTTAGTTACATCATAAAACTTTTACACCATATGAAATAGTATAACAAGCTAAAAAATTAACAATGGAATAGGGTATAATGGCCCGTTTTCGTCACTATTGTCTTATTAAGTCATTATACCGACGACAGTGACATAATTTTCTTTTGTCTTAAGATCCCCGCTTCTTCGTGACCAAACATAACCCAACCATTAGCCGCGCTGAGAAATAATTTAGATTTGGAGTAATTTGGACAATTAAATCCGTGACGTAGGGGATGCAAATTAAAATGCCCGTCGAGAGAGAAATTAACCGGTTTAAGAGGTATAAACCTTGATAGTACATCATTTATTTTAATTTGAATTTATGACAGCCAGAGCGTTAATTGCTGGAGGAGGGTAGTAGAAGTTCCACATCATGCTATCGGCTTTAGGACGGCGGTAATTCATTTTCCAGATTTCCGTTTTCCACACACCATATATTTTGACTCACATTCGCGACTAGATTCGAGGTCCCACGACAGTTAGAGTTCACGGTGCTTTAAATGCTGCGTGGCGGTCTGGGGGTGCCACAGTTTATATGAATGACATGGCGTCTGACGGAAAACGACAGAAAAATAATCGTGTAAGTGGAATTTAGCGTCGTGGGAGGTACATCATTTTCTCTGACACTAATAAATTCACTGTGACTTCTACAGTGGTCAGTGAGAGAGAAAGTGGTTTTTAAAAGCTAATATCTACGAGAGAATGGAATAATTAAAAACACCATTTAATAAAATGTTGTAAGTTTATTAAAAGCTATAAGTAATGGGATTCCAAGGAACAGAGTGAAGAATATTTCATTCATTGCATTTTACAAAATGTTATATGATCTCTGGATTGAACAGAATTTCTTGCAAATTCTGAGAAAAGAGCCAATAAATTCCTCGCTCGAGCTCATACAGTAATATTCGTTCCAGATTAATTTAGTCAAAAAGTCAATCACCGCGATCCAAAATTAGAAGCTTAAAACACACACAATGTTAGAATATTGAAATTGAGCCAGAGCATCGCAGCAGATCCCAAAGAAGTAGACTGCATTTATTGAACCTAGGCAATTTCATAATAAACCTAAGAACCTAGCAGTGACACCACCCGAATGCAATTCATTACACAATATACTGCTATGTAGTTGCAGTGAACAGCAACCCAGCTCAACTGAGATATGCTACGTCAATGTAGCGGTTTCTCACAAAAGTATAGATATCAGCTTGATTTAAATAGGGTGACAGTAGTTCATGAAATGGAGTACAAAATGAACTTTAATCGGGAAGTTAATAATCACAGATTTCTATCGATTGCATAAATTGCTTGCTAGCAACTTTTGGGAGTTTGAAACACCTTTCCACTGTATGAATATAAAATATCTCTCGGAGGGTTCTTGAATGATATCTATTAATACTGAAAAGGAAAACAAAATAGATGTACTGCCTCATCAACAATATCCATGTTGTATCATTATATCAGATACCCTGGACCCTTGCATCAGCTTCATTCCCACCCCCTTTTCTCAATACTCCCGTATCTTTTCCCCAGCATCCCCCCCAGAAATTTAAAAAAAAAAAACACAGAATACCCGTAATCCTGTCTCCTTCCTCGTCCCCCCCTACTTTCACTACATAGATTATCACCCTGTACCGTGTTAGAGGGTTGACTCACCACTGAGAGATGTCCTGACGGTGAACTTGGTGATGGTGCTCTCCTTCGTGATGATAGTAGGAGTACTGTCACCTGCAACAAGCGCTGTGTCACGGAATGTTTAAACTTTTTCTTTGGGCTGTGGTGGAATGTTTACACCATTATAGTTCATGCATCTTGATTGATATCTTGGTTTACATTCCTTGATTTATATCTTACAATAAGGTTCATGAAACGTTCTAAAGTTTTATTTTTTACGTAGAATGTACGATTTTATGGCAGTTTATGCCGATGTTGAATTGCCAGTTTATGATTTAAAATATTATTAGAGCATGTTATCACCCAGTCACATCATAATGTTCCTTTAGAACTTGATTATAATAATATTATGTATATCGGGAGATAATCATTGCCCGATAATATGCCTACAATTTACTCAATATCGAGCTCACGAAGACATATTATTTTCGTTAGCCGACGACATCGCCAGTAAAACCATTAACCGACGTCGTGAACAGCAATGTTTGTGGTGCTCAAAGATTAACAAAACCACTTAAACACTTATACCATTTTAGCCAGAACGGCATTTTACGGCAGGTTACGGTGTTCACAGCACACGAAGAGGAGCGTGTGTCTGAGGCAGACTTCTCCAGAATTAATGTGGAGTTCAATGTAAAAACGTAAAATGTGCGAGGAAAATACACGCTTTGACGATTTTACAATTTTACCGGGCCACGATCAAGACGGATAAAGATGAAGTTATGAAGTGTATTATATTATTCCGTAACATTTACTATAACGAGCTTGACCCTATTAAATATCACGTACAATGTACATTTGACAGGTCAATTGCATGATAGGTACAGTAGGTCATATGAATAACGCTGTGATGTTTGGGGGATAGAGAAGTAAAAAATGGGTATTATAGTATTATGAAGTATTGATGGAGATAGAATATACGTCGAATAGATGGCCTAATAACGAGGCATCAAAAGATTTAGTACTGAGCACAGAGTTTCAGAACACAGGGACTCACAGAATGGTACATGGTGCTCTAGCTTATAATAGTAGATTGAATATAATTGCCATGTCTATTTGTTTTTCTCGATTTGAACTAGGACCCAAGACTAGACGCATCTTTATTCTGAAAGTCATCAATTTGAGCAGGTGTCGTTAAAAATAGTTTAGGATGAGTTTGATGACACCTGAACAACCTCTCCTTCAACGTCTCCATCAAGCATATGACTCCTGATTTAAGCTCTTAACAAGTATGTGAGAACGACACACACACTAAATACACTCTCAGACAAGCAGGTCAATGTTTGTACGCGCTTTCTCATCTCTCAGGGACCAGACGAGTGTCCAAGACCCAAGATTTAATGGAAGCAGCTAGAAGAGTTTTGTATACCTATATAAAATTCTATTTTAAGGTATCGTGTGAACGACAACGTTATCTGGAGGATAAAACGCAGAGTACTGAGTCAAAACCCAAAGAATTTGAGGGAAAGCAACCAATACAAAGCATTTCTTTACAAGTTTGCAGTAGGAAATCTCGAACGATTTTATGAATATACCACAGCAATTCACGTGCTGAAGTACTCAAACAGAATGAAGAAAATTGTTTCACTGCTTTCAAAAACCTCTACTCCGCTAAAACTTTTATTTGTTGTTTTTACTAAACAATATTTTTGAATATTTCCCTTGGCTAATGGCTACTTACCTTCATTGATGCTAAGTGGAGCCATGACAAGCGTGAGAAGAGCTACTTTCAACAAAGCAAAGGAGCAAGGTAAAGAAATGATGGGAGCTCTCGGTGTGTGGTAGAGGGTATCTAGGCATTCACGAGGATCAGAGAGGCATAAATTAACTGCTTGCAACCTGACTTGAAGTTTAACAAGGTACATAATATGCGTGGGATGGTGTTAAAATGTCCTACAGCTGATGGATGGCATGATACTTCATATATTGTTCTTTATTACCAATGGATAACTTCGTGATTGATATATTTTAACAGGTAGTTTTCTTAATGAGTAACCACTGGGTATCTGGAATGTTATTCTGCTATTATTACCTTGTCAAACGTGCTTTTATAAACGTGCTACATTGGACTGGTCATGTGCAACACTGCAAAAGTTAATTAGCAGCAACATCTCTAATATAAAAGTTAAACATTACATTTTATATTCTGCCATGAAGTTCTGGAATTAGTTTGTGTTCTGTCAGATATAGCTAACGATTAATAGATTTAATGGTTGCTATAATTGCAGATTGAGACTTTGAGATTGAATAACCGAATAATGTTTATAAAGCTCTCATGTACCAATTTTAAATCTGTCAAGGTATTTATGGAACAGAGTTTTATTTTATGGAACAGAGTTTTATTCGAAGTTCCAATTTAGAGATGAATATTTGTCTCTAAATTTCAACTAATGGGAATTCCCATTAAAGTAATCTTTTTGAGCAATTAATTTACACAGTTTTTAAGTAGGTACAGCTTAATATTTTGTGTTAAATAAATTCAACCCACCAAGTAAGCGAAGGTACTTGGCCTCCACATCACCGACATCAACTGATACACCTCCTCTTCTCTGAAAAAATAAGGATTAACCATTATTGAACTATGACTTTTCAAAGCAAAAGTAGGACAGGCTCTGACAAACTAACAAACCTTGACCAATCCTTCAGAATTCTCTAGACATTGATTAGAGATTAGCTATGATTTTTGGTTTTTGTTCCTCAAATCTTAAATAAGAAATTTACTCACTGATAGTCTAGGTCCATGATGCTTTGGCTCTGCTTGCTTAGGTGATGCAGGATATCCAAGTGAAATAGCACCTCTTCTTTCTAAGGCATATGTTGGCACACTCTGAAAATTTAATTTTTTAGGTGATAAAGTGTTAGAGAGCATGGACAGTTTAACAGTTTAATTTGATTTGAGTCAATGGGTCTAGGAAAATAAGTGTATATGGCAGTTGATGCACACATTCACAGACCACAGTTCTCATGCAACTGGCAAGAATATTACTTTCATAACTTTCGATTATCATTTGTTTTGCTAATTATTGTTGACTAAAGACCTTAACATGGGTTCTTTAAGATGTTATTTAGGTCATATCTGTGTAAAAATATGGATGTTTTCATTGAAATTTTTCTATGGGCAAAATAAGCAAGACAACTACCTACAAGTCTTGTTTTGCACATTTTGAACTCACCTGAGTTAGTAAGTTTATGTGTGCAAGTTACTTTTAAATTTTAAAAACCATGGATGATGGGCATGATTACCTGTCTGACTGAAACTAGATCATAGATCTACCAAAGGTCAATATTAATTGATCGATATATTCAGCAAATCTTACCTTGTCTAGTGGCAGAGAAGGAAGCTCAAAGATATGGGTGGAGTAGTTGCCTTTTAGCATTGCAAAGCATTTAGGTAAGAGACTTATTGTCATTGTTAGGAACCTGCTCAAATTTTGGTTCATGAACAAAATTACTTCACTCATAAGGAAAATTAGTGATCACCAGAAAGAAATCACAATCAATCTATTGAGTTGAACAGTACAGTATGTCAATAAAGATTTCAGTTCACAACATTGAAAAGTTCTAAATTAAACAACACTAATCATTATACAACCAAATTAACATTCACACAGATATTCTGAAGATTGAATCTTAAATTCTGAAACTGTCAGTAGGTTTGTGTGGTTTTGTGAAATTGATAGATTCATTTCCATTCATTATCAGTTTCCATTCAATATCAGTTTGAGTTTCATTTCTAAAAATTTTCTTTCTCCCATCCACTTGATTTCATGAAGGTTGACTACAAATATGGCTGTATTTGTTCTACAAAGAAGAAATTTAATGAAGGAACATATAATCAAAAATTTTGGAAGATGGGAGAGAGTGGGGTTTCTGAATGATTATGTTACAAGTTTCAGTTTCACTCAGGCAGGTGGTCCCTGCACTTGACAGTGCTATACCCTGGTACCAGGGGGTGACTGCTGGGGGGCCTACCTCATAAAAATCTCTCGCAATTTGAACACCCCAAAAGCTGAGGTAGGTATGGGACTGAAGATGCCTGCACACCACTCATCTTGGTGTGACTCATTTGGATCCTATTGCTCTCCACATTGCATTAATGCATTACCTTAAGGGATCATGTTGGTTTCCAAGTATGGAGTTGGAAAAAAGTCTTGCAGATTGATGTCTTGAAGAAAGATTTCCTTTTAATTCAAATAGATTATGTTACATGTTATTGAAACAAATATTCAAATACTGTAAACTTGATTACTGGGGGAGGTTAAAATTGGCCAAAAAATGATTAGGCAATATGTCTATATGTGAACAATCCCTAATGCAACAATTTTGCAATTGAGTAACTTTGTTCTTTCATGCTACATCAAACCTTACACTCCATAGAAAGATAGATAAGATAATTGATAAACAGTTTTGTAGTAAATACAACACAACTCATTCTCATTCTTCATCATCCTTCTTAGCTTCTTCATGTCATGTACCGTTGGGCACAGAATTGATAGCTTGAATATGAATTTATACTCTATTATTACTATATCTTGGCCTCTATTCCCTTTCGGTTTTGTTGTTCATTGATTATTCTAGATGTATTCACTTTATCCGTTTGTCATGTAAATACGTTCTCTTGGCGTGAGCTGCCCGCCATGCTCTGGCGCGAGAAGCAGCAGCACTATGTGATCCGGTGATAAGGTGGGCTTATGGCCGTATGGCCCCCCGCCAGGCTGTAGTGTGATGGTGGGAGAATCTGTTTAGATTCATGTCATCTACCGCCCGCCTTAAGTGTGGCAGCCCCACACCAGTAAGGTGATGTCCGGTCCCTCTCCCTTTACATACCTTGAGTCGGTGTGTATAGGGAGGGTCACTTCTGACAAGGGAGTTGTAATAACATGACTTAAACGAAGCAATAAGTATTATCATAAAAATCTTGCGAAGTGGTTAGGCATCAATAACGTAACTTCTTCCCATTTCTTAGCTTGTAATAGTAAGGGATGTCTAACCTGCAAGTCCTTTGTCACTAGTAAAACCTTTCATAGTAGTACGTTTAATAATAAGTTTATATTCTGTCATGATAGTCTCAATATTTCCTGCAAAAATAGCAATGTTATCTATCTTATTACCTGTTCCACTTGTCAAAAACAGTACGTTGGTGAGACCAGTCAGCCACTTCACAAGCGTATGAATGGTCACAGATCAGGTGTGAAGAATAATGCCTCCACATTTATCTATGAGCATTTTAACCTTCCCGGTCATTGCTTCTGTGAAGCAACTATCCAGATCATTGATTACGTCGATAAGGACCTTTCAACCGACGTGAAGAATGACCTGTGTAGTCTGGAGGACTACTGGATTGACAGGTTGGGTACAGCATATCCCTTAGGCCTTAATGATAAAAAGAAGGGATATGGCAGTATATCGCAAGGTATTACTGTCAACTATTTTAATGGTTTCATAAAACGTTATAAACGTGGCAGAGGCAGTAAGAGAGCCTCTTGTAAGAGTAGGAGTAAAGAAGAGGTTGCAGATAATCTCGTTCTTTTTCAAAGAGTCTATTACTAATTTTGATCATTCCTTATTTAAAACTCTGAGATCATATTCCTTAACAGATTTAGACACCTTATTTAATTTGGCTAGTATTAATTCTGGAATTTTTGTACAATATTTGTAATTCATTTTGTAGGACATTCTCACCGAAATTCAAAGTGAATGAGGCTGAGAAGATAAAGGAACGTGAACATCTAGTTATTTCATTCAATAGTAAATTTATGGATAATTTAAAATTTCAATCCATTTTCGCAGATAAATCTGTCGTCCAGCTCCTTCCTCCTTCTCTACAAGAGAAGTCTCCTCTACGTTTACTATCGATATAGTAAACCTCTTAGTTTATCCGTTTGTAATTACAGCAAATTTCTTAAAAATCTTACCATTCCTGATGTTCGAGCAATTCTAAATTCTCAATGTAACTGTAATTTATCATCTTATAATTATGAGCCACTAGGGCATATTGTTACTGGTGACTTGAGTATTGCCAATGATCCAGATTTAAGAAATATTTTATCTTTCGGTAGTAAATTTAGAATTCCTTGTCATCAGTCTGTATCAGACATTAAAGCTAGTATTGACGATGATTTGACAAGCTTTATCAAGAGCAAAAGCAAGAAATACCACTTGAAGAACGCTGCTTTTGATTCTTGGTATAGCAGAGTGTCGGATATCGTTAATAATAGACTAAGATTTTATGAAGACAACCATCCACATGTCTTTGAACAAACTGAAGACAATGTCCTTGAGAGAGAGTGTGTCAAGGAAGAACTTAAACGTCTTCAGAAGTTTTATATCATCTGTACTATTGATAAAGCATCTAACAACTTCGCTTTTATCTGTAAGAAGTTCTATGTTATAACTCTTCTCAAAGAGCTTGGTTTTGACACTGATACACTAGAATGTACGGGTAACAAAACCTACTCTCCTCTCCCAAACGACCCTGACTTCTATGTCGAACAAATCGCCTCGACACTACGAGACAAGTACTCCATCACCATCGACGACCAAAACATGTGTCTACCACGGCTTCATAGCTGGGGGCGAGAAGCTGTGCTACTAAACAGAACATCCTTGTTAATTGTAGTCTTAAACTCCTACGAGAATACTTCAAGAAGTATTGTCAGACAATATACAATAACTGGTGTCAATGTGTTCGAGCATAGATTCTTCTGCACAGTTTTGAGTCACTGCAGGGCAGTGAAGTATTTAATCTCCAAATATATGACTTTACTACTTTTATATACCAATTTAGACCTTAAAGAAGTTACTTCATAGATCTTATCTTTTCGGAAGAAACAAGTATATCAATATTTGTAAATACGATACAAATAAGTGTTTCTTCGCAAAGAAGATTCTTGACGGCATAGTTTTTAGAGATCAGCTGCAAGGCAGTGAAGTACTTTATCATCTATCACACATATATGACTTTTTCTTTATATAAAGTTTTTATCCAAGTCTTAGAATCCTATGGGTGGAAATTCCAGTTCTAGATCTTATCTTTTCGGAAAACGAGAGTTTAACAATCATTGTTAATACGAAAATCTAAAAAGTTCTCTTCATAAGAAGATTCTTTCTAAAACACGACGCTACGTCGATGATCTTATTACCACTAATTATCTCAACTTTGAATCTCTCATCAAACAAATCTATCATCCTTCTCTTGAAATGGAGAGGTCAGGTAATGACAACAAGAACGTAATTACCTGGACCTCAACATTTCTATCCAAATCAAGGTTATTGTGTCTGTATATAACAAGACCGACGACTTTAATTTCTGTAGTTTCCTTTTTCCACAGAAAGTTTCCCTAGAAGATTCTTTATAATGTATTCTACAGTCAAATCCTTAGGTATGCTAACATTTGTACTGAATTTGAAACTCTTTTCAATCAAAAAGTTTTCCAAAAACTGATTGGAAAGAGGATATAGTAACTCCAATCTTGTAGACATTATTAAACGTTGCCTTAATAAGAATAGCTTAGTTTTTCAAAAATATGCAATTTTAGATAACAGTACAATTTTAGATCAATTTGTTTAGTATCTCACGCGAGGTTCTTCACATTCTGTACTGGTTAGAAGTTATGCAGCTTGTTGCTGACCTCAAATAAATCCTAAGGATTAGCCTGGGACTGAATGTGTACTGCAGATGCCTGCAACCTTTCCCTTTTATTTCAACGTTCAAATTCAGGTTTTAATAGCTTTATATTAAGATATTCCACACAATTATAGGTAGAATTATTAAACGTTCAATCTACTGAACTTTTTATTTTTTAGATAACAGTACCCTCTAAACTGTGTTGTTTAGGAATTGGAGTCCTGGGGTTCTTCATTCTTGCAGTTGTTAGTTATGCAGGGTGTTGCTGAAACCCTCCGTTTCCCTTTTTTAGCCTGGGACTGATGGTACACTGGACAGGCAGATGGCCTGGAGACCTCCTTTTATTTCAACGTTCAAATTAACCGCTGATGATTCACACAATTATAGTAGCAGTTTAGTCTCTTCTTTTCCGCCTCTCAAACTGTGTTGCTCAAATCCTTGAATTAGTAGAAATCGATATGGGCAGTATTTTGTTATGTTTGTGCCCATCTCTTCCGCCTCGTTTATAGATAAGACATTGGATTACAAGGTACTCTGAATATTCAAGTAAAAATAAAACATTTATTTGCACTATGCTGTAGTGCCCAGACAAAAGTGAGTTAGCAATGAAATATTATAAAAGTCAAGATTTATCAATGTATACACAAAACATATTTGAATAAATTAAGAACCAGAAAACAAAATGATGAATAAAAACTGAAATACCAAATGGTAAAAGCTAAAAAGTTAACCATTGTGACAAAAAGTGTTGAATCCTTTCTTCTTAGCAACAAAGGGGTTCTCCATAAGATATTTGTTAAACTTTTCTTTCTGTATCAGGTAACTAGCATCCCCTTCAATTTTATCAATAAAATGATACTAGTCGTAGGATGTTACCCTACCCTCGCGCACGGTGCAACGTGCCACATTTGGACGTCACTTTGCAACCTCGCCATCCAGTCAGAAGAAATAAATGGGGCAACGTCCGTCGATGATATTAGATATTTCCCAAAAACTAAAATTATAATGGAAGTGTGACATAAAATTATAATGGAAGTGTGACAGTTGACTTGATCTTTTGATCTAGTTTGACCAGATGGAGCTTTGAATTCCCTACACTGGACAAAGACTAATGATGAACTTAAATTCCTGAATGAACTTGAAGCTTATGAGACTAACACACCATCTAGTGGTTGGGGAGCGTTGGGCGCCCGTCAAATGCATTCAACCCCACAACACGGTCGCAAGTCCGTGTGCCACAGTGTTAGCTTTCATTACACCATATCATTTTTGGTGTCTCATTATCATTTGTTTGGATCTGCCTAGATCTCTGATAAAGGTATCTCACTTGGATCCTGTCAAAGACTAAGGAAAGAGCTGTTGGAAAGTTTTGTGGCTTGACTGTACAAAGATGACTGTATTTGTATCCCAAAATTATAATGGAAGTGTGACATGCTAGTTAATATGCATAAATGAGGCTAAATTACAGGAATAAAGTGTTGGTTCTTAACACAGAAAATTTGACAATTTATTATTATCATTTTAGACTTCTTCTTTGTATAGAAAAAATACAGTAATCTTTTTAGTCAAGGCACAGAACTCCCAACAACTCCAACCATAGTTTTTGACATGATCCATGAAAGAAATGCCTTCATCTCTTCATCAGAGAGCTAGGCAGATCCAAATAAAGCATGAGACACCAAAAATGATATGGTGTACTGAAAATTAACACTATGGCACACGGACTTGCGACCATGGGTGGAGCAGGAGCCGGGGACAGGGGGTTTTTTCCCCGGCTTTATTCATGGAGCCGGGGAAAAGTATCCGTTTTCCCCGGCTCAAATTTGACAAAAATTTTCAACCTTCTTATATAAAATTGCAAATCGTGTCCAGCTTTGAGCCTTACTTTTCAAGTTACACTTTCTGGCCAATCTATAAATTATAATTGTGTAAAAATTCGCTTTTGTTATTTCAAGGCTACTTTACCTTGACCAAATAAGATTATGACCATCATTAACCGATACAAACTAGATTCAGTGTGGTTACTGTAAGTGTACACGACTTTTTCATTTGATAGGCGGTTTACCAATCGGTAATTCCATGCAATAACACAATATTATGATGTCACTTCCATATGCCTATCATTTTTGATATGCTGCAACATGAGAACATGTAGATATTGGTCCGACCTGATTGCTTTAGGAAAACAAACAACCTTGGGACTGGGAGTGGGAAGCTAATGTTTCATACAACTACGTTACTGTTCGTCTTTTGGGATCAAAAATGTTGTTGGACTGCTATAATTAAATTGCCATAATTCAATTAGTGTTAATTTTCTAGGGAAAAATTCCCCGGCTCAAAAATCAACATTGCTCCACCGTTGCTTGCGACCGTGTTGTGGGGTGGCATGGAATGCATTTGACAGGCACCCAAGTTTTCTTCATACCTTCATAGAGACAAAATAACAGCAAATTGCACAACAAGTGAAATTTCCTGAATTTACAATTGAAATGGGTACTGGGACTTAATTCTAAATTGTATATTTTTATGGCAGGGGGCCAGGCAACGCCTGGCAAGAGTCTAGGACAATGGATAAAATCAACTTTGCCTGTTAATTTCCTAAATTCATATACTATTAATTAGCCAGTAGCCACAGCAGAGCATAAAGATCACAGAATACTAGACTAGAAACTATAAAATAAAGTAGCTCGTTTTATATGGCTTTACAAAGACTTTACAAAGACTTTATTTATATTTGTTCTACAAAGGAGAAGTCATTCCCCGCAAACCATTGTCTGAGTCTGACGTCGTCGCGAGGGGGTCAGGCAACGCCTGACAAGCAAATCACGTATCGACTTGATCCACCGGAAAATCACGTTATATCGACATTAGATGGATTTCACCCATCCCTAGCGCGCAACACTCGGAAATTTGGAGGGTCGTGTTGCGCGCGGAAAAATTAAAAAATCGGCGCGCGGCGGAGGGTAGGGTAAAATCCTACTATATCGACATGATTTCACCGGAAAATCACGTATCGAATTCGACTTGATTTCAGTTTCACGGGAAAAGCACGTATCAACATGATTTCACCGGAAAATCTCGTTTTGCTATTTCACTGAAATTGAAAAAGCACGTATTGGCACGTGTTTTCGTACCGTACGGTACGAAAACACGTGCCAATACGTGAAAATTAAAATCACGTATTGTGTAATTGTATTGATGTGATTTCACCGTAAAGTCAAGCCTAGTGACGTGATTTTACCGTAAAATCACGTATTGACGTGATTCCACTGAAAAGTCACGTATTGACGTGATTTCACTGAAAAGTCACGTATTGACGTGATTTCACCGAAAAATCACGTATTGACGTGCTTCTTCAGAATGCCACGTATCAAAATTATATTTATACTCATTTTATTTTACGTACAACTTGTACAAAGGATAAAATTATTACAAATACATATTTAAACATTGAAACTGGTGCTTAAAAATATACTATTATATAAACTTAAAGTTCAATCACATCATTATAAAAATTTCTTCGTATTATGATGAATGATTAAAATATGACATTAGACTTAGAGCTTTAAACAGAGTTCAAGGGGTTAAATTAATAACAAGCTATCTCTCTAACCGTCAACAAATCACCAAGTTTAATGGCATTCAATCTGAAACAGAACCCATACTCTATGGTGTACCACAAGGTTCTGTTCTTGGACCTCTATTATTTCTACTATACATAAATGACATAATAAACTCTTCAAGTGATGGCGAGTTTGTAATTTTTGCTGATGACACTAATGTATTTATTACTGCAAACACTCAAAGTGAAGTCTACTTATTAGCAAATAAAGTACTTAAGTCTATAGTAACATACATGAAGGCCAGCCAACTTCACATAAATCTTAGTAAATGTGCCTATATGTACTTTAGGCCTAATCTAAACCACCAAGAGCGCCTATCTTGTGCTCGCTGCTCAGAATACAACCATGATCTAACTTTTAGCACTACATGATCAGAAAAATCAAAAAGTTGACAAAATTAGATTTCTAGGAGTTATAATTGATGACAAACTTAACTGGGATAGTCAAATAGAACATCTTGAAAATAAACTCTTGTCTACTATTGTACTTGTTAACACTATAACAAAATTTACCAATCCTTATTTCTACCACACCTTACCTATGGAATTTCCTGCTGGGGAGGTGTGTACCAATCTAAATTACAAAAACTCTTTAACTTACAAAAACGATGTATACGTATCCTGTTTGGAGAATCCTACCATTTGATCATCCTGAATACTATACATCTTGTGCTAGAACAAAATCATATGATGAACATACATCTCTAAAAAGCCATGACCTTGAACATACTAAACCTATTTTCAATAAGCATAAATTACTTATCCTTCAAAACCTGTATACTCTAAGGACCTTAATGGAAGTGTTTAAAGTATTGAAATTCAATCGCCATCACCTATCTATGAAAACTTCAAACTGTGTAATAGATTTAATAGCTTTAAACTCCTTGCACCAAAGCACAAACTTGACATTTCTAGAAATAACTTTGTAAATCCCACTATGTTATGGAACATATATATTAAGAAACTTCTCGAAGCCCCTGATCTCACAAAATGTGTTAGAAGTAATCATCTAATGATAATTATTCCAGGCTCCACAGCAAACTCGGACCTAAGTATACCTGTAGGAACATTCCGAAATCGCTTGGAACATCTCCTGTTAGAAATGCAAACTTCTGGACATGATATTGAATGGGCGAAAGAAAATATATCATCCATACAGCCATAATATCCAATATGATAATCTTATTATGTATCAGAAAAAATCTCAGCTTTAATATCACTCTTGACTTCTTCTGCAAAGCAGCCACTGGTATGTCTAAATTTCCAATAGAAAGTTTAAATCATTAGTACCCAACTAACTGCTATGACCCCAAGCATGAAAAGACCCAGCCCAATTTTTTTCCCTCCCCCACCCCAGATGTCCCCCCTGCCCCTCGCCATTACTATTTCTGTTCAATTAATTTTCTCCCCTAGATATAGAACCAGACAAATCAACAAAATTCACTCTGAAAGTATGTTCTTCAGAAAACATGAAAACTTCTCTTACATATTACCTATTTTGCTTATATTTCCCCTACTCAAGATATACTTTTTGTCCCGGGGATGTGATTAAGCTGACAAGGCAAGAACATCCTTTAGCTGCAGTGATGTGTATCATCAAAAGTTCAACTTATTAAAATAATATTGCAATTTAGAACTTCCAGGATTATGAAATAATCTTGGCATCCCCTGCATAATTAATAAGACTTTGATAGATTTTTTTTTCTGCTCAAGCTAGGTTAAGGTTACGTTACGAAGTCAAGTATTAGTATGTAAATTACCCTCCCCACCCTGCAAAAAGCGCCTATTTCAAAATGGAATAGATGCACTTCCCTAATATCCAAGAATCAAAGATTCCACCCAAACCTTGTTCAACCTCAATTGTTAGAAAATTTGACACTAAATATAAAAAAAGACCCAAGGCTGAATCCTCCATTACTCCAATATATTATATTAATTACAATAAATTATTCCACTATGAAGAAGAAATACCTACCCTTATAACCTCATGAAATTGCATCTGACATGAATCTACTTGATTTTAAATTTTTATCTGTCCTTAATAATCTGAATGATTGATTTATTTATTTCTATATTAATAAAGGAATTAAAATTATTGTTAGCTATAAATTCTAATATTTTGTTTCACTAAAAATATTTTGTTTCACTTTAAGATTTAAATATTACTGCTTTCGGAAAAGATTGTCAGTGACAATTTCTGAACAAAATATTGCCGAGAGTAACTTGTTGATGTAATATTCATATTCGGTTTAAGACAACTTTTAATAATGATTATGATTTTAGAATTCATATTTTTTGCCTCGTTTTATGAGATTGACCACGAATTTTGTTGTAAAATGTAAATTTAAAATACGCGCAATCAACAGACCCTGGAACTGGAAGTGTGAAATAACCTAAATCAAAATGAGGTTGTTGTGAACGTGTGACCACTTTACAGTTTCACTTTTATATCAACCACAGGGCTAAATTAAAGAATTTGCCCTTTGTCAACCAATCAAAATTTAGATTCTTTATTTTTGACTTCAAGGGTTTTCCCAAAGGAATAAAAAAAAAAATTTCCTTTTTAAAAATTTTTG
>WFMF01000387.1:0-170668 GCA_011033025.1 Beroe forskalii | reverse complement strand
TTTTTTTTGTATTTTTTAGATCATTCTTTTTTACCTTTTGTTAGTGAGTATAATTGAGATTTCAATGCCGTTTTTTTCTTTGGGGAAAAAAGAAAAGATTATGTTTAAGGCTTGTGTTTCTTTTAATTCTTTGATTTTTGTACTCAGTAGTACAATAGCCTGAACTTTAACATAAATTTATTCAAATCTAGTTTTGAGTCCATTTTGCATAGAAGACAAATAATCATATCTATTGACAATATTATCAAACACTTACACATCATAAGTTCAAAATTCGGCATATTTCTATCATTTTCTTTTAAGTGTACTACTGGTAGTACATTATCTTGTTTCCATATTCAGTGTCTAGCTCAGCAGATTAGCGAAGATTTACCATAGGGTGGCTTTATTTTGTCATTATTTGTTATCTGGAGACAGCTTTTAAATGTATTTTTTTTGTACATGACTATTTATCCTATCCTTGATCCTAAGTTTCAAATTTTGTTCATTAATTTTTGTTCAATAATTTGAATAGTGAGCCAAGTATGGGTCTCTACCTATGAAACCAATATTTTTGGAATTTCAATGTATCAACTGTAACTTATATTCAAAACTTTAAGATTCAATGATTTCAATCTAAAAATTTATTTGAATCAAGTACTTAAATTCAGTACTACCAGTAGTACAAAAAGTACCTCATTTTGAGGAGCGAATATGGAAAACTAATTGTAGCAATAGCTTGACATTCACTAATCTTATCCAAAATAGTCCAGTATTGGGGAAGAAGGTAGTTTCAGAGCCACAACGTTCCTACAAATTAGGATTCAAAAATGCGAAGAAATTTTTATTTTTTCGACAATTTTTAAATTTCATGAATTTCAAGGACTCACCAACAGAAATTAATTGGCTTAATGGTACTAAGGACTGGTGCAAATTATTGATTGATGTGTCCCAAAATAGGGAATGTATGTGGAAAATTGTCATCACCTTTCCTTGTTCCATGATATCAATCTGAATAGAGGATGTGTTTTGTACTACTGGTAGTACAGAATCACCGTCTAATTATCATTAATTGTTGTATCATATGGTTTGTGGATAAAAATACATAGACATACGGTAATCGTGCTATATTCAATTGTAATTTAGAATATCATGTTGATTTAGATTATCTTCAAGGCTATCTGGAAACGAATATTCCTAACCACTGAAATGATAACCACTTAGGTACAAAGGCTTCGAATTACAGGAAATGATAAGAATTATATCCAACCCAGTATAACCGTGTTGTTTTCAGACCGACGACACGTTATTGACAGTCTGCCCAACGTCTGGATGTTGGACGGAGTTCTGGTGACTGCTGCAGAACGAGATCAGGTGTCCAGGTTCTTCAAGAACTCAGAGGTCCTCGACAGACCGGTCAGGCACAAGTTGAAACCAACGTCAGTCAGGACCTTCATACCGACACACCTCAAACACCTCAACCAACAAGCAGTCATGGGTGAGGAAATGGGTGGCATGATCAATCGATTGACAGGAAGCACATCTCCAAATCCGTAGAAAAAGGGATACATGATTACAAATTACAATATCATACAAATCCGTACTACAACTCCGTAGTCACAAAACCGATACAAAAGGTATAGATGACTACAAAAGGGATCTGGGATACATGATAACAATATGATTATCATCTATTTTTAATTCCAAAATATTCTCAATTCAATATTCATACCTGCAATTTGATGGAAGTAAAATGTACCATGAGTAGACTTTCATTCCGATGACTTGTTCAGGATCCAACGGCTTACAACTGCTGTCCAAGTTTTCCCAAAATGAGAAGCACACCCTTCGAACTGACTTCAGGAGAATCAGATTCGTTGCAGAGACTTATGAAAACGGTATGAGCGTCTTATGTGAATTTATTGCAAAACATTTCTTCCAATTACCTTCCTCTCTCCTTCTGACTTTCTGAATTCCCACTCCAACGCCATCCACTCCCACGACCCACTCTTTCCCCTCCACTAACTTTCCCTCCACTCGTCACCCCCTCCCCTCAGATCTAGCCATACAGCGGTCCTATTGGAGTCTGATGGCGCGGTCAGGGGTGCTTCCCCCCGAATGTTCATCCCCGCTGCCTGCGTACATGCACCCTGCCCTGACCAACAGCTCCACCTTCACTCCGGACGGCAGGTGGGTGGAGACTCCCCTGGAGTTTTCTACTGGAGATCTCTTCTAGTTCTACTAGAGATTTTCTGGGAGCGTTCTTCCTGGAGAACTTACAAAATACATAGACATTCTTGTGAAGGATCCTATTTCAGATAGAACCCCAGGCGGGTTCTATCTGATAGAATGATAGCGCCGCAGCGCACGAGTTTTCATTTCGTGTGTAATCCCGAGACGAAGTCGAGGGGTTACACACTAAATAGACTCTGAGCACCGTGTCTATGTATTATAGATGAGTCCGGGTTATATTGCATGAGAGTCTAAAAACACAACTAATGGAAATAACTGGTAACACAATTGGCAGAACAAGCATTTCAGCTTTTCAAGAGATTCAGTGCTTTGATTGGTTGATTTGAAACTTTGCAGAATTGACTTGAGGATGACAGGAGAAGGATGGTTCATGAACAGAAATAAGTCTATGAATTAAACAGGAGTATGTTTCAAAGAGGACTATTGTACGATAACAAATGAAACAACAAAAACAATATCAATCAAAGAATCAAAACAACAAACACAATATCGACGAATATTAGGGCATTACGATAATCTGCAGGAGCATGCAAAAGAGGTAAATTGACCTCTTCTCGCCGTGTTAACAAGTAAAGCAGAGCCAGAACGGCGAAACAGAAATTAAGTGCAAAAACTGTGTATGAGAGAATGAGAAACCGTTTGCTGAAGGATATTTCTCCGAAACCAGTGGCACGTGCGCGCGCGCAACACGTGACCTTGATTTGGTACAGTAACAGTGGCACGTGTGCGAGTCACGTGGGACGGTAATTACATGTTTAGAGAGATTCTCGTGGGAACGAAACATTTGGTGTACATGTTGCGAGTAAGAGTGCGTGTTGTTTGAAAAGAGTACAATACACTGAAACTATGTGATAGAGACAGTGAATGTATTTGATAGAGGGATTATGCCAGCGTGTCTATCGCTCTATTTTTTATCCCCTCCCGCTGGCTAAATCCTCACGCAATAACCCGGACGAATCTATAAGATATTATACTTGAAACAATTTCAAGATTTAATGGCGCGCCATTCAATGTTTTATCCAAAATCCATCCTGTATGCATGTATATTACGAGCGAATTAATAAGTTAGATTGCCTTATAACTTCGTCAAATACAAATTCATCGAACTATTCCAGAATTCCCTATATCTTACACCACCCTCATCTCAGACTGCAGGGGGAGGATGAGATAGCACCTCATGGTTTTGGCAAGGTGCCACCCCTGGTGAAACTGCTCAACTGTAGGAAGGATGAAGTGGAGAGGTTCAACATGCTACTCCTTGTTTTAGTCGTGAGTACAGACTTACACATCTGGGGGGGGGGGGTCTTGTCGTGGGGATTAGCGCCTCAAGAGGGCCTAATCTACCTACCTTCTGATGTTTTGTAGCTTTGTAGATGATTCATTGTATCAACCGGTATAAACTGACAAGTGGTCTGAAAAGGAGGATTATGGATTACTGGTCGATAATTTCGTTCCGTTTATTCACGGATGAGAGATAAATTATAATGAGTTGCATTATAATACTGATGTACACATAAAGAGTTCAACAATCCATCATTCTGCTTGCTTTGTCACAAAATATTTCTTAATTTTAACTTGTTTTAAGATTTTTAAAGAGGTATTATCACATGAAACAGAGATTTGTATTGCACGTCGTAGCATCAGATTCGAGGTGAAGTTTTAAATTAAAACATCGAACTTTGACAATTTGTGCATGTTGTTTCACTTGTCTGATATGGAAGAGTATCAGTGTTATCACGCAAATTGTTATTGTGAGAAAATATCTTGTTAATTCGAGTACAAAATCCGGAAAGCGACATGAAGAAATAGAGTTATCTGAAAACAGTTACAAAAGATGTAAATTGGACAATGAGAACCCATTATATAAAAACTTGAGCTCATGAATATTGGATACTTATTTCACTCTGTTTCACAGCAGAATAGGAACCTAATTCACCATCCCCTGATCCCCAGGCAGGATTGGAGTTCTCACTCCCGCTATCTCTGATGGAGGAGACATTACACACAGCTAACCTAGCTAACATCAACGGTGTGGAGTGCGCCGCCCTGCTACAGATGCCTCACGAGGACTTGCTCCTCACTTGCTCCATACTCCTCAGTTCGGGTTGCTCCTAACTTGCTCCATACTCCTCAGGTAGGGTTACTCCTCACTTGCTCCATACTCCTCAGGTAGGGTTGCTCCTAACTTGCCCATACCCTCAGGTTACCTCACTTGCCCATACTCCCAGGTAGGGCTACACTTGCTCCATGTCCTCAGGCAGGGCTTACTCCTCACTTGCTCCATACTCCCTCAGGTAGAGTTACTCCTCACTTGCTCCATACCTCTCAGGTAGGGTTACTCCTCACTTGCTCCATAACTTGCTCCATACCTCAGGTAGGGGTTACTCCTCACTTGCTCCATACCCTCAGGCAGGGTTACCTCCCTTGCCCATATTCCTCAGGTAGGGTTACCCACCCTTGCTCCATACCTCAGGTAGGGGCTAATCCTCACTTGCTCCATACCTCCTCAGGTAGGGTTACTCCTCACTTGCTCCATAGTCCTCAGGTAGGCTACCTCACTTGCTCCATACTCCTCAGGTAGGGTTACTCCTCACTTGCTCCATACTCCTCAGGTAGGGTTACTCCCTCCATACCCACAGGTGCTCCATACTTGCCCATCCCCTCAGGTAGGGCTACTCCCTCACTTGCTCCATACCTCAGGCAGGGCTACCTCACTTGCTCCATCCTCCAGGCAGAGTTACCCCTCACTTGCTCCATACCCTCAGGTAGGCTACTCCTCACTTGCTCCATACCCCCAGGTAGGGTACCTCACTTGCTCCATCCTCCTCAGGCAGAGCTACCCTCACTTGCCCCATAATCCTCAGGTAGGGTTACCTCACTTGCTCCATACCTCAGGCAGGGTTACCTCACTTGCTCCATCCTCCTCAGGCAGGGTTACCCTCACTTGCTCCATGCCCCTCAGGTAGGGTTACTCCTCACTTGCTCCATACTCCTCAGGTAGGGTTACTCCTCACTTGCTCCATCCCCCTCTGTGTAGGTTACCTCACTTGCTCCATCCTCCTCAGGTAGGGTTACTCTTCACTTGCTCCATACTCCTCAGGTAGGGTTACTCCTCACTTGCTCCATACTCCTCAGGTAGGGTTACTCCTCACTTGCTCCATACTCCTCAGGTAGGGTTACTCCTCACTTGCTCCATACTCCTCAGGTAGGGTTACTCCTCACTTGCTCCATACTCCTCAGGTAGGGTTACTCCTCACTTGCTCCATACTCCTCAGGTAGGGGTTACCCCACTTGCCCATATACCTCAGGTAGGGGTTACTGCCCATACTCCTCAGGTAGGGCTACTCCCACTTGCTCCATACTCCTCAGGTAGGGTTACTCCTCACTTGCTCCATACTCCTCACTTGCTCCATACTCCTCAGGTAGGTTACTCCACACTTGCTCCATACCCCCAGGTAGGGTTACCTCACTTGCCCATACCAAGATTCACATTTAACTGCTGTTCTGGTTTTGGTAATAAATTTTATTTTGTGGATACTATTCTGTTCAGTACTATCCACCCAGTTACCATAATTTACCATTTAGTTACCAACAGTTACCATTAGTTACCAAATTTGGGCTCCAGTATCCACGAAAATTGATTTTTACAAAGTGGTGGTAACTGATGGATACTAATTCGTCAGTGGATACTAATGGATACTAAATGGTAACTAACAGCAATTTTTAGTATCCGTGGAAACTGGGTGGATACTAAATGGTAACTGATAGTAACTAATGGTAACTAGTGGATACTAATTTAGTATCCACGGTGGATACTATTTATTATAAAATAGACTACTGTATCCATTAGTATCCGTGGATACTAAATCTGAAATTTAGTTACCACGCAGTATCCACGCAGTATCCACCCAGTTACCACGGATACTAAATACTAATGGTAACTAATGGATACTAATTTTCGCTGTGTTCCTTTGCTATTATTTACAACTCCAACCATAGTCTTTGACGGGATCCATGAAAGAAATGCCTTCATCAGAGAGCTAGGCAGATCCAAATAAGGCATGAGATACCAAAAATGATATGGTGTAATGAAAGCTAAGACTGTGGCACACAGACTTGGGACCATGTCATGGTCAACGGACATTGCCTGTCTATTTAATCTGATTGGATGGAGCGCAAAGTGAAGTCCAAATGTGGAACATTGCGCAACACACGAGGGTAGGGTAACATCCTACGATGTCGTGGGGTTGAATGCATTTGACAGGCGCCCAATGCTCTCCAAATTGTCCTACGTTGTAAGACCTATTTTGCATGCGTTTTCAGAAGAAAAGGCACGCGCGCGCGAACATACAGGGACACATAGCATGTGGCAATCCCCAAACCACAAAATATAATTTGTTAGTTTCAGAAGCTTTGTCTGACGTTGACAGACCCTCTCAAGAATCAGCACCGCACTGGCATCAGCTGGTCATATATTATATGACAACAGAAGCTCCAAGTTCATCAAAGAAATTAATTTTATCATTCATCAATGTCTTTATCCAGTGTAGGGAATAAAAGTATGAAGCATGAAACTTTTTGCTTAACAGCAACATGGTTCCACAACAAACTCTTCACAAAACTACATAGTTCATTTCAACAAATGTTACAATGTGTTCATGGTTTCATAACTTAAATGCAGCATAAAGTTCCATATCACCATCTGGTTCAGACTATATCAGTAGATCAAAAGATCAAGTGTTTTGTCAGGCAAAGGGGTCAGACAACGTCTGACAAACTGTGTTTACTTGTAAACATAAATCAGGCTGCAACTCCTGACCATTATATTATTATAGCATTATACCATATTTAATAAAACTGCTGTCTTTCATTGAATAAACACACCAACAAGTAACAAAGACACTAAAAAGTAACAATGTTCTTGTTCAATATCATCACTTGATTTTAATTATGCACTGCATCACTTGTTTCTATTATGCAATCTAAATCTTGGCTGTATAATCACATTCGTCGCAATAGCAATGTCCTGTACGGAGCCCCTCAGTTTCGATTCCTTGTTTAACATGCCGTACAGCAAGGATCTACACTGAGTTCACCATGGTTAGGCATATAGACACCCATTATTACTACGACGAAAGTTGGCTTTATACCCTCTGTCTATTGGAAATGTTTCCTTGCGTTTGACAATTGATGCTCACACAGTACTATTTAATTTCCAATTTGATGTTATATAAGCTAGTCTTTATGTGAGAGACGAGGCGGAAGAACCGACCATCAAGCACAGCTCACCGGACTACGGAATCACAGAGAAAACTTTTTTCAAGACATCAATCTGCAAGACTTTACTGCAACTCCATTGTCAGGCGTTGCCTGACCCCCCCTCGCGCACCATTGAAATAATGGGTCTGACGACGTCACACAACAACTCCATACTTAAACACCAACATGATCCATTGCCAGGCGTTGCTTGCTCACCACGTATATCCCTATTTGCGTTGCACAGCGCGTGCACACACCTATGCGAGCTTAGGAAGGCGTTGCCTCGCCACCTACACGCGCACAGACTCGCAGAGTCTAGTTTGTAGTTGCCAGGCGTTGCTTGGCCCCCTCGCGCGCGCGCCCCGACTCGCAGAGTCGGGAAAAATATGGGGCAGGCAACGTCTGGCAATAGTCTAGTCTGTCTTTTGAAAAAAATGGGCCAGACAATTGCTGAACACTTCCCCTAACCAGGGGTGTCGCGAAACGACACCCCTGGTTTGGAGCAAGGCTGAAAGTGAAGGCGCGGCGCGCGCGTAAAACTAGGGATCTGGTTAGAGCAACTTAACCAGATCCCTAGTTTTACGCGCGCGCGCCGCGCCTATTGCTCCAAACCCCTGGTTAGGGGAACGCGCGCGCATAAAACTAGGGATCTGTTTGAGCAAAATACACCCCTGGTTAAAAGGGGAATACCCCGCTAAACATTAACAATAAACATGAACTTTGTCAGACGTTGTCTTCGGGCCTTCAGCGCGCGCGCGTCCGCCGAAATAATGGTCAGAAAACGTCTGCGTCAGTGAGTCGACTGACAACATGAAGTTGAACCAAGACCAAGTCACAAAGTCGGATTCGCACATCTGGATTGATACTTTAAGTTTAAATCTTAAAAATCACGATTTAATTGCATTACTTCAAATTCAATAACAACATAGAATTAAATATTTGGAAAAACTTTAAGTTAACTTTAAGCAAACTTTATCAAATACGGTTTTTAGCGCACTACACAGTATCTGTATAGCTCATGCTTTTATGTAAGATAGCTTTCTAAGAATATAATATATCAATATGAATATGATCATCAGATCATGACGAATTCAGTAGAATTTTCTGTGGTCTGCAGTTATTGTTTACTCAGTAAGAAAGAAAGATTAATAACAGGATTCTCTATAACTGTAACTATAATAAAACGGCAATGGGATTGGGTCTAACACTGCCAGCTAAAACCAAAAGATCGGTAAATCTGCGCTGGGCCGATGGACCCGGAAAGCTGATCTCAGTTCGGATTTACGTCTTATTCAAATTCAATACTAATATTTAAATTGTAGCTCAAGCTGCAAATGTGACTCTTTATACTGTTAACGATTATTGCTAATGCCATGATAGGAAACTAAGTCTGCAGAAAAAATTTAATTTATTTTATTTTATAGACTCAATTGAGTATTTATCTTTAATAAAGATAAATACTCAATTGAGTCAATAAAATTCCATCTTATAATTCCATCTGATTTCACTCAAAAACGACGAAAAAATTCTGTGAAGTCCCTGTGCTACGACAGCTGAAAATCTGAATAACATTTAAAACATGTCTTTCCTTGCGCCATTCCATTCTCTACTCCGGCACTCTGAAGTTGAGAACTAGGAAGCCTCTATCACTGACTGCTCCTCTTCGTCCATCATGTGCTCTATCCGGCTGATTTTCACCCGGGACCTCCGGACCATCTTCTCCAGTCTCTTGAGGACCTGGTCCCGGTTATATCGCTCCTTGGAGCTCGCCAGCACCACCCAGCTCGGCACGTCGGGGATGCCCCGAGTAATGGCGTACCTGATGGCCAGGAACAGGTGCTCCATCATGATAACGAAGAGGATCTGCTGGCCTGCTGTGAAGGTTGGGAACCATCGACCCACCTGGGAGAGATACGAATCACAGTGGGGATGACATTAAGTGTGATTTCTTAAAAGTTAAGATAGCACTTGTAAGGGTAAATGGGATATACTAACCTTCAAGTTTAATTTATGAAACAGAGTTTGGCCTGAGTGTGCCAACCGTTAACCGATTGATGGCAATCATTTTGCAGTCTCCATTTTTCAAGTTCGAAAGACGAACCTGGCCGCGAATGCCGATGAGAGAACAGTTAACTACGATGGAAATGACGCTGAGGACTTCAAACGCGTCCTGCCAGAAGCCAATGTCTTCCACTCGCTTGATGAAGGGTCTCTGGACACCGTTTACCTAGTAGTAGTATTGAGTAATTGGGGCAATGTTAATCACCAAATGATTAGCACATTTTATTGACAATGAGACACAAGACTTGATGACGGATGAAGTCAGAATTTCAAGTAATTTTATCAGCATTACATTTTACAAACAATAGCGTTCTACCAACCAGTTTGAAAGCGTCGCCTCTGATCTCAACCAGGTTGTTGAGAAAAGCCCACACTGCCGCCAGAGGGTAGGCTGCTGAGAACAGGATCACGTAACCCATCTGAAATGAGTGAAAGTTGTGAAAAATAAAAATTCTTAAAGCCAGTGCAGGAACTTTTAAAACAGCCTACCATATATTAAGGAATTGTGGCATGCAAACTTTCAAGAGATAGCAGGTTCCTGCACAAGCATCTGGATAGTGGATATAACTCCAAATCCAGTTTTTTTACTGGGTGAAAGGGCGCATAAAGGATGAAAGGGTGAAAGGGGCAAGGGCGCATAAAGTTGCCGTCGTTGGGGCAGTCAATGAACTTTTATAGCCTTTTATTCTTATGAATTCGCTGAAATCAGGCAAAATTCGTGGAATGAAGACTAACTAGTCAATCATTATTGGAGAACCTCGTCAAGAATATGTCTGATGAAGTTTGGGCAGGACGAAAATATGTAAGAAAAAAGTGCTATGGAATTTATTAATACTATAATTGGATGTATCGCACCAATATAACAAGCGAATGGCAGTGAGGTCATCCTAACCCTTTAAATGGGAGCGTTGATGACCAGCGTGTATTAGATTGAGTGTATCACCTGTATGAACATCTCTAGGAAGTCGTCGAAGCAGCTTGAGTAGAGCGGCTTCTCTGACTCCAGCTCGAGTTGGGGTAGTTTCATGCTCTCCTCGTAGAGAGAGGAGGAGGAGGCGTTCTTCTTCTGCAGCAGGTACAGCTTCACCCAGCCCTTGATCATGGGACCCAGGATCTCCCCGCAGTTACCGATTATCTGCTTCGTGATCAGCAGGGTGGCCAGCGCTGTTCTCAGCTCCTGAGGTAGTGCAGGGTGAGGGGATGGTACACTTACAGTTAATAGTAATGTTACATTAGATCCTCAGTCAGAGGCAGGATATATGGGCGGATAACTCCCGTCAGATGTGAATTTGCATGATTTCAGAGGGCAAAAACGTGAACATCGTGGGGGGACAGAGGGATCAACCCCACCATTTTGAAGAATCCCAGCCACTGTCGGACCGACAGTGGCTGGGATTTATATTAGACTAACCACTTTCCAAGGTGATTTAAAGAAAGTATCATGGTCAAAAATCGATTTTTCCGATTTTTGGCTGTATAAGGAAGCCCAAAAAAGGGCGTGGCCATGCGCAGGGGTAAGATGGACGACTTTCGGGCCAAAATTTTTTCTGGGAGTTATTGACCCCCTAGGTCAACTTTTAAAACAATACTCCTAATTATTTGACGAAAAAATAAATCTTACCAGCTTGGAGAGCTGCCACAGGATTGGAAAAATGCTAACGTAGTACCTATTCATAAAAAAGGAAGGAAGGATGACGTTGAAAATTATAGGCCCATTTCTCTCACTAGCTTAGTAATGAAAATATTTGAAAAAGTTTGCACAATATCCTCCATGAAAAATGCAAGGACAAAATTTCTACCCTACAGCACGGTTTTTGCCAAATCGCTCATGCACAACACAAATGATAAATTACGTTGACACCCTTACGTTAAATCTAAATGGCAAAATCTCCACGGATGTTATATATTTCGATTTTAAAAAGCATTTGATAGTGTAAATCATGACATAATTTTAGAGAAACTGAAATTTTCTTATGGCATTGATGGGTACCTACTAAGAGATTCATTAAAGAATATCTTAAAGGAAGGCAACAGTGCGTATCCATTGATGGTTATCTCTCAGGCATGTCCCCAGTTCTGTCTGGGGGTACCCCAAGAGATCTATTTTAGGTCCATTGCTCTTTGTATTGTTTATTAACGATATAACTGGGGTTATCGACAACTCAACCAAGATTCTTCTTTATGCTGATGATATGAAAATCTTTAGGCAAATTAACAATGAACACGATCGTGTAATCTTGCAACAAGATATCAGCTCTCTCAAAAAGTGGGCTGAACGTAATAAAATGCGCTTCCACCTTGATAAATGTAAAGTTCTCAATTGTAAATTAAGTAATAAGGCAAAGCAGTATTTCGAATACTATCTCTATGATACGAAACTTGACTACACGGACAACGAAAAGATTTAGGAGTGCAAGTTGTCCTGTCTCTAAATGGAATACCCAAACACAAAAATTACTAAATAAGGCCAGTCAAAAAATTGGCCTTCTTAGAAGAAATTGCTCCTTCAATAGGAAACACAAATCAACGTAAAATTTTATTTTTAGCTATAATTCGGTCACAGTTTGAGCACTGTTCACAAATTTGGAGGCCAGTGCACAAAACAAACATTGATAAGTTTGAAGCCATGCAGAAAAGAGCCGTTAAGTGGGTTTTCAGAAGATTTTTGCAGCTATACCAAATCAGAATACCACCTTAAATTAAAGAATCTAGATGTCCTGCCAATGAAATACAAGTTTGATTATAACGACTTAGTCTTGTTCTATAAGATGTTTAATCATCTAGCCCATTTTTCAAGTATCCCTGAATATCTTAGGAAGAAGCACCTCCCTGACCCAAAATTAACTCGATATACTAGGAGTATAATAAATCATCTGATGAACTTCAATTAGAATGCTCCATAAAACCTAGAATAGATGTTTTAAAATTCATACTTCTACCGTACACATTTACTTTGGAATGAAGTTCCATTGAAAATAAGATCTGAAAATTGCTTAACAACCTTTAAAGACTAAACTCAAGGAATATCTCTGGATGAAAGCGGACAGTGAATTTGACTAATTTTGGTTAATATGTTAATATCCCTAAACATGTGCTTTCCTATGATAAGGGTAAGGGACAGGAAGATAGGTGGAACAGGAAGAAAGGGAAAAGGTATACAAGGGATTCATATCATGTTCATAGGGATCACCAGTTCAGGTTCACCACCCACATCACATACATCTTTTTGAATATTGCAGAGATTTATATCACTCAAGCACTCAGAGTAATAAAAGTAATTTATCATTATTTTATTATATTTTTAAGATAAATTTTTACCATATACTTTTATTGCAATTTTACCAATTATGTAACTAACCAATCTGTGTGATTTAAGATTTTTGAGGGCGTAATTGTGCAGCATAGAGTAGTTTCGACTACTCTGCACGTGCCCCACTCATAGCATATGCAACAAGTTAGACTCTACTATGTTTATTTTTTATTCAACTATGATTATTCAATTCTTTTGGTTGGGGCATCCTCATGTTTCATGAATTATTTTATAAAGGGCAAGTGACAATGTATAATTTGTTGTGTATACTATTTGTGATTTTAAATTAAAAAATTAAAAAATGATTTCTGAACCTCCCTACTGTCGGTAGATACAAAAGTATAAAGAATATTCAGTATTCAACAGACTTCGTACCGGTAGAAACTACAATTTGAAAGAAAGAAGTGGACTTACATCGAAATCCTGTCTGTAAAAAGCAATGTAGAACAGGGCGAGGAAGGAATTCACGAACTTAAAGAGTATGAGTTTCAGCATCAGCCAGTTCTCGTACGTCCTCTGGTTCTTGTAGTTCTCCCAGTTGTTCAAAGAAATCGCAATAATCTTGTATATTTCTGAAATTTTAATCAGTGCCGTTAGTAAATCATGGGAACGAGAAAATGTAATAGTTTGGAATCGATTGATACGTGTCGCTAACTGTCAATTCAACACTGACAAAACACGTCCACATTTAAATTCATTTTAGCCCAGCAAATCGATAACAATGCAGATTTACGATTGAAGGTAAGTTAGATTTACTACTAATTAATATTCAATTGACCCCTTATTTCAAATTTTTGGCCAAATTTATACCCCTGATTTGGTCTTGGAGTGCCAAGAAGTATGTCATAGAACATGATATGCGGTATCTCATGAAATTTTGTAAGCAAGTTTAGTACCACCCGATTGCCTGTACAATCTATAATTGTAAACACTTACCATCAAGGATGCCAACTGTTATCGGGAGGAGAATCTTTGGCAGGTATTTGATGAACTTCGTCAAGAATGTGGGTATGAAAGTGGGGAATGTGTTTTCAGCTGTGATTTCCTTGATGTAATCACCGAACCTGAAGGAATAAAACGATTAAACTTTTATCTGAAGGAAGAACAGTTTACCTTTTTATTGATAGGTTGGCATAGGCTTTTTATTGCAATGAGCTAAATGAGAAGTAATTGGGGTTTAAACTGAGTTACTGGTTTTCTTTATAAATGAACATTTGCTTTTAAAATCAACAGATTTTACTGGCTCGCCTTGAACAATAAATAAATAGCTGGAAATTTTTTACAGGAAGAAGCTGCATTTTTCAGCTCGGGGCAAACAATTTCCTAGTATATTCAGCCAATTATCACACTTATCCAACGAGAAATTTTATAGAATCTTGCCACATCCGGACTTCAAAAGCAACTCTAATTCATGCTCATTGCAAGTCGGTTTGTTTCATCGAGTCATTAGTTTCGAATTATCCCTAAATTCATTGAAATTATACTCATACCTAAAAATAGTAAGTCGATGTGTAAGCAAATTTAACTTTAAGATGACTGTCATCGGCCGAATGTTTCATTTATAAATAGCCTTTCAAAAGTATCAGAATTCATACTTGATGGTTTTCAACAGGAAGAATATATGCAATAATTAGGAGTTATTCACTATATTCCGACTAAATAATGTACTATTATTCCGACGGAAAAGAAAAATTAAAAACATTATTTCCAAATTACTCAAGAAACTGTGACAGCCGAATTTGTGAAAGCAGCTCACTAATTTTGAGTCTGGTGCATCTCAGATAACCAGCTACTTAATTATGGACCAGAGGATGCCCTAGTGTCAGCGTCGTTTAAGCTTACCCACTGGCCAGTTTGTAATTGACCAATCAGCAAGCAAGTTTACCGTGAACACATGCACAGATTGGTCAATGTCATGACGATTTCGGCATCCCTCAGGTAACTGGTAAGTAAGCTTCTAGTAAGCTAGAATTAGTTTTAACCTGAACACAGCGAGCATGGACAGGAGCACGCCCAGGAGACAGACTCCACTGATGAGCATGGAGACCACCTGCTTCAACTGCCGCTTCAACTCCGAATACTGGATCTCCATCTTACCTAGAGGGGTCACAATATCATGGATTTGAAACAGGAAGATCTCCATCTTACCAATAAATGTGCAGGAGGTGTCACTAAGTGTTATCGACTATCGTAAAGGTGGCAGTTAATCTTACCCGGGGAAGTGGGACTAAATCTTAACAGTAAAAGTTTTTTTACTGAGGATAAACTTGCTCTATGAATAGTAGAAATGCCGCTGCTAGGGGCATGAAGAATACTGAATCTACCTGAACTGATGGCATCACCTGTGATGGGGTTGACACCAGGTTGATGGCACCTACCTGTGATGGGGTTGACACCAGGTTGATGGCACCTACCTGTGATGGGGTTGACACCAGGTTGATGGCACCTACCTGTTATGGGTTGACACCAGGTTAGGGTTACCGAATCGGGCAAATATTCGATATTCGAAATATTCGATATTCGACCTTCGAATATCGAATCATCGAATATCAAAAATAGGTATTCGATATTCGATATTCGAAGCTGTTCGAATATCATGATATTCGGAACTATTCGATATTCGCTCAGTATTCGATATTCGATATTCGATATTCGAAAGTTTCGAATATTTGGGATATTCGATGCGATTCGATATTCGCTAGCTATTCGGTATTCGATATTCGGTA
This sequence comes from Beroe forskalii, assembly GCA_011033025.1. Lineage (NCBI taxonomy): Eukaryota > Metazoa > Ctenophora > Nuda > Beroida > Beroidae > Beroe > Beroe forskalii. The sequence goes on along the minus strand of WFMF01000387.1, from coordinate 155,080 downwards.
TTCGAAAGTTTCGAATATCATGATATTCGATACGATTCGAATATTCGCTCAGTATTCGATATTCGATATTCGATATTCGATCGAACGAATATTGAATCTTCGAATATCGAATACTTGGAATTTCACTATTCGATATTCGAATACCGAATATTTTCGAATATATTCGAAAATTTTCGAATGTTTTCGAATATATTCGAAAATATTCGCTACTATTTGATATTCGATGATTCGATATTCGCTCAATCGAATATCGAATATCGAATATCGAATAGTAAAATTCCAAGTATTCGATATTCGATGATTCGATATTCGCTCAATCGAATATCGAATAGTGAAATTCCAAGTATTCGGTATTCGAAGATTCGATATTCGTTCGATCGAATATCGAATACCGAATATCGAATAGTTGTTAGTGTCAAGTATTCGATATTCGATATTCGGTATTCGCTCGAGCGAATACCGAATATCGAATATCGAATACTTTTTCACCTGATATTCGAAACTTTCGAATATCAATATCGAATATCGAATATTCTACGAATATCGAATCAGGGCGAATATCAAAATATTCGATCCGACCGAATATCGAATATTCGAATATCGAACCCAAGTTTCGAATACTTTCGAATATATTCGGTAACCCTACACCAGGTTGATGGCACCTACCTGTGATGGGGTTGACACCAGGTTGATGGCACCTACCTGTGATGGGGTTGACACCATGTCGATGGCACCTACCTGTGATGGGGTTGACACCAGGTTGATGGTATCTACCTGTGATGGGGTTGACACCAGGTTGATGGCACCTACCTGTGATGGGGTTGACACCAGGTTGATAGCACCTACCAGTGATGGGTTGACACCAGGTTGATGGCACCTACCTGTGATGGGTTGACACCAGGTTGATGGCACCTACCTGTGATGGGTTGACACCAGGTTGATGGCACCTACCTGTGATGAGGTTGACACCAGGTTGATGGCACCTACCTGTGATGGGGTTCACCTTGACACCGCATTGAACAGTCAAATATTTTAATGAATTATAGCTGATTCTTAAGTTGTCTAAAACAATTCAGTCAATATGAAGAAATCAAAAAAATTGAACCAATAAAAGTGAGCTGAGTCTAGGTCCCCATGACCGTGACTCCTAATCATTTAAAGTTCCTATGATATGGTAAGGTGCCCAACTTTTTGTCTAACAGAGTTTTTAAATCTCAATTCTTTGATTTCAAGTCACATATAGACTATGTACAATGATTACATTACAATTTTACAAAGGAATTAGGAATGTTTTATGATTTGAATGGAATTCATTATGATTTCAATAGGAATTAGGAAAGGAATGAATAATCATATTATATGATGAGAAATCTAATGATTATTTTATAAGAAGAATTGGTACAGTGGGAGATCATTTCAATAGAAAGGGTATTTACTATTTTATATTTGATCACTGATATGATAAAATGATGTACTCTAGAAGTATTATAAAATATATATTCTAGAAAGTTATTTATAAAAATCATCATTATGAGAGATGATTAACCAATAACCATGTAACTTAGACTTCGGTTTTGATACATCTGCTTGATTTACTGTTGCTGGTGCCACAGTGGAAGGGCCATCATCTTCAACATTCATGAGCCTCTCTACTTCATGGGTTGTGCAAACTTCTCCCCCGTGTTTTACCCACTTCTCCTCACTTAGATCCCTGGATGAAGACAGTTGATTGATTTTGATCTCATAGATATGATGGTATTGCATTGAATAATTATTAATTATTGGTCATGGGCTCAGTGTGACCAGCATAATTCAAGCAATATGATAACCATTTACTTACGTCAATATGCTAGAGTACCAAGTATATCTCCAATACCTTCAGACACAGTGACTGAAACAAAAACAAAACCTTTCAGGTGGCTTCACACACTCCCTTATCAGTGGTATTTGAAGCCTTTGAACTATTTATCTTAGCTCAATTAGTTAATATGATTACCGATTTCATAGTCATGAAATAGCAATAAAGTTACAGTAATTAACAGAAAAATGGTTATAACTTAGAAGTACGATCTATTACAAGAATTCCAGAAACCCTGTGAATTATTGATTTGGTGCATAGGCTTAAATAGATAAGTTTTGACTTCTATTCCAACAGCTGTACAACCAATCAGAGGAACCAAAGGATTCAATTGTAATCAAGACAGTGATTGCTATGGAATCCTAATTGTATCCCAAAGATAAAAAATATTTTATTTTCCTAAGACTTTGCTGCTATGGGCTGCTTAGGTTCCAGATATCTCTCTCACCCTTAGCACATTAGGAAGAACTTTGATATTTAAACCCAGAGGTTTTGATATAAGTCAGATACATGACCATCTTCTTTGTAGAACAAATACAATCATGTTTGTAGTCAACACTCAACTGCAGTCTTTGACAGGATCCATGAAAGAAATGCCTTCATCAGAGAGCTAGGCAGATCCAAAAAATGATATGGTGATCCAAAAAATGATATGGTGTAATGATATGGTGTAATGAAATGATATGGTGTAATGAAAGCTAACACTGTGGCACACGGACTTGCAACTGTGTTGTGGGGTTTAATGCATTTGACAGGCACCCAACGCTCCCCAACCACAAGATGTAGTGTGTTATTTTCAGAAGCTCCAAGTTCATCAAGGAAATTAAGTTCATCAATGTCTTTATCCAGTGTGGGGAATCTAAAGTTCCATCTGGTTCAGACAAGATCAAAGGATCAAGTCGACTGTGTTTACTTTCAAACATAAATCAGGCTGCAAATCCTGACCATTATAACATTATACCATTATACCAATTTACTAACAATGTTCAATAATTTTTGTGATGGATACAAAATATTATCACTTGATTTATTAATCACTTGATTTATTAGTCATTGGCTTTTTATGCAAATCACAAAGAAAACTTTCTTCAAGACATCAATCTGCAAGATTTTACTCAAACTCCATACTTGAACACCAACATGATCCATGCTTGAACACCAATGTGATCCCTTAAGGTAATGAGTGGTGTTCAGGCATCATCAGTACAATACCTACCTCAGCTTTGAGGGCGTTAAAATTGTGATTTGTGAAAGCAATTTATGAGTCTAGGTAGCCACCAGGGTAATTAATTAATAAGTCTACCTAGCTATACCCATGGTATAACCTGCTCCTTATTGCCAGCTCAAAGGGCAACACCAAAAATAACTTGAATAATCCAATGTTCACATCACATCATGCAATTATGTTGTTTCAAATTATGTTGTTTCATTAATTAAGTCCCAAAAATATAAATTGAATTTAAGAGTTAAAAAATAAAAAGTTATAAGATAAAAATTAAAAAACAAAATAGTTTAAAAAATAGTATATTTTTTAACCTGACCAGGGTACAGCACTGTCAAGTTAAGTGACCACCTCCCCGGCTGAAGAAAACTGAAAATTGCTCTTTGGCCGTGCGCAATAGAGAGCTCTGGTTAAAGTAAATTAAATTAAAGGCCAGTTGACTTATGTCAGATGAAACCTTTGTTTCACTAAGCTTATGTACTGTTTAATTCTTTAAACTTAATCTGACGAGAATCAGCGCCGCGCGTCAGCGGGTCATACATTGTACGACAATTTAAACTTAACACTTAATTTAAACTTTAACTTAACACACAAGGGAGCGCCGCGCGCGTACACACACCTATGCGGGCTTGGGAACAGAATTTAAAAAAAAGTTAAGCATTAGGGAAATTAAGCGTTGCCAGACGTTGTCTGCCCCATATTTTTCAGACTGCGACTGCTTGCTAAACACGTATATCCCTGCTAAACACGTATATCCCGCGCAAGCCACACAGTGTGTGGCTTGCGCGGCGCGCTTCCCCAGCACTTCCCCGCAGTGTGTCCCGTAGGGAAGCGCGCGGCGCGTACACACACCTATGCGGGCTTAGGAATGCGACTGCGAGTTTGTGCGCGCGCAAGCGCGCGGAGGGCCCCCGCCTTGCTCCAAACGACGCGACACCCCTGGCCCTGGTTAGGGGAACCGCTAAACATCAACATGAATTTCATGTTGATGTTAAGCGGGGCATTCCCCTTTAAAGTTTAACCAGGTGTGTATGATGAATGATGAACCAAGACCAAGTTACAAAGTCAGATTCGCACATCTGGATTGATACTTTAAATCTTTAAAAATCATGATTTAATTGCATTACTTCATACTTCAATAACAACATAGAATCAAATATTTGAATAAACTTAAAGTTAAGCTAACTTTATCAAATACAGTTTTTAGCACACTACACAGTATAGGTCAATAGGTCATGCTTTCAGTTTCTAATAATATTAATATAAATATATTTATATGATCATGACGAATTCATTAAAATTATCTGTGATCTGCAGTTAACTTTGAGTCAGGAAGAAAGATTTATAACATTAACAGGATTCTGTATAAGTATAACTAAAAGGGCAACGGGTCTAACACTGCCAGCTAAAACCAAAAGATTGGTAAATCTGAGCTGGGCCGATGGACCCGGAAAGCCGATCTCAGTTCGAATGTCCGTCTTGTTCAAATTCAATACTAATTCAAATTGTAGCTACAAATGTTACTCTTTATACTGTTAACCGTTAACGATTATTGCCAATGCCATGATAGGAATGTAACTATAACTATAACGCATATGTGTGCAGATCGCTCGATACGGAGGGCTCGATAACCTTACATACTAACACTTGTGCGCGCAACTCTTTTATACAGTAAGTTATTGTATAAAAGAGTTGCGCGCGCAAGTATGTAAGGTTATCAAGCCCTCCGTATCGAGCGATCTGCACACATATGCGTAAGTATAACTAAGTCTGCAGAAAGCATTTCTTAAAACTCAAAAAATTCAATTTATTTTATTTTATAGACTCAATTGAGTATTTATCTTTAATAAAGATAAATACTCAATTAATTCTATAAAAAATCCATCTTATAATTTCATCTGATTTCACTCAAAAACGACGAAAAAATTCTGTAAAGTCCCTGTGCTACGACAGCTGAAAATCTGAATAACATTTAAAACGTGTCTTTCCTTGCGCCATTCTGTTCTCTACTCCGGTGTTCTTAAGTCCAACTGATCACTGCTGGAGTGGGCGTGTGACTAGGAAGCCCCTATCACGCTGTTCCCCACTGACTGCTCCTCTTCGTCCATCATGTGCTCTATCCGGCTGATCTTCACCCGGGACCTCCGGACCATCTTCTCCAGTCTCTTGAGGACCTGGTCGCGGTTATAGCGCTCCTTGGAGCTCGCCAGCACCACCCAGCTCGGCACGTCGGGGATGCCCCGAGTAATGGCGTACCTGATGGCCAGGAACAAGTGCTCCATCATGATAACGAAGAGGATCTGCTGGCCTGCTGTGAAGGTTGGGAACCACCGACCCACCTGGGAGAGGTACAAATCACAGTGGGGATGGCATTTAGCATATTTAACATGATTCATGTTTAATTTTAAAAACAGAGTTTCGCCTACGTGTGCCGACCGTTTACCGATTGATGGCAGTCATTTTGCACTTTTTCAGTTACCAATTCCCATGTTACTGTTAGAAAGGTTGAAGACGAACCTGGCCTCGAATGCCGATGAGAGAACAGTTCACTACGATGGAAATGACGCTGAGGACTTCAAACGCGTCCTGCCAGAAGCCAATGTCTTCCACTCGCTTGATGAAGGGTCTCTGGACACCGTTTACCTAGTATTCAGTAATTGGGTGAATGGTAACCACTACATGATTGGCACATCTTAATCAATGAGACATCAGACTAGATGACGGATTAAGTCAGAATTTTTATCACAAGTAATTTTATCAGCGTTATTTTTCACAAAAAAGAGCGTTCTACCAACCAGTTTGAAAGCGTCGCCTCTGATCTCTACCAGGTTGTTGAGGAAAGCCCACACGGCCGCCAGAGGGTAGGCTGCTGAGAACAGGATCACGTAACCCATCTGAAATGAGAGGAAGTTGTGAAAATACAAATTCTTAAAGCCAGTGCAGGAACTCATAAGTTATCGCATGAAGTTTCACAACAGCCCACCGAAACTGAATAAGGAACTATGGCATGCAAAATTTCAAGAGATAGCTCATAGGTTCCTGCACAGGCATCTGGATTGTGGATACTCCAAATCCGTTTTTTTCGGGTTAAAGGGTACATAAAGTTGGGACAGTCAATGCACTTTTATAGCCTTTTATTCTAATGAATTCGCTGAAATCAGGCAAAATGTGTGGAATGAAGACTTACTAGTCAATCATTATTGGAGAACCTCGTCTTTTGAAGTTTGGGCAGGACTAAAATATGTGTATATAAAAAGTGCTATGGAATTTACTAATTGGATTTGTTGCACCAATATCAACAAGCGAGTGGCAGTGAGGTCATCCTAACCCTTTGAATGGGAGCGTTGATGACAAACATGTAATAGATTGAGTATATTACCTGTATGAACATCTCCAGGAAGTCGTCGAAGCAGCTTGAGTAGAGTGGCTTCTCTGACTCCAGCTCGAGTTGGGGTAGTTTCATGCTCTCCTCGTAGAGAGAGGAGGAGGAGGCGTTCTTCTTCTGCAGCAGGTACAGCTTCACCCAGCCCTTGATCATGGGACCCAGGATCTCCCCGCAGTTACCGATTATCTGCTTCGTTATTAGCAGGGTGGCCAGAGCTGTCCTCAGCTCCTGAGGTAGTGCAAGGTGAGAGGGTATTAGTGTTACACTCAGGCGCGCGCGTTACACTTACAAATATAGCAATGTTACATTAGCGCCCTCCTCAGAAGCAGAATGTATGGGCGGATATCGTCCGTCAGAGGTGAATCTGGCTGATTCCAGAGGGCAAAAACGTGAAAATTCTGGGGGGACTGAGGGATCAACCCCAAGAATCCCGGCCACTGTCGGTAGATACAAACGTATAGAGAACATTCAGTATTCAACAGACTTGATACCGGTAGAAACTACAATTTGAAAGAAGGGGTGGACTTACATCGAAATCCTGTCTGTAAAAAGCAATGTAGAACAGGGCGAGGAAGGAATTCACGAACTTAAAGAGTATGAGTTTCAGCATCAGCCAGTTCTCGTACGTCCTCTGGTTCTTGTAGTTCTCCCAGTTGTTCAGAGAAATCGCAATAATCTTGTATATTTCTGAAATTGTAATCAGTGCCGTTAGTAAATCATTGGAACAAGTTAATTTGATAGTAATTTATTATCGATCGATACGTGTCGCTAACTGTCAAACCAAAACTGACAAACATACACCCACATTTAAACTCATTATAGTCCGGTAGATCGATAACAATGTAGACTTACGATTATAAGTAAGGTATATTTGCTATTAAATATTCAATTAACCCCTTATTTCAACTTTGTGGCCAAATTTTGAGCAACATATACTCCTGATTTGGTCTTGGAGTGCACAGAAGTATGCCATAGAACATGATATGCGGTTTGCAAGTCGAGTACCACCCTATTACCCGTACAATCTAAACACTTACCATCAAGGATGCCGACTGTTATCGGCAGGAGAATCTTTGGCAGGTATTTGATGAACTTGGTCAAGAATGTGGGTATGAAAGTGGGGAATGTGTTCTCAGCTGTGATTTCCTTGATGTAATCACCGAACCTGAAAGTATGAAACGATTAAACTTTCATCTGAAGGAAGAACGGTTTAACTTTTTATTGATAGGTTGGCATGGGCTTGTTATTGCAATGATCTAATTGAAAAGTTATTGGGGTTTTGAGTTATCACTTCAGTTGAAAATTTTTTACAGGAAGAAAGTTCATTTTTCAGCTCGGGGCAAAACAATTTCCTAGTATATTCAGCCAATTTTCACAGTTATCCGACGAGAAATTTTATAAAATCTTGCCACATTAGTACTTCAAAAGCAACTCTAATTCATGCTCACTGCAAGTCGGTTTGTTTCATCGAGTCATTAGTTTCGAATTATCCCTAAATTCATTCAAATTATACTCATACCTAAAAATAGTAAATCGATGTGTAAGCAAATTTAACTTTAAGATGACTGTCATCGGCCGAATGTTTCATTTATAAATAGCCTTATAAAAAGTATCAGAATTCAGACTTGATGCTTTTCAACAGCAAGAATATATGCAAGAATTAGGAGTGATCCACTATCATTCCGACAGAAAAAAAAAACAAATTATTCCAGAAAATGTGACAGCCGAATTTGTGAAAGCAGCTCACTAATTTTGAGTGGAAAGCAACTCAGATAACCAGCTATTTAATTATGGACCAGAGGATGCCCAAGTTTCGGCGACGAATAAGCTTACCCCACTGCCCCACTGGCCACTGGCCCGTTTGTAATTGACCAATCAGCACGCGAGTTGACCGTGAACACGTGCACAGATTGGTCAATGCCATGACGATTCAGGTAAGCTGATATTAGTTTGTACCTGAACACAGCGAGCATAGACAGGAGCACGCCCAGGAGACACACTCCACTGATGAGCATGGAGACCACCTGTTTCAGCTGCCGCTTCAACTCTGAGTACTGGATCTCCATCTTACCTGGAGAGGTCATAATATCATGGACTTGAAACAGGAAGATCGTCATCCTACCAATAACTTGCAGGTGTCACTAAGTCTTACCAGTAAAGGTGGTTGTAAATATAATACCTCGAAAAGTGGGATTAAGTCTTAACTGTAGAGGTGGCATTAAATTGACAAAAGTTTTGTTCTGTGGATAAACTAGAACTATGAATAGTAGAAATGCCACTGCTAATGGCATGAAGAATACTGAATCTACCTAAAACTGATGGCACCTACCTGTAATAGGGTTGACACCAGGTTGATGGAACCTACCTGTGATGGGGTTGACAACAGGTTGATTGCACCTACCTGTGATGGGGTAGACACCAGGTTGATGTTACCTACCTGTAATAGGGTTGACACCAGGTTGATGGCACCTACCTGTGATGGGGTTGACACCAGTTTGATGGCATCTACCTGTGATGGGGTTGACATCAGGCTGATGGCACCAACCTGTGATGGGGTTGACACCAGGTTGATGGCATCTACCTGTGATGGGGTTGACACCAGGCTGATGGCACCAACCTGTGATGGGGTTGACACCAGGCTGATGGTACCTAGCTGTGTTGGGGTTGACACCAGGTTGATGGCACCTACCTGTGATGGGGTTGACACCAGGTTGTCCATAGAACTGGGGTCTCTGGTTGTCCCTCGCTTCTATGTCTCTGCCCAGAGTTCCCCATTCCCAGGCTAACTCAGCACTGCGTCTGAGAGAATAATAATTAGAGAGCAAGAAATGATAAGGATGTAAGTTCAGTGGATCAGAGAAACTAGACAACTAGAGGGTGGGTAGCTAGGGAGGGGGCGGAAGCAGGAAAGAAAATAGATCAAGGAAAAATATTCTAAATCGGAAATTCGCAATACCACAAGAAGTAGATGATAAATTAGGTCAAAATCCAGAATGAAACACATATCAAGAACATGATATAGAAAATGAGTTTGCTCTATTCAGCCCGAACAGATTCATGATCCAATCAGTGAATGACTGTGGCTGTGTCACTTTTTAGCATCTCACCTTTTCCATAGTTCTAGGAAGAGAGAGGGCCAGATAACGTTAAAGAAGGCGTAGAACGTGAAACACCAGTCAGAGTTACCGTCAACTCCCTCCACATCGTTTAGTCTCTTGATGGTCAGACCAACTATCTGAGCAAAGAGTTTAGGCTACGAGTTAAATTAGTACTAAAATTTTGGATCTCGGAATTAGTTATCGGGGAAACTTTTGTGCTTTACTGGGTAAGAGAATGTTTGTGGTCAACCACTGAGGTCTGAGAGCAGAGAGGAAGAATTCGGTGATCAACCAGTGTTCTAGAACGAACTTACCAAGGGAACTATGAGTATGAAAGTGTAGAAGCCGAGCCAGGCGAAGTACAGGGCGATCTCGTCCCCGAAGTAGTGCCGAACAAGGCCGAGAGGTTGCCGCCCAAACATGTTCCAGACCCACTCACGGTTCAGAACTTTCTGCTTGCTCTTCTGGTGCAACGGGTAGATCTGTAGAGATTGATTCATTTTACTTATCTTACTCATACTGCGTGTATTTTTCACCGATTCTTCAAGTTAAAGCGCGCGGCCAGATATTAGGATTTTATGTCTTTTAGTTGTAGTTTTACTGTGCCGCGCGCCAAAAACGTGAAAACTACTTTGTTAAATTGATTATATGCCAGCTTTTAACTCACGTTTATCGGGATATCGTAAACAGCGCGGAATTCTAAAAAATTATAAATCAGGTACCGAATTTTACGAATTAATATGCAACTATTTGGCATATTATCAGTGATAAGTGACACATTCCTGCGCGTTTAACGACATTCATTAAACACCAAACTTGAAACTATTTAACATTGAATTTAACATCGAAACTGTAAAGCAGACTTTCGAAACCTCATAAGTTCTTGAAACCCCAGGTCTTACACTATTTACAGTTATACTTTTTCACCCCGAAAAAACTTTCGACGGAAAAATTTGCTACTCGATATTCATCAGAAGAATTTCTCTTTAAATTCCTTAATTTCTTCCCGTTCTCAAAATAACGAGAAACAGAATCCCCCTCGCGGAACCCCACCTGTTTTATGATCTTGTGGGTGATGAGGCGGGAGACGATGGCGTCGTGTTTGTGTAGCCGCGTCCCCCCGATGTCCACCGTCTCCTCCGTCCGCAGGGAGTTGATGTAGTCGCAGAGGATGAAGCTGTCGCTCCGCCGCCGACAGGAAGCCGTCCGTACTCTGCCGCGGACAGAATATCGTGCTCTGAGGCGACAGGGAGCAGGGTTAGGTCGGATTCCTTGGAGATATGTTCCTCGTTTAGTAATGAGGGGGACAGGGGTCAAAACTAATTTAATGATAAGTAGTAGTGGTGTCAAAAAATTATGGCAATTTTTGGGGGAAATTCATTTTACGGTGAAAGAATTCCGTGTCATTGGTCGACACATAGATTTGATTAAAGAAATGTTTGAGGACCGAAATCAACAAATTTAAAAACTTCATATTGTCTGCATCAAAATTAAATCTGGTGATACAATTACAAACAAATAAATAACCAAATGTCCGTTAAAGAATACAGATGAAAATACAAATAATAAATAGCATTAACAAATACAGTTGAAAATATGCCAAAATTCAAATAAAATCACATAGAAATGTCCCGCATCTCTCCATATTTATCATCTGATCCCTCTTCTGTTCTATTGTTTGATCCAAGGATGGAGTGCCAGATACTGCGGAGCTATCCTGTGGGTCTCATTAGCGTCCATCAGATCCTGCAGGAACCACTGACACTTTCGTTGTAAGGAAGGGGTTCTTCAGGAGACTCGCCAGGGATTTGTGCTTTGAGATCTGCTCAGTTGAGTCGAAGGGACGAGCTCCAAAGAGGAGCACATACGCCAGACACCCAATGGCCCACGTTGTGGCAGCGAGAGGTGAGTAGGATCCTTTGGTAAAGTACTCCGGGGGAATAAAGAGGTGAGTTCCCGCATCGTGGTGTATCGCTTGTCAGACACCTGCGAGGCGCAGCCGAAGTCTATAAGTCTGATGTGCTTAGTGCGGGGGTTGTAGAGGATGTTTTCCGCCTTGATGTCCCTGTGGTCTATGCCCTGTGAGATGAGGTAGTTGCAGACCGCAATGACCTGCTCTAAGACCCGCCTCACGTCCCCCTCACTGAAGGGACCCTGCTGAGTAACGTAGTGGAAGAGGTCCATGTACTCCGCATCGTACCCCATCACCAGCACCCAGCAGTCCTGCTCAAAGTACACTTCCTCAAGCTGCAGCAAGTTATCATGTTCCAGAGCCCGGGTCAGCATGATCTCGTCAGGTACCCACATCTGCCGGGCAGTGCACCAGCTCTTCCTCCTACACCGCCTGTCTGGGATCAGCTTCACAGCGTGCAGGGAGTCAGAGGATACTCGTTTGAAGAGGAAGACGGTGCCGTAGCCGCCTTTACCAAGTCTCCGGAGGGGTATATAGCGGGAGCGGGAGGCGAAACTGTTACTCTCGGAGGAAGTCATTCTCAGTGGTGATGTGTGGGAAGTTCAAGTTGGTGATGGAGAAGTAGTGAACTGGATGACCTGGAACAGGGCTGGCTCCTTTAAATAGTGCGTAGCCCCATCTCAGTGACATCGGATAATGTTTTGAGACGCCCTCTGTGATGAGCCACAACGTAACATTGCTTAATGTTACGGTTTAATGGCACAAGCAATTCTGGGCGAGCAGGAAGCAAGTCCTATTCGTCATGCAGGCTAATTAGCACGGGTTGGCCTCATTGAGTGGTGCTAATGAGATCTCAGGTTTGTTTTGTTACACGCAGGAGTCATAATATGTTGCATGAACTTGTTAGAAAGCTGGCCTGGATCAAGGTGGAACCAGCAGCTGCATGACTGACGGAGGAACTTTAGCAACGAGGGGAAAAGGAAGGGTGAGACCACCGTGAGATCAGGCGAGGAAACCCAAGAATCAAGTAATGATACACACTAACGGATAACTGAACTCGACAAAAGTTTCCACAGGAAAGATAAAGTGATAAACAACGCACTACAAACTGGAAATATTCCGACACTTCTACAATTCAACAAACATTCCCACCATCTCCATTACCTTGTGCCTGATGAAGTGCTTGAGTCCATCGCCTCTGTCAGGATGCACTCGCTTCAGTAACTCCATGTTCTCTGCTCCTTTTAGAAACCTTGCCCTTGTCGCTGTCACCTGAGGGTTGTTGCTCAGTGTTGCTTGGTGTTACTCAGTGTTGCTAGGGGTTACTCAGTGTTGCTAGGTGTTACTCAGTGTTGTTAGGGGTTATTTAGTGTTGCTAGATGTTACTTAGTGTTACTAGGTGCTGATAGGTGTTGTTAGGTGTTATTTAGTGTTGCTAGGTGTTGCTAGGTGTTGCTAAGCGTTATTTAGTGTTGCTAGATGTTACTCAGTGTTGTGTAACAAAAAGGGCTTATCAGGGCTCAAACCTTCAGGAAATGGTCTTTCGAGTAACCAGTGTAGGATTTGACGATAAGTCCTCCGTGTGATAGCTCCTTCTTGAACCATGCTAGCAGTTCGAGATCCACATGTGAGCTTATCCTGCAATAAAATGAGTATAGTTTGTGGAATGTGGAATTTGAATGCATAGCCTCAAATCAGAGACGATTAGTTATTCTCTATAATGATGAAGCTATTGTTCCAAGCTCCCCCTTCAACACAACTTTAGGCAGAACACTCCCAACCTAATAGCAATGTCACATTCGATCTCTGGGATAACGGGTCGTCCAAACTTAGCCTTGTCGTTCAGTTCCTCAATGGTTTGGGAGGGATCGTTCTCCACGTCATAATTCTCCTGAAATTCACTGGATAATGAGTTATTTGCAATCGAATTGCAATCAAATAGTGGACCAGATAGCCTGTAGTCAAGAGAAACAAATCAGAAAAAAGATTCACACTCCAAAACATGCATATGATGCATAGATTGAGTCAAATTCTTTTTAAAATTAAAGCCAAGAGAGGTAAATTTGAAAAGTAAGCCTATGAAATTCCTGTATACTAAAAGAAGTAAAGTGTTACACGCACACAAACCAGGACGTCTGACGTGTATCTTCTGGCAGGAGCCAGCAACTTGTTGAGGAAGGAGGAGGTGGAGGGGGAGGGCGTGTCCACGGTGAAGGCGTGGTCCAGGAGCTCATGCTCCGTCCCTAGGGGGAGGAGGACGGGGTCCATCCTGTCCGTGTCCTCCTCCTCCTCACTGCTGCTCTCTGATATCCTGGATAAAGAGGATAGTCTGCCAAGGGGATGGTGTGATGGGGGATGAGTCAGAGATCTGCCAACTTGTCCCATTTGAATAATGGAGTATCTGAAGCCCTTAGTTTGAAATGGCACTGCTTGAGTTCGGTTACTCTAAAACTCAACCTCATGCCAGTTGAGAATCAATGAAAGCCCATAACCATGTCTAAATAACGTTAATAACTCACTCCCCAAAATTCTTAAAACTCACTCTGAGACTGCAGGCTCTGATACCACGCGCCGGGCTTTCCTGTGTCTGAGCCCTGTATCTGAAGGCTGATTACTCTGGGGGATGTCTGGGTGGTGCGGGTAGGAGGGAGGGAGGGAGTGGGTCGGGGGAGGGTTGAGGACGCGTCTTTCTGAGGAGGTCGTAGTGGGGGTGGAGGTTCTGCTGTCGTTCTGAGAGGGTCTGTGGGGGAAATGTTGTTTATACAGAACCAGTGTTAGTTGGGGCCATCAATCATTTGATGAATGTCTTCAAGAGTTGTTTATTGTGAATGTTTTCCCAAATGAACTAGAGCAGAGAAAGATCTCGTATCTCAGGTTAGATACCTGTTAGAGAGCGTGAAGATATCTCCCGTAACATCATGTTCCAAGTTCCGGGTCAGATTAGTGTATCCATGTTCAGATAGCATGTCGGCTGCATCGTCAGTCAACGTGTCATTGCTCACTTTACTTTCTGGCAAAAAGAAAGAATGAATCTTCTCATCATAGGCATGAAGATGTAAAAAATTAAAACTTAGAAAATTCAAGTATTAAACTGAATATCTACCAAGAGGGAATGCCATTTCATATTCCAAGTCTATGTTGAATAAAATATCATAATAATGTTTTGAAATGATGCTAAATTTAAAAACGACTTAATTCATTCTCAAATTTGTCCTAATATTATTTCTAAATTCAATTAAATTTAATATTTTTCAACATAATAGTACAACAATCATACGTTTGTTTTTCTCTCAACAGCTCGTGATACAATAGGAAAAAACAGCTTTAGAATGCCCACATACACATGACTCTATGTATTGTGTTTCATTCCACCACTTCAATTTGTTCTCTGAGATCTAATATCCCAGTTCCCACCTGGCCTAATGCGATCAATTTAAACAGCAGGAAAATCAATAAACAATGCCACACTCAAAATAAAATGCATCTGACATACATTGTACTCTCCGCACCATTAAACCATGTGTAGTTGTAGTACACTGCCAAAGACTAGTTGCCACTATAGCCCCAGTCCTCACGGGATTCAAATAGCGAGAACCTCCATCATTAGGAATGATAAATATTCCAGAAACTCGCAGTGACTGATTTAAAAAGTCAGCCCCTTAGCCCCTAGCGTTAGACTTAGATACTTAGGCCAGGGAAAAATTCCAGAAACTGTTGTTGTTGTCAAACCCACCACTAAGCAAAAAAATCTGTATTCAAATAGTTAAATAAACTAGGGTAGGCTGCACGCCAATCAGGGAGATTGCCGCGTGTAATACACCACTAAAATAATACACCATTAAAATAATACACCACAGAGAGCCTAAATGCGTGCGACTGGGTTTTTAAAATAGCCTCATAGTATTAGGTAAGAGAAACACTCCAGAAACTGCCTGCTACTGAGTTCCAGGATCATTTAATCTCCTGATTTGACATTGCATGACCACCTGTCAGTATAGGCCGGGTTTTATTGAATATATTTGATTTAGCACCATATTCAGCCTTTGGCAGCGTTTCTAATATATGAACTTAGATAAAAGGGGATTAGATTGTAGCGCATGACCAATAATCAATAATCATTAGCCATAGCTAAATTATTTATTTATCAATTAATTGAAACAATAATTAGTAATTACCTTTTGAAGGCAACAGATCCTCCATGTTATGTGGAGACGTGATCTCAGATTCCTCACTGATGCCTTCTTCCTTGTGTTCTGACAGGAGCATTCCGACGTGTTTGGCTCGTTCCAGCAGATCCTTAGACTTGGATGCTTTGCACTCCGAGGAGGTGACTGGTGCGCTATCTGACCGAATACCACTCATTGCAAGGGGTTCAGTATCTGGAAGGTGTGCTGGCACCCTGCCAAAATCTTCTGTAGGATCAGTCATCTGCAAAAGGAGAGGAATGGGATCAGGGATGTGGTCTTCAAGTCCAACAGACAACACAGACTCAGGGAACGGTGGAAGGTCTTCCTCTACAGGAATTCCTGGAACTCCATCGTTACCATGGTTACCAGTCTCAGTGGTGTTACCATGGTTACCAGTCTCAGTGGTGTTACCATGGTTACCAGTCTCAGTGACGTTACCATGGTTACCAGGCGTCACACTGTCTGGTGTAGGTAGGGTTGATGTCAGGGAGGCAGCGCTGTGACGTATTGAGGAGAGGATATCCTCGTCAGGAATGTGGAATGTGCCATTCCGAGACTCGTAGAGGGGATCAAGTCCAGGGTTATCACTCACTATACCGTTATCTGAAAAATAGCATGATGTTAGTAAAAAAGATTCTATATATATAAGCGGGGTAAAACAATACCAATGCGATAATTGTCATTTTTACAATTCATTAAAAGCGACCTTTAAATTCTTAAACTTCAATTTCATGAATGATGCGCCATCAATGCATTTTTGTTAGGCCTGGTGAATGAATGAATGTGACATAATTTTGACAGAACACACGGTTCTCGGAATTCTTTCACTCACTCTTCTTCACACCATCCTTTAATTTATTATATTCGACGTCATCAATCCAGCCCCTGAATCTTTCCACCATCTGCACACTATCGCTCAAACAGCACCATCTACACGCCAAAATAGCATGTATGTCAATGAGAATATAGGATCGACAGGCTTACGCGTATTTGTGCACATGGATCGATGGAGACTCGAAAGATCCATCGAAAGAACATAAAAAACACAATGTGCGCGCAACGCTATAATTTGCGTTTGATTGAATTTTGTTAAATTTGCGCATTCTTTCAACAGATCTTTCGATCGAGGCATGTGCACACTGCACACATATGGGTAATAATGTAATGTCAAGATCTTATAACAAATAACAACTGAAAACTATAAAAACTGAAAACGCGTAAGAAGTTAAGATCTACAATGTTGTGCTGAAATAACGAATTGCCAATTTTGTTTTGGTCTAATCATCAAAAATTGAGTAAGCTCGAAAACTTTGACCTTTTTCGGTTAATTCGATTCTCTGCTTTTCTTTTTATTCTAAATTGTCAGAACGTGCAGAATGCAGAACGGAACATAGGCCCGTGGTAGCAAATAAAAGGAACGAAACAAGAAAAAATAAAATAGAAACAGAATGACCGCTATAAAATTGCAAAGCAAGTATGTTGACCATTACACTCACATCGCGATTTTATTATACCCATTCAACAGATCAACGAGAATTCAATTTCCTTAAGAACTGAATCTACCTAGCCTAAATGGAAGGATAACACGGTGCTACAATCTGGAAGGGGTTAAAAAGAAAGGTTGTGTGAGCAATGTTGCACTTGAAATAGGGGGTGGCTTTTATTGTACCACTCTGAATTTTTAGAAACCCGAAGTTCTGAACTTATTTTCAATACTTAGGATGTAAGATGAAACTTATTTCGATATTGTAAAAACTAATTTCTAATTTCCACGTTCTCTAAATAATCACTGAACATTTTCTATCACCACATTGAGGCTTATCACCCAACACAACAGAAACTGCATAACATTCATCACCTTTGAGGGCACCAGTGGAATAGAACTTGTCAAACATCATAGTCTTTCTGACAACGCCTCCTAGATGAGGAAATCCCAGGCAAATATGAGCGAAGTGATGTACAGCTGCCTTTGAGCTACATATGTACACAAGTGTAGTAATTTGAAAATGGGTAAATCACAGCCATGCTCTTGATCAGCTCGCTCGCTAAGCTATGAAGATAGCCAGGTCAATAATGTACTAATTGTGAGGGCATTAAAAAGCACTGGATTTAGATTATATATCCTGCAGGTGTGATTGCTCCACGTGTTGCAATTAATATAGTTTAAAAAGCTGTCACAATGCAGAAACAATAGTTTCGTTTAATCTAGTCCGATTGAGTTCTTGAGATTTTCCTAGATCACAGTCCTCCGCAAGGATTTTATCCATGGATATGAACATCATTATAAAATGCTTATTAGAACCCACGACAATCGGGTCCATTTTGAGTGTCCAACGGCCAATCAAATATGGACCCGATCAGGCAAGGGTCTCAGTACAATAGAGACCTACGAAAAGTGCTGAGGTGTCCATAATAAACAGTAAAAGGCTTGACGTATGTCGGTATATGTATTTGCTATTAGGCAGCACACCAACGCTAAGGAGTCTGGGCATCTAATAATAAAACTCGGTGATTTCAAATAAAACTATTATGTGTACCTGTAGACGTGACGAAACTTCTAAACAGAAAACAAATTAAATCAAAACGTGACGAAGAACGTGATACCTAATAATGTCTGTCACAGCTTCGGCTCAGAGTTTTAAATTTTGGATAGCTAGACGAGAGAAGGAGCAATTCTCAAATAAAATTTAATATTTTCTAAGCGTTTTTGGGAGTCCGTGTTTTTAAATAAAATGCCCTCAATGAAATAATTCTCCTAGAAAATTTGAGAAAATCAGATTGACTAATGACTATGATATTTAACTCATCAAGTTTAACTCAAAATGAAAATAACTTTGTTTCTTTTTTCGAACTTCTTAAATCAGACAATATCTGGTGAAAATGATACATAGATAACCACCTGATGAGCAATGAAACGTTAAAACATCGTAAAAGACCAGTATAGAGGGATGAGAGTGACGTTATTATCAGGGTTTATAATGGTGAATTTATGATGTAAAGCGGCCCATTATTTGAAAGTGACATAACGCGTTGGACCAGATTGCGATGAAAATTGAAAACGACAAAACGTATATCTGCCATCTTGCCGATCTGCTGTCATTCAAATTTTCAAATAATCCACCGATAAAAGGCAAAATGATTGCTTTTCATATGTAAATCATAAAATTTGGAAACGTACCTGACATGCGTTGAGCAGTGAGATACAATCGAATGATCCAGGGCGTTTAAAAGAAATGATTGATGGTGTAAACTCAGTTGAATAGTAAATAATACTAAACTCAGTGGATAATCCTATTTATCCTAAGCAAACCAGGCTCAGTAATTAGTTCAGATGGTTGGCAGTGAGGTCAGTATCAGACGAGGAAATGATGCGATAATAACGACAAACCGCCTTTTCTTTGGTGCGGAGTTTATTATGGTTTGGTTGATTGTTCAACAGAAACTTTGTTTTTCAATTCATTCCAGTATTTGTGAATATGAGGATTTCCATGTGATTGAAAAACCGATTTCAATTACAGTTACACGCCTATTTTTAGAAAAACTCATTCGTTCAATATGATAATGGAGGAATGAAAAAGCAATTAAGACTAAATTATCCCTATACTATTATTCCATTATAACATAAACATGGTTTAACTGCGAGTAAAAGTATAGGTAAATGAATATATACTTCATACGAAATAAAGACTAAACGAGAAGCGCCGAATTGCTTAGATTTAGGAAGTAAGGAACAGGTAGTTTAGCGAACGTTGACTGACAGTTACCAAAATTGAGACAATCCAAACTGAAACTTATCAAAAAGCCAAGCAAAGTCCTCCATTTTAGACAGATAAAGCAAAATTCGGCTCGGTAGAATTCTTCAACCTTGACCGAAAGTCCGCCTCGATAAGCTAAGCAAATATTTTTCTAAGAAGTGATTCTTAGGAATAGAGCCCAGGGAAACGACTATAAACCGGATCAAACAAATTGAAACAAGGATCATGATTGGTCCAGTGGTCCTACAACTACAAGTCTATATATTGAAGTATACAAGTTTTTAAAAGTATCTAAACGTTGCTCAACTGTATGACTCAGTGACCAAGTGCAGTGTAGCAAAGTCACATCCCTCTAGATCTGCCTCATGAGTGTTCAAAGCAGGCTTTATATACGATACTCGCATGGGGGGAGACTAACTAAACCGTTACTCGCTGTCTAATAATCTAATATACGCTCAGAATAAATAGGCGATCGCAACGACGTAATTAACATTGTGCGCGTTGCTAAATTGTTTAAAATAACCGCCTATTATTCGCAAAACACACTCAGTCGGGGTGGTTATCTCGATATTTACTGAAATGATCTGCGAGGGAGAGGGCCGTCAAATGAGGGCTCAGAATAACGAATATGCCGCTCACCAATGACTCGAGTGACTGGTGACCGGTCACTGCTTAAACCCGACTGGTTGGGGTAACATATCCCATCTGAAATAAGACAGTTCAGACCCTGAAGTTCTAGCTTAGAGCGAAGGTAATGGCCCGTCGGAAGGATGGAATGCGGTCGATTGTCGTCTAACATCGGTAACACGTAGTTCAGCCCAAAATTATGCCCAACTTCAGTGAGACCAAGGCTCCGCAATGGGGATAAAGTGATAAAACCTATCGGTGCCCTGTCATATAATCGACATGTTGCTTTTTGTAATAAGCGCCACATTATGGTAAAATACAGCTTAATAATACATGCTAATACACGCGGCTGACAAGGGAACAAACCGTGTGTTCTAGTAAGCTAATAAGCTACCCTTGATAACATATCCTTAACAAGCCGCACATTAATTGGTATAACATTCATAACAACGCAGGAAGCTGGTATATGGAGGTATGGACATCGTACAATTTGCTCGGTTCATCGACAATTCAGGAGAATTTAATTATTAAACTTGGGTATATTCATGCTTATTACTTACTATTAACATCGAGGCTTAGAACTATGTAAATTTCTGCTGCTTTATTAAGTAGACAAGTCCAATGAATAATGTATAGTAGGGTAGGATAAGGAATTCGTTTTTTAACTTCCATGATTGAGGCTTCTGAAACCTACATTATGTTAAAAACATTACAGAATTATTTCTGAACCTGCTGAAAATCAAAATTCTCTGCTCATTAACTCCACAAAAATACAAAATCTAATATCAAGAAAAGTAATCTCAAGACAGCTGAGAGTTTAAATTATTGCGGCAAATTTGATGAACTGAGCATTCCAAATGATGAGAAAAATACGATCCATTACACTGCTTCATCTAATTACAAGGCAGTAAACCGGCCTTGGGAAATGATAACCAAGTCGTTGTTTAAAGTAGGATATACCATCGCTAATCCTGTAGCCGGGCCATTAATATATCTTAACAATAAGCATTAAGCAGGCATATACAGTATGCCATTATCGCAAGGAATCACTAAAACCCTGTTTATCGTGTGCTCCCAGTTATTGACTGGTCAGTGATCACACAGTATTCAGAAATTGACGTGTAGATAGTGCCTCAACTCCGTAGCCTCCAAAGCCTGTACTCTACTCACTACTCATGCAAGCAGAATACATGCAATCCTACACATAATCATGTTCTAATACACGCGTTCGACATGAGTCATAGCTGTAGGATTACAGCAGAAATGTTTAGCAGCATTCTTAATCTTAGAAACTTGGCTGCAAGACTCCTTAATTCCTCCTTAATTCAAGGCGGCGGCGTCGTCCAAAAACTCATGGAGATAAGTCCTTTACTGAGCGCATAGCAATCGAAGAAAAGCATAGCACTATCACCACGACAAATAAAATATGAGAGTATGGCATACCTTTTTAGAACGTGGCAATAACATGAAGTCAATCAAACACAATTTAACAATAATCGATCTCATAACATCGCGGACTAATGTCAGACACAAATGTATATGGCATAAATAATTCAGGATAAAACACAAAAAAGCTTGCATATTATTCATGACTACGAGATTGTGCGTAAACGGGAGGCTTTAGACACGTCTAGGAATTGGACAACAACTAAATTTACGAAATTTTGAATTATATCGGCGCCAAACCAAAGTGGCGAAAATACCATACTCAACAAACGGAGCTTATTTATACTCAGCCAAACACATGAAAATCTTGAGTTGTCGTGTCTGCATTTTGTTATGCAAACGCAAAATTTTAAAACTCTACCATACTCTACTGATAGGTATTATTCAAAACTATTATCTACGTTAAAAGTAATGTGATTACTTATTTCAATTGGTTCATCCAATGACACATGACATGTTGAGTCCTAGTAACGTAGATCATTAAAAGCCTAATTATCCTGTACCACATCCAGAAATAGCCTGGAAACTACGTATCCACGCAGTATGAGAAGATGGTCTCATATTAGACTGGCGTTTGGTGGACAAATCTTCATATATAATCCTAATGATATGGTACTCATCACTCATCAGGCATTTATATAAAGGTCAAGAAAGATGGCACAAAATGATGGGCGACGAAATGAATTCTCTTAAATAATTCCATAAAGTGGTAATTAAATGGTATACAGTATTATATATTTGAATTATAATCAGAAAATTAAAAGCTGTAATTATATAGGGCTATAGATGTGAACAGACATACGCGAACTCAAACATGTACAGACTTTAAAGTCTAAATACCCATGGTAAGTGAGTAATATATGAGGAACAGCAAGGTAGGAGTTGTATCTTGGTATTTTGTACCAAGCAAATGTCTGAATATTTTTCCATTTAATTGCTTTTGAGAGGCATGGCCGTCTCGACAGCGATACAGCGTACCTGGGACAGAATGCTGCTGATATGAACCTTATAAAACCACGACAAAAGTATCTATAAAGATGGACGCAACAGTGCCTAATTATTAAGCATTGATGAACCATGACAATGCTCACCATGTCCATCAAAAATAGAACCTTCTGAAGCTCTGACGTTTTTATCGGTGTCTATTGTCTAATATAGTACATAGACACTTGCCTGATCGGATCCATATTGGTTTATACCCTCGCCCTTTGGGATGTCGACACATCCCTCGGGCTACCCCCACGGGAAGTATCCCAAAATGGACACGATAGGCGTGTGTCTATTCATCTTAAAGAAAGCTGTAAAAAATCGACACTGTTAAATTTTGAAAATGTTTTATATTCATAGCGATCCTTGAAGATGTATTATAACTACCAGAACGAACGTTGATGAAAATACTGAGTCATCCCCGGTAAAAAGTGGATAGCATCTTCAAAAGTGATCTGTTTAAGTCCTTGAGAGCTTGAAAGCCGTCAGTGATCCTGAGGCTGCAACAAGACCCATGCACAAATTAGTAGTTCCTGAAATCCTACATGAGAGATCGTGCTTATCCCTCAGTACTCGAGTTCATTTATAGACCCTTGCACGGCTTCAATTTAGTTAATCGAACGCAAACTAAACGCGTAAACTAAACCCACGTAATTACCAACGAACAAGGCACCAACCGCTAAAGCGAGGAGGAACGCTGAGATTATCTCTGTTGACGGACAGAATTCTGTCTTGTTCGAACAGATTACCCTCGTATGAAACACGCAATGACTGCCTCGCAAGACACGTATGAAAACATGAAATTACAGTGACCTCTGTCAAGAGCAAGTAATGTTGGAACATGTCACGGAGGCAATTTGAAATTGACCATTACCGCGACTCTGAAAAGTAAGAAATGGAATGAATCACGAGCCAGCGAAACATATACGCTCAGACCTACTTTGAAAGCCCAGCTATCTGTGCGTAGTGACTACGACAGTTCGTTTGGTGTAAGAGCAGCTCAGCTTTGGAATATCTTGCCACCTGATGTCTCCCAACTGAATCTTCTTGAAAGCTTCAAGATCGGTTTGGGCATGTTCCTTGAGCAGTTCCCGGATACACCTCCTGTTCCGGGGTACACAGCTGTGAACAACAACTCATTGCTGAGCTGGAAGGAGACGCGCACGACGCAGATGTCCTGAGCACGCCCAGTCAAACTCACCAAAACGTACCAAAACGTAACGTACGTAAGTTTGAGAAAAGAACAATTATTAATGGCGATCCTATAGAAATGATCACATATAAACAAAATCAACGAAATTGATCTATTGACAATTCAATAATTCCTTCCAAGTAAGATGGGCACTCAATACTTTTAGTACTTTAGTAGAGAAAACACTCAGTGACGAAATACATAACAAGGTTCGAATTTTCAAATAATTGCTGCACAGAAAGACTCCGGAATTAGAAGAAAACGATGGTATAATTTCACGGCCCGATAGACTTCGGTACACGGGCTTTTGTATTATTTAATGCAGCAGGTAATTTAACATGTCCGTCGCTTGCGATGTGTTGAATTATGAAGCTGAAATAACATATTACAACTTCTGTAGGGCCATATAATTCATTGCATCAGCACTCAATTAACATTTAACGTACAGGGAATGCCTAGGTTTTACTTAGAATGTAAATACCAGTGTTCTTCGTATACATGTCTTGAGTCTTGCCTACTGCGCCAAGCTATCTATGGTAGCTCTTGACAAAATGTCACATAGTAACCCAAAGAGTAACGACTGGCTTGCTGAACAAATGCTTTATAGAAGTAATAATGAACGTTACCATAGCTCTGGGATGAAATTGGGGCACATTTGATTCTGTTGTTTATGCTTTTATGTAATTGTTTAAAAGGAGTTGGTCCTATCGATTCAACGAAATATCTGACTATTTCAACAGTCGTTGTCAAGACAAAAGAGGGGATAAAGAGAATTGGGCGAGACCTTGCCATAAACAAGTTTAGGGCAGTGGCAATTGTTCCGAGGGGCGTAGCATAGAAGTATATAATGGATGATTGACCAATTATAGTGCCAATTTGTGATTGCGGTGAAAAGGATCAAATCGGGAGTATGCAAACAGTTTAGTAGTGTACTTAGAAGCAGCCATGATGGTGCCACAGTGTAAAAATACGCCTCATCAGTCATCACTTGTGAGATCTTAAAATGATTCCCTGAAAGAAGCATCATCCCGGACAAAGCCCCCCCCCTCCATGGACCCGAGCCAAACCCTAATCCTAACATAAACTGACGTACACGTAGATGGTATTGGGGGCAGGGGGGCGTTTGTCCGTCCACCGTTTAAATGGTGGCCTGAGGGCACTGCCGTTGAAAAGTTAAATAGCTCATACTCCTAAAGAACCCTCTGACGTTTTCATGCGGATCAATGAATCAATGATTCTTGGACACTTGCCTGATAGGGTCCATATGAGTTTAAACCGGATGTATCCCTTGGGCTTAAGCCCCGGGAAGTATCCCAAAATGGACCCGATAGGCGCATGTCTATGAATTTTTTAGAATCCACTATTCTACAGAAGTCAGCATTCCGAATATTTGTCTTATCATCCCCATTCCCCAAAATTAATTTGATTCCAGTAATAAAGCTTTAACAGGGTGATGAAGTACCAACCTCAGAAAATGAGCCCTGGAACTGATACGCCGTCGCTAGAGATCGCACAACGAAACGCATGTACAACGGAAGTAATGCGCCAAATTCGTGTATTAAATTGCGCGTTGTACAATCGTACACTCTATTAAATCTACAAAACTGTAATATGGACTCGCGTGCGCGAAAATAAGGTCCTTGTTAAATTGTTATGTCACCGCGCGCAACGCAAAGCACCCGAGTTTTTCAAAATTATGCCAGATTGGGGCACCGCTCTAGAAAATCTTCGTGAAAATTTCCATAAACCGAGTTAGGGACCCTAGACCCAAGTTAGTGACACCAAATTATCATAATAGCCAAAATTTGTTGAAGCTGCTGGTTTTAAGGAGTATTTAAGGAGTATTTTAAGGAGTATTCACATAGACGGGTTGGGGAAATCAAACAATAGCAGTAACGGTATTGGGCACATAGAATTGTATTGGTTACATTCAAGTTCATCGGGGGAATCTATCAATCAGTATTGGAAATTTCTATTGTAAAATATCTTATCGAAGATTAAAGTTTCCGAAACCCCACCCAAAAACACCCGGACATAACTTGGGCACAAATAGAATTGTATTGGTTAACAATCAAGTTCATCAGGGGACGAGCGTCCTTTTCGCGCAATTTGTGCTCTTAGGTGGGGAAAGTCCGGGTGGGGTTATTGTAAAATATCTTATCGAAGATTAAAGTTTCCTAACAATCCTAGCGAACCATTTTCTCACAAATCTTTTTGTTCTCAATTCAGAATCACAAAAATTAGAAATAGCCCTAAACAGCAATGTAGGGTTTTGGACAAAGTGGCAAACTAATGGAAACTATGAGTAACGAATAAATGCTGTGTTGGCACGCTAGTCACTAGTGGCACTAGAAGCAGGAAATGACTATTTATATAATATGTATTAGGAATAGTCTGATACAATTGCAGATCATACTATCATATAACAATAAAACGTACAATAGTATCATATCGCTATCATAGGACTCTGCTTGACATATTCCTAGGTACTTATCTACACCTTCTAGTTACAGAGGCACTGTGGGAATGTTACAGTGCCCTGTACCATCAGTGTACAATGTTAAAGCTTCCATAGCTACAAAGAAAACGTTGAAAACTAACAAAGGTATCATTTCTGGTCCTTGGATTAGAAAATCGATATTTAGTATCTATAATTTCATGTTTGTCATTACCCACACACCTTAATATTTAAGATAAGACTCTGATTACAACCATAACAAAATATTCTAAAAGGTGTATTACAAATGATTATTACTAATGTCGATTACATAAGAATTGGGTTATTATGGAAGTACTGAAGTAGGTATGTTTTGGCATTAATAAAAGACATGAAAATACGATTGAAATCACAGAAACTGATTCGAAAGAAATAAAACTTATATAATTCCTAAATTCTGACTAAATTCATTCATAGTTACAAAATATATTATCTTTATCGGATTACTATAATTAGTGTTATCTGAAACTAAAGTATTAATTCCAAGACCTATTATCAACGCAAATACAGAAGAATGCGAATAATAGGACACAATGAGCTGACATTTAAACATCAGAAGCGGCAGAAATCACCGAGCTCGCGCAATAATGAAGAAAATTAACGCTGCCAGCCGTGAACCAATGATACTATGTCTGGAGTGACGGATTACCCATTCAAAACAATGATAACCACATCACTCTCACCGCCTAGTCTACTCACACCAGAGTATTATTCCTAATTCCTATCTTCTAACCAGACGTCCAGTTTGTTAAACGCATCATTAATAGCCTTCCTAAACGTGTGATTGTGAGTTAAGTAGGAGGAGATGTGGCCCCCATTCACCACCCTAACCTCACACCCGGGCCATATCTCCGTGATATCCTGGATCATGTCATCGTCTGCAGGCCGGGTCACGTACAGATCAGACTTGGCCACCACCACAACTGCCGCCTCAGGGCACGCTAGGGGCGGGTAGTGCTTGAGGTTGGAGAACTCGTCCATGAGTAGGCGCATGTAGAGCACGGTGATCTTGTCGGGTATGGTGCGGGGGGTGGAGTAGAGCAGTGAGGCGGAGGAGCCCAGACTGTTAGACAGGGTGGAGAGGTACTGACTGGAGTTCGCTACACGCGAGCCTGAGGAAGCAGTCCTATTACTACTACTACTGTTCCCTGAGTCTGAGGCTGATGAGCCGTACCTCCGCACTAACAAATCCTGGATCTCTGAGTCCGTCTTCTTGATCACCTCCCTGATCTCCTGTATCTTGCCCGGGGACAGCTGGTCCTGCAGCACGTCCCACATACAGGCACTAGAGATGATACCCTCGCTGAACGAGTGGGCGGCAGTGCTCCACGAGAGGCAGGGTACGGTGGCGAGGGGGCCGCCCCACACGGCGGAGGCGAGTGAGGCGTTGTGACCCCCCAGCGAGACTCCAGAGATACCCAGCTTGTTGTAGCCCTGGGAGAGAGGAATACGCGTTAAAATACACCCTAAAATCAACAGCGTGTTAGCTTACCCTTACACATGAGTCAGGGGCGCTATTATCTTGGAAATAGGGGTTGGCAGGGTGTTTTGGGACAAGATAATGAAATAGTGATGTTTAGAAGAAGGGTTGATTATGGCGTCGATACTACAAGCAGGAACTAGCAGAATTAAACCGAAACAACCCGAAACTTCCCCGAACCACACCAAAAACCTCCCCGGTTTAATTCCGCTTGATTCGACCAGTTCCTGTTTGTAGTATCAACTTTGATATAGACGCTTAAAACTAATAGCTGGAAATTGACGCCCACATAGTTAATTCTCTTATGACTCAACGCAATGACCTATTTAATATTATAATGATGGATGTATAGATAATCTTCATGATCAGAAGTATACCAAATTACATGACTATAATTTTGTGATCATGTTTTAGACAATGCACAGTGTTGAGTGTACAGCAGTATAAGAAGACACTGGACTATTGCGGGCAGCTAGGTTTGATTTATTGAGGTGGTAGGATTGGGAAATTCAATAAATCACGATGGACACTATCCATAGCATTCCGGTATCATTTTGACATTGACCAATCAGTGCGCGAGATGATGCCAACTCGCGCACTGATTGGCGCAAATGCCTCAGAAGAACCTTCAGGTACTCAGAACCTCACTTAAACGTCGCTGCGTTTAGCTTCAGCATCTCCATACGTACCTGGCCCTGCAGCCAGTTGAGCAGGAAGTCCCCCTCCACCACCAGCGCCGATCCCATGGTAAACAGGTCCGACACGTATCTGATCCCGGACCGGACCTGGTTCCGTGGCTTCCTGGTCCCGTAGAAGGGGTTCTCCACAATGACGGAGCCTATCTGGTAGTCCTTGGCGAGTGGGTGCGCCAGGAAGCGGTACCGTCTCCAGAAGGAGTGGTCTCCCGTAGCTGAAGAGGTTGCCATTTAGCCAATGAAGTAAAATATGCTAATGATTCTAGATCTCAGAAATAAGGGCAGCAATTTTTAAAATATGAATAATTGCATCGTATAAATTGATCGTATAAATCGATCGATAAAAGTATTGAACGGTGGACAAAAATGTTATGAAAAGTAAATCGCGCTACTGTAAAATGCATATGCACACATATGGGTAGGTATATTGTTTACCTGCGTAGTGGAGGCAGACCCTCCTCTCAGACCCTCTCCAGTCTGTGGGCAGGGTCAGCAGGAAGCGGCATGTCTGCGACTCCCGGGGGAGCAGATCGGGGGACTCCGAGCAGAGCGGCGAGGTGAAGGAGCCCGTGTAGTTCCGCACGAACTTCGAGGTCTTCTTCAGCTCCGTCAGCTTGAAGTTGAGACTGTTCGAATCGTAAGAGGAGACGCCCCCCTTGTAGGACTGCCGGAGCTGGAGCAGCTTGATGAACGTCTCCTGGTCTCCCCACCCGTCGTTAAAGAGTGAGGTAAGCAGGACACGCTTCACTACCTTGTCTACCAGCGACATCCCAGGGTGTGAAGACTGCTCGGACTGAAGTCCACAGGAGGGTTATCCCAAGAAGGGTGCGGCAGGGGTCACAGTTTATGATAATATAGCACTGATTTCACTTCCTCTCAAACGTTATTATATCTTCACTTGAAACTGTCTATAAGAGTTCGCTATATACTGATTCTATTGATTGTTCGACAACTAAGCCTTAAGCGGTGCTTCACTCTCCGGGGATTTCCTTGTGTTTGAAAAGGGACAAGTTAAAATGATTATAGATCTATCTGACGTTATATGTGAAGTGTGGGGGTAGTAAAATCACAGATTCTATGACTGGAGTACGAGGCAGAGTGGTTGGTGTGGTAATGATGGCATCTTCTGTAGGGTTCTGAATATCTTTTTACTTTTAGTTGTTTGTGTGGTAAGACTTTTAGGGGTCTCTCATCAGAGCCATAAGAGCTCAAATTAAGGCTGAATTAGTTTCATTTCAAGTTATTAAAGATCTTTATAATTTACGTTAGAAAACTGGAAGGATCAATTGTTCTAAAACTGAATATTCAATGATTACTGGTTCTGTTGGACAGTTCCTCCAACAGTCAGAACTATATTGAATTAATCAAATCAATGAAACATATAAAAACCTTATCTCGCGGACTTCATTTGATGATTGAGAATAAATTGAAACTCAAAAAATTAGTTGAACATCATAAGTTTTAACCAAAACAGATAATTATACACCATGCAAGTTATCATACCATTGAAAATTCGTTTTGAACAGCAATGTAGTATGTTTCTTATCGAATGGTATCACGATATCCAATCGGTATTCGCTACAATTTATAGGGGGTTTATACTCTAGTATCATTTTACAGCTATAATCAACGTAATATTATTGATATTCGAAAAAGTCATAGAAAACGGCAGAATACAAAGCTACTAGAAACATCAACATAGTCTAAAAACCTCTTAAACACACAGAAACACATAGTTGGAAATCCACTAGCGAAATTATTGGAAAACAAAGTTGAATGTTATTGATACGTAGAAGCATAGTTTGGAGAAATTTCTAAAAACCCTTGGATTCTAAATTCAAATTTTGTCGACCTAGAAAAAGTATATCAGAATGAGCTCTCAATAGCGATAAGTTCGTCGGTATTGTCGTAACATTGTAAATCATGTGCTCTAGACTCCTGTTTCTCTGCCTTTAGTCGAGCGCCATATCCTCGTCCACATCCTCCTTCTCCGCCTCCTTCGTAGCGTCCGCCACCGCCCGCACGAACGCCTCAAAGTCACCGCCCGCCGCGGCGTTGCCCGCACTATCCGTGAAGCCTAAGCTCTTCATGAGGGGTGCCAGCTGCCCGGACTTGAAAGCGCTGGAGAATAGCTGGAGGCCCTGCTGGAACTGAGGGGAGTTGAGGGTCTGCTTGAGAGTCTCCTTGTCACCTCTTAGTGCCTCAGGTAGATGCTGCTGCAACTTAGCCACTGTCTCAGGGGACTGGAGCAGGGAGTCTATAGCCTCCCTGCTGATCACGTTAGCAGGGGTCACGGTCTCGGGGGGAGCGCCCCCGTTGTTAGGCAGCGTGTTGAGGATGTTCTGCAGCGCACTCACAGACACCGGGGCGGAGCCCCCGGAGCTGCCCCCGTTAGCCCGGGAAGAGAGGGGGGTGCCCCCCGCCAGCATGTTGATCAGCTGACTCTGGTCAATGGTGGCGAGGCCTGGGGAGGAGGCGTCCTTGGCAGTGACTCCTGCAGGCACGTCAGTGGGGGTGGGGGCCGCAGGGGTCGTCTCATCGCTCCCCGGGGAGGGACCGTTCAGGATCTCGTTCACCTTCTTACAATACTCCTCGTCCTTGTCGTCCTTGGGCTCCTGCATCCAGCAGAAGAACCGCCGGTTGGAGGACCTGAACTTCATGATGTACACCCGGCCCGTCGTGCACTGCTTCACCCGCGAGAAGTCCGCGTCGTCCGGGAAGATGATAAGGTCGTCCACCACCTCCCCAGACGTCCGGTCTTTCCAGCAGAAGTGCGTCAGGCTGTCGTCGCTCTTATACACGTAGATCAGACCTTTCCGCGTGTCAGGGTGCACCATCTTGCCTTTCTGCGTCATCTTACCCGCCTTGAACTCGATCAGGTTCTTCGTGGTCTTCTGCTGCTGTCCTCCGAACAAGGGAAGAGCCATGGCTATCTGCAGAGTTGGGGTCAGATATCATACAGATGGAATTAAATGAAGTTAAACGCAGGTTATTAAACCCACCAACATTCTTTTTTCAGAACAAAAATGAAGCCAGCATCGCTAAAAAAATTTGTACCATAATGTTTTTATGCAGGAATGATAAGCGACTTAGAAAGTTAGAATGAGATGAAGGGTGACTTGCTCTTCATTTAATGAGGCCATTAAACACACAAATTAATTGTGAATTAAATGAGACTACAATAAGACCATATTAGAGTGCACCTAACATAGGACCACATTATATTTAAGTGAGTGTATGTGACTCATAATCTACACACCACTTTAGCACACCCAAGGAGAGTACAATAGTGACATAAGGGAGTTGTTGCTAGGTGAGTTAGACAATGCGGCAGGTGATTTGAAGTGAATGACTGCACACCCAAGGAGAGTACAATAGTGACAGCACTGAAGGGAGTTGCTAGGTGAGTTTAGACAATGCGGCAGGTGATTTGAAGTGAATGAGTGCACACCCAGGGAGAGTACAATAATGACAGCACTGAAGGGAGTTGCTAGGTGAGTTTGACAATGCGACAGGTGATTTGAAGTGAATGTAAGGCGGGGTATAGTGTACTTCTAAATGTGCATTGAGTGTGTTAAATGTACACTCAGTTTTGCCAGTGTGCTACACAGGGAGAACTCCATTTCGAGCGTCTCCTATAGTGCGACTAGTGGGTGATAGGTGATTATTGTCAATTAGATACTAATTATGCAATGAAACACAAAAGAGATGTTGTAACAGGAATCAGTGTATGTTGGACCTAAAAAGCGTCCAACACATTTCAATTGAATAATTTAACTAAGTCAAAATACTGTATTAAACGTAGAGATGGCGAGTTAACAGCCTGGTCAAAACATTCTAAATTTTAAGTTTGATACATAATTATATAAATGCTTCAAGAATAAACGACGAACATGCAAAAGATGGTATAACAATTCGAAAATTTACATCACCAAACTGGTTTAGAAACTATATATCACACTTTCACGGCCATCGATAAATCGAAAAAACACATCATAAGGTAACACATGTATGTGTGCAGATCGCTCGATCGATGGACAGGCGATGGAAAAGCTCTAATTTCGATGGACAGTTTAAGAGTAAACTTGCGCATCTTCACCAGTCCCTCCGTCAATTGAGCTATCTGCACACAAAGGTCGCATAAGAATAGGAGGCGGTGTAGGCAAAGAGTTAAAGGACGAGTAAAGCGAAGAAATTTTATTCAAATATCGTTTTCAGACGTTGTACACAGAATCTAGGGCAATTCTCTAATCTAATCGTTAAAAAACGAAGATTCTACCACACCCAAAAGTTGAGATATTCCCTTCCGTATATTTATCATACATAACATGCAGTTGATGTCGAGATTTGGTCCCCTTCCTATTCACGCGACCTTGCATGTTATGTACTTTGTATGTTATATATCTTGCGTTTTGGTATAATTATCCATCGTATATGAGTGGTTAAACAGCGTTTTGTTTCGTCTAGTGGAATTCTCAATTTTCTGAGTCAATAAAAGATACCAAAAAATCTATCTAATTAATAATCGAGGCGTGAATAAATCAATCAAAACCGTCAATAACAGTGCAATATATACTGTGTTTACATAGTGAACTCAGGGTGTAATTCGATACAGGGACCATACTGCCTCATATTTTGCGCCTAGAATTGCTCTTTGATTTATTATAGCGTGCGGTAGGAAGTGAATAGAAACATCGGACTTTGACTACAGTGCTTTTTAATTATGATACCTATCATAATATGAAATATTTTGTATACCTTAAATTTCGCTTTACTCGTCCTTTGAGCACTTTAAACCATGGCAATGACGTCACTCTGAACCGTCTATTATTCATACGCAGCCTCTTGAAAACATAATAGAACCTAAAAGTTAACACGAAGATAATAGACTGAACCATCGATTTTGAATGGTCGATTCATAAATTTTAGATATCGAACAATAATTCTTGCAAAAAACTATAGCAGAACAATCATCGACATGAAAATACATTACATTATTGCAGGAAAGTAAGCACTCAGAAAATTTAGCCTCCATGTTATTAAGCTCCATAAAAAAGGTACTATTTTGAGAGTTCTGGTGCTTAATTACATTTTTCTTAATTTAATTTTTCATAATTCATTCAAATGACACGCCATGTAGGCTTAATTTCCTGCAATGCAAATAAGGTATTGCTGGTATATATTGTAAGTTGAAAATCATCATAACAGTGAACTTTCTCGAATCATCATTTACAAATCATTATTTAAATAAAAAAGTTCTCTAAATGTAACATCCCTTCCTTTGATTACCCTGCATCTTTAGCCACGAATAATCGTGTGCAAACCCCGCGTAGAAAATCAGCGGGTAGCTTCACCTCCCATCTATATTGTCGCTGCCAAAAAAGTGTCCGGAAATGACTTTCCCCAAACACAGCGCAATGAGTCCTATAATGAACCTATAATATCTGTATCCCTCATCTCACACCGATGTGTTCTGGAGTTTGCCGCCCCTGAACCCGGCTATGTGAATGTCCGACTCGTCCGAGTCCTCGCACTCCACAATGACAGAGGCAGCAGTGAGCCCCGCCTCCTCTCCCTCATTCTCCTCCCTGATCTCGTTGGAGGATATCCTCCTCCTCACCGCCTGGATGTCGTCGTGCCGGATTATAGACCTCCGCACGGGCCGCGTGCTGTCCTGAGTGCCGGACAGTTCGGGGACGGAGATGCCGAACGGTTTGGAGGACGGGGGGACGGCAGCCCGTGAGATGGTGTCCTGGAGGGAGGCTGTGAACATGATCACCTCTGGACACACCTCGTACTGAGCCCTCCGGGTCAGGGTGTCGAGGCTGTGCTGGGCCGTGGCGTGGTGCCCGTTGTACAGACAGAACTGCAGGCCTGCTGCCAGGGCTGTCATAAGGTCCTTGTTGAGAGTAAACCTGGTAGAGGAGAGGGCCCAGGCCTTGCTGTCTGTGGGCGGGACCATTGAGGCGGGCATCCCACTACCAGTCACCCAGGTGGAGAGCCAGCAGAAGCGCTCCAGACTGGCGGGCACCATGTTCCCTATATGGTAGTTGTACTTCTCTAACAGGAGACTGAGGATTTCCAGGCGGTTAGAGGCGGTGATGCTGGAGTATTGAGCCCTCTCTCCTCCCTCCCCTTCCTCGCTGTACACTGGCTCCGTGTTAAAGCCCTTGGAGAGACTAGCCTCTGTGAGGCCCCCGGAGTAGGACATCCTGGCAGGGTTGTGGTACACAGAGATCATGTGGATGGAGGGCAGTCTGAAGGAGAAGTCGTTGCTCTTGTCCCCTAACACGTTAGCCAGATGGAGGAGTATCCCCTCGGACTGCTGGCACTCGTCCGAGCCTGCCAGGGAGAGGAACTGCCAGATGAGGGAGGGGGTGAACTGGCACACCACTCTCAGTGACTCCTCACTGTTCTGCTGGATCAGGGAGAAGAGGATGGGGTACAGGGTCTGAAACACGCCGGGAGTGGAGTCGCAGCTCTGCAGTAGCAGGGTGATGGTCTCAGGGTCATTGTTCAGGAGCGTGATGATATCCTCCGGTTTGTCAGACGATCTGCACTCTTTCAGCACATTGTTAATGTTAGTTCCGTTCTTGCCAGGGTTCAGGGTGGTGTCGTCGCTCAGGTTGTTTTGCAGTGTCTGAACTCCATCGATCATACCTTCCGGACAACACCTTGCAGCTGATGTCTCAACACTTTGCAGCTGTCTCACATTACATCCTGGAGTGAAATTCAAAACTTCAATATATACCAGATTTGTAAACAATAGAATCAGTGAAACAAATATATGTGAATAAAATGGAATATTATAAGTTTCAGAACTGTTGGCGATGAAATGTTTCCACATCAGAAGAAATAGAACGTAAGAAAAACACATACACACATTTTTATTGCTCTCGTGAGTAACAGAACTATAAACCACATGTGAAAATGTACGGCAAATTCGTATACAGCAGAATGTTGTCAGCGGTGAGCAGTGAAACAAAACCTTCGGTAGAATTCCATATCAAATTATCAATTGTTCTAAAGAATTAGATTTGGTAAACTTCCAATAAATACACCAGACATCTGATCATAATAGAACCTGATTTGCAATAAAAAGTTTCAGTGGATTAAGTTGAAATGAAGATATAAGCTTATCTGAAATCGAAAAAGTCTGAAAAAATATAATAGGATTAGGAATGATAAATTAAATGAAATGAATAACCGGAAGAAAGTAGTCATGAAATAATTTAACTTACAATATTTTAATTGAACACAGTAAAAAAGGAATCCAACGAAAACTTTCATATCACTCATTCATAGCACAAAAATAGATTGTAAGTCTCGTTTCATATGGAAGTCTTTATAGCCTCTGGTTATCATTGTACATTGTACAAATGTACAATGTACAGTTACACCATTACATTGGTCATGTAGCTAGGTAATGTTTCACTACAATAATATCATGTTTACTTTGAGTTTGACGGGAGACTTGTAGCAACTGAGTCAAAATGATGCAATAATGTGCTTAGGTTGTTGTTTTTATAAATTAGCAAATTAATGATCATATCAGTGACCTTATCATAACAAACCTACACCATTGAGTATACTGGGCGCAAAGTATTCACCACGAACATAACACACTATTACTGATAATTTCTAACTCGAAAGTATAAAAACAGTTCTGTATTAAAATAGAATTCATTAAATCCATAAACACACTCCTACTAAAAACTGTAACAAAATAAAAGCGAAAGTATCAAAATTTACATTCTAAACCTATAAATTATCATAAAAACTGTTAATAAATTAAAATAGTCCTTCAGCACAAAATATCGATGGCTGGAAATGTTTGATGTCACGATAATTACCCAAAAAATCACCCCCTCATCCTTCAATGCATTACTTAGAATGGGCAATCAGAGTCAGCACCATCAAATATCTTGGGTTTCCTTGTTGACAAATGGAAACAGTAGCACTCAGGTTCGTTCATGATACAAACTACCTGTCCATTATTTGGGGGATTCTTCCTGCAATCAACCCCAAATACCTCCTCGGAAAGCTCAATATCGTATTCATCTCCTATCTTCTCAACTTCCTTGTCGATCGCTTTGACAGCATCGTCCTTTGTCTGGAACGGTCCAAGGACTTGCTCAGAAAACAGGATAACAGTGTCGTCCTGTTCGGTGTATGACTTCACCCAGAACTGTCGAGGTTTCCTCTTAGCTGGTGCTTTCTTCTCAGTTGGAGTTTTCGTTGTTTTCTTGGCAACAGGTTGTTTCTTTGCGGTCGAGGCCTCAGCGGCTCCTGATGGCTGCTTTCTCTTTGGAGCAACGTTCGGTGCAACGTTCTCTGATTCTTTAGCAGCTGCAGAACGAGTTCGACCCATTATCTAAAATAAGAAAGACTTGTTAAAAGGTCGGTATTTAGCTACGGGAAATAGTTCGCTAAAGCTGAAGCATTATCTGCAATCCTTGAGTTTAAATTGATAAATGAATCGTGGAATAAATATCTTAGCTAAGATGGGCATTTAGCTTCAGCAAAAGTTACGAATAAGATGCATATGTGCTCATATGTTATCTTAAAAGGACCTTTTAGTTGAGAGACGCAAACTTATTTTATCTCGAAATTAGAATAAATCATCGTGGGAAATCCTAAAATACAAATTTGAGCAACTCATCAAATAGCAATACAGTATATTCTTATTACATAAAAAAGGAATTTTCAAAGAATCAAATAAAAAATTCTATAAAACTTAAAATTCTTTGTTACTACCATAACAAATTTAGTGAATTGAGCATGCAATCAAAATCAAGCTAATATGAATTAAAACCAATCCCATAGGACTAAAAATCATCATCAAAATCCTACTTTTTCTTTTTCTTCTTCTTTGCATCATTATCATACAACCCCGATTCCACGATGGTGTTTTTAGC
Source organism: Beroe forskalii (assembly GCA_011033025.1). Taxonomy (NCBI): domain Eukaryota; kingdom Metazoa; phylum Ctenophora; class Nuda; order Beroida; family Beroidae; genus Beroe; species Beroe forskalii. Next base: position 117,821 of record WFMF01000387.1, on the reverse strand, counting down.
GATGTTATTAATGCACTTAAACCGTGCTGGTCCTAACAGGACACCCCCATACCACCTGCTGACCACAACCAACAAGTTCTCCACATTCATGAGCTGGATCAGCTCGAGCAACCTGCCCCCAGCCTTGTTTTCCCCATCATCGTCATAGTCCTGCGCAACCAGTCCGTTATCCTTCGTGTACCGGTACGCCATGATGTTGTGTGAGGCTGCAGCGATCTTAGGGTTTAGTAGCAAAGCTGCCAGAGCATCATCTATGTCTTTCTGACATGTGACGGGACACACATGAGCTTGGAAGTGACTCTTCCGTTCCGTGAGGATTTGACCTGTGTAGATTTTGGATAGAATAGCAGGGGGAGGGATATCTGCTGTTAGTGTGAAGGGGGACTGGAGCTCCTCTAAATCAAATTCACTCTCGAAGATCTCAAGATTTTCTAGATCTGCGATAAGCTCGTCGTTTTCGGTGAGCGCCGAAGATCCTGCAGCTGCTTCTTTCTCGGCGGAGTTTTCATCTACAAAAACATCCATTGCTTCCAAATATTCTGTGATATATCCAACCCAGGGGTACACTACACACTCCCCAGGTATAAAGATCTTGTTACATCGGTCCTCCAGAACACCGATATCCACGACATGCGATGCCTCAGCACTCGTCATGTCGATGATGGTGAATATCGGGGGTTCATGGCTCGGATACAGTTCATGATACAAGCAACGCAGCACCAAAAGGAAGTACTTGCTGCTTATAGTTATGGTAACGATGCTGTTGTCATCAGAAGTCGTTATGTTGCTGTCAAACATGGAAATCAGAAGCTCCAGTTCGTTGCTCTGTTCCTCCGCGTTTTGGAGCTTCTGCTCCGGGCTGACTACAACCATTTCCTGTCCTTTTAGGTGGTAACAATCTGTTGGTATTTTCTATGCTTTGCACCAAAAACTAGCCCAAATACTGCCTTTAATAACGAGTTTTTGTTTCAGTGTACTACCGAAGTTTTTAACACTCGATGATGGTTTCAGAACTGGAATAATCAAATTTATTGTAACTAGGATAGTTCTCAACAAGTAAAAGTTTAGGGGACAAGCAAACAACAACTAATATTAAAGAAAATTCAGCTTCAATCAGCCGAAGTCAATCAAACAGGATTTGAGCATCACATGAGCAAAATAAATCAAGACCGTTTCGCAAGCGCTCGATTCTTTGAGTCGGGTCATTCCAGAGATATTGCGCGGCGCGCCCGATAGTGATACGGATCATCCGTAGCAAAACAGTTAAGCTCAAAATTCATGAGTAAATGAGCAAATCGATTGTTACCTCGAATTTATCAGAAGAATAAACATAATTTGAATATTTTACTGCTATTTATTAAAGTTGATATTCAAATTATTCTCAGTATCTTTCAAAGTTCAAATTAAATTTCTGCCATTTCACGCGCTACGCGCGCACTCGAATATTCGATTGTAAAAGCACACCATTTTGCGCGCATGTATTGTCATTGTTCGTTGTTACATTTGCCGTCCGTTTCTCCGTTTGAGCTCCCGTACGTGATAATTTATTCAATACTTAATATAATTCTTAATTCTCCACAATCTCAGTTGGGAGTTCTGTTGCCTAACGGTGATTCTGTTGCTGGTCGGGAAGTTTGATTTATGATTGATTCACTGCAGGCATTTGTATGTAATTTTCTTCCAGAGAATTTATAATCTTAGAGAGTTCTAGAACGTATCATGTTTACAAACCATAGCTTTTATTCATCATAAATCAATAAGAAGAACTCTTTCTGTTGATGTATTTAGACCCCTAATTGTGCTATAAATTTCAAATTCCTGTCATGAAGTTGCTTAATGCTTAGATATGATCTTCCTCAGGGAATTATTTTAATCTATTAAGATGAAGCAGTTTTTTAATTTTGTAATTCTGAGCTGTTTTCGATAAGGCTAGCATAATATGCCTGCATATGGAACTTTTTAAAGTTTTAAAGCTAAGGAGACCTGAGTGTTATCGATAAGGTGCATAATTGCCTGCACAGTGGAGACTTTTTAAGGGAACCTAAGAGTTTATTGACGGTCAGCATTTTCTGGGAAAGGAATGCTGAGTTTATTGACGGTCAGCATGTTTCTGGGAAAGGATTACTTCGAGAAAATGCCTCAATATGGCAGTATAATCGTGTGAAAACCATCATTTGTCTGTTGCTTGGATTGGATATTCAAGATGGTTAGAAAGGCGCCGGAATCGAAGTTCGAGATTTTATTATAGGGTCATATAGTCCCTATTTTTATAGCAAAAGTAGAACATTTATTCTCATATTTTGTTCGTTGAAAACCAGTTCGTTTAGCAAAACTGGGTGAGTATTCACGGGACAGGAACGATTTGGTTTTAACTCAATTTGAAAGCACAAAAATTTTAAAGTAGAATATCTTATATTACGCTTCTTTGAAAGTATCGAACTACTATTAAATGGACGATTGAAAAATTATTTCTATTTTAATTTGACAAGGCCAGTGTAGTATATTTCATGCAGTAGGTCCCTGTGATGACAAAGCCCCCCAGCCCAAAGCCTCCACTTCACCCTAACCGGATTTTTTTGTGAGGGGAGCCAAACCTTGACCCAAACCCTAGTACAAATTGATGTACAAGCAGGTGCTTATGGGGACTTTTTGCGGAGGGGGGGGGGACTTTGTCCGGGGACTTTAGTCCGCTCACCGTCCTTGCAAGTACTAAATCAGGATGTAGCATGTATGTGGTACATTCTGCGCCTGGTTTGAAATCCATGATGTAACCATTATTTGTAGAAGCATGAGATAACTTGTAATGCTTTTGTCAAACGTGATCAAAAGGCAGACTATTGTGCCATTTTTATGTCCAATTGATGCTTCTTTCAAATTGTTATATGCTTCTTTCAAACTGTGATTTACGTATGGGGTTATGTCCGGATTGGTTTTCGTCCTATTTACCTTTACCATCAAACTTAACCCAATTCATATGGGTTTTCCGATGTTGGTACTTTACGGATACTGTCACTTAGAATTTAAGTTTTTCAATGAGTGTACTGAAGTCCTTTTGAATTCACCCAGGTGAACTGGAGGTGGTAATAGTTGGGGTTTTGGTTTAGATAATATGGTCAGGGTGATGGTTGTTGGTGGTAAACAAGCTTCATATGAATTCATGGCGCAACAGATTCCTGTTAGTTCACCCAAAATTAGTGAACTAATACGACCATTCACCATGAATTCGAAAGCGTGAATTATATGCTTATTTAGAGTTCACCAAAGTTTAATAAAAACTTATTGGACTGGTAAACTGGTCAACAAATTTGAATTCTTCTGCATCCACAGTGAATTCATGAATGATTCGAAAGGACTCGAATTTATGAAGTCTAAATTTGTCAGAGCTGAAGTCTGCAGCTGCCTGCTACACGAATTGTTTCATTACATTATTTCTTGGAGGAGAGATAATGATAAAGATTTGCAAATCAGTAACCAGTGGTTTAGTGTTTCTTATCTTTACCTTTTCGCAGTTTAAATCTTCTGATGTTGAATGCTTTATATTATACATTGCCGAAGCTGATAAGGGCCGACTTGGGACACTGTTGTGAATTCTAGGTGCAGTCTTACACACACTCTTTCACACAAACTTTTACACGCACAAACAGACATAGTGAACTAATAACTCGTACGACCTACACTCTACAGTCTACACTCCTATAGCATCATGCTATCACGGGGATGGATATGTAGTAATATTATGCAATATTATGCAATATTATGATGGGTTTTCATTATTCTAGAATTCGTGCGTGTTAACGTGTGTATGTTCGAGTGTGTGTGTTCGAGTGTGTATGTTCGAGTGTGTGTATGTTCGAGTGTGTGTATGTTCGAGTGTGTGTATGTTAATTATTGTCATTATTTGTTTGTGTGTGTATGTTTTTTTGTGTGTGTTTTTTTGTGTGTGTTTTTGTGCGTGATTATGTATGTGCCCAGCTGTGTTCGCATAATTTTCAAAATGTATAATACCAGCATCCATTCACCATCCTCTAAATTACCTTCCCTTTGTCTCATCCTCCCTTCTCCTTTGTTTGATCTCCAGCTTCGTCCTAATTCATTGGTCTAATTATATCTCAACCTTCACTGATAATTTCACCTACATAGAGATGATAATATGTACACTTCTTCTGTAGTAACGTGGAGTTATAATACACTGTAAAAATCTCGTTTATTCCTTGCCCTGATAATTGTAATGCAACCCGCTACCAGCTCACCTATCCTCGTTATCCAATCAGAACACAGTACTGTGGAAGCTGCGTCCAATCAGCGCTCAACGTTGAAGAAGCTGCATAAGAAAAATAACCGCTCAAACGCCGTCTAATCATTGGTTTGAACTATGACAATGACGTCACTCTCAACCATGGGCTCATATCGTGCAGTGTGTAATATGCAATGGCTGCGGAGCCCTCATGATCTGTAATAAACCGGAGATCACGTATATTTCATAATGCAGAAACGGTAGGCGGTTAGAATGACGTCATTACCAGCGGTCACAGTGGTGTGTTGATGACGTTGAGTCGTCTAGTGAACGCGCGCGGAATTATTCTTTGTGTGTAACAAGTAAAAGGCTATTCACTGCACTGTTCTGCGACAGAAATACGACGGTTATCAACGGCATTAACTTGACACTTTGCGCTATGAAAACGGTTTCTTCTCAACTGTCACCCACCTCTACACGGATATAGTATGTTTTTAATCTACAAACCGCAGTACAGATTTTCTGGCACCGTGAACATGCGTTACTGTCCATGCATACTGGTTTGCATGTATATGCGTATTTATGCGTGCATATTATGTTAGTGTAAAATGTATATGCGTATGTGTGTAGGCATGTATGTTTGCGACTTGCGTGTGGATCGTACAGTGGACGGATTCATTAGCTCTCCTTCGCGCGAATCTTCCCTTGATTATAATACTCCTCCTTTCCTTTCTCCTCCTCCTCTTCATACATCACAACATTGCAACGTGTCGTTTGCTCCTAACAAAGTGACGTCATTATCATAGCTTAAAGTAGTGAGTTGCTGATGCTAGCTCGTCCACTCCCCTGCATTGCGTGTAACCGTACACCAGGTAAACGCCGTCTAGTGATTATCTAATTCATCGCAATCTGGTGATTATACTGCCCAGAGATCTGAGAACCTTGCACACAAGTAATCTGCTTACAGTTATCTGGTTCATGGTAAAGGTGGCTGATCATTAAACGAAGTCAATTTATCTCAATCAAAAACCCTCATCAATTGGAAATGTGTATTATTTTCAGTGTACGTCTATCAATTTTGCTAATTGTTTGTCTGTTTTATGATATGAAATGGATTAACATATTTTATCAAAAGTTAAATTATCCCATTACCCAGGTATGTAATTATATTCGTTAGAAAGTATTACCTATCGATGTTGTTAGCAACTTATTTGTCATCTCCTTATATAGGGTATAATATAGCTCGCTGTCTTTTGTCTAAACATTGCCGCATTGCACTATACACCGAGTTTCAAGTGCGCACTGCGCAGGCCTCTTTTGTTGAGCAGAATTCAGTACTATACACTTGCATCTCATTTATCGCTTTTATCGATCAATTTTATCGTAGCAGGAGCACAGGCTGTATTTCCAAAGAATATGATTCTTTTTAATTTTCATGCCTCATATACAACTAACTTTGGATGCGTGTATAGGGCCCACATTACACGAATGTTAAAGAAATTACATGAATCTTTCGAGTCTTGCGGTAAAAATTACTGACATTCCGGCCGCAGAACAGTCGACACGTAAAGCGTTCGTGTTCGCAGTAAATCTGAGGACTAATTACCTGCATATACTGAATATGATGTGAGAAGATGGAATTCAAGCAAATGGTGCGGCTCTTGTATCAAGTTTCAAAGACATTTTAAAGGTTGCCAGGGGATGTTAGGCGGTTAAGATTGATGTCATGATCATGAGTTAGCATGATAAGTTAGTAACATCAGAGGTCGCCATATTGCGCTGTCCGACCTCTAACGGTAATCTGGTTATGTGTTTTGCTAGCATGGATACTAATTCAATCACGTTCAACTGTTCATGCCATCTTTCTCGAGAACATATATCACAATGGCTCTTTTAAAAGTTTACTACATTTTCATTTTCTTCGTTTCGTTTTAATAACCCCGCTCATCGCGGTTTATAGCAAGCCACGTATGTACTTTGTTCATGTAACTTCATGTAATTTTAAAGTTTCGAAATACTACATGTGCTCTGGCCTCTGTTCCTTCGCCGTTATCATGGATAATAACACTCACATATAATATGTGTTGCTGACTTTCAGCAGAGTGTGTACGGCAGAAAGCTGCTCGTGATTTGCTACACCCCACGGAATGTGATTACCCGGTCATTTCCCCAGCCGCATCCCACCGCGCTAATTGTGCGGAATCGTAGGGAAGTGGGCCGCCAGAGTATGCCCACGAGAGAGGGAGAGTTTGTGTGTACCTAGGAAAGTCGGTTTGTGTGTGTATCATGAATGTCGGTGTTAAGTCATCTTTTGTGTGCGAGTCGGGTTGCTAATAAGAGCGGCAGCCTTTATTATAACACTGCGAAATATTTGTGTTTTGCAAGTACTGAGCAACTGATCTACATGCAAATGTTTATCGTGTTTGTATTACATTTTCCGAGAATTGGCGACTGTCGGAATTATTATATATTCAAAGATGCCTTACCTATTCTCGGGAGAGTGCCAGAAATAGGTTTCACATAGCTGTGTAGAGGCTTTATTCCCCAAATTCGATTGCCGGGCCGACTCTGCATAAATGCGACTTTCATTTCATTTCCCGCGCTCGCTATACTCCTCAATGTAATCTTGGAGTTCACAGGACTTCCAGTCTGGTAGTTCCCGGAACTAGTAATGATAGTACGGAGGATCCTCACTGACTGTGTGTCTGCTTCACCAGCCCTGGAGAAACGTCATCAACTCACCACTTTGAGATGTGTCGATGACGTCATCTCAGTACCGCCTTTATTCGCAGTGTGCGCTAATCTAATGATCATGTCTCAAGTCTCTCGCATTTGCACTGGATCTTTTTAATATGTGTGTTGAAATGTGTTTTCAGATTATTATTACCTTTGTGACACTCGCACATACGTCCTATACGTTTTCTTATTTCTACCTGTCGTCTGTTACGGCTCTACATTCGTCAATTTACAAAAACAGGTCGATATCGCCTTCCTTTTCTGTGCGCGGATGTTCATTCCTTTGCCTCTGTAGTACGCTGAACTTAAGTTCGTTTCTGAACAGTGAACTGTTATCAGCAATCTGCATAATTAATTATTAATCAGTTGTACCTTGGGTGGACTAGCACCATAGACTCAAGTTAATAAGTAGGGGGCTGGGGGGTGTCTAAGCTGGCATGGCATGTGAGCATGAGAAATAATATTCAAGTGAATTTAACTGTTCAGTTCCATCATGTAAGGAATGTTGGGAAGTCTGGATAATCCCATGACCCATTGTGGGATCTCACTCACCACCTCCAACAGCTATTGTAGCTCTTCTCTAGATTACTGTGTGTCACAGTAGAGAAGGGAAGAGTGTTCCCATCCTATTATGTACACCTACGTTCTAAGGTTGTACCGTGAGAACGTCCGGTGCTTCCTTGTTTAAAACTGTTATCAAGTAATAAAGGAAGAGAATTAATAATTGATGCTGCCACAGGAACAAAAGGCTCACACAGGCTACAGAGTGTAAGACCTAATAATCAGATCAGTGTGCTACTTGTTAGAGATCATTATGAAGCGTTGCTAACAAACCACCATGTCGATCTCAAATGATAGGCTTTCATGTGACGTCATTATCATGGTTTAGAATGGTGTGTTGTTGACATTTAAGCACACCGCCTTCTCCTCACGCGCGACACACACTCACCACTGCATACACTCTGACGAACACTTACACCCATTGCATCTTTGCTGCGACATCGGAACACGCCAGGAAGTTTCATTTCATAAGAAAGCTGCCCTGTTTCTTTCTCTCACGGGTGGCTTCTTCCAACTCACAATCTCACACAGACTCACGTGACTCATCATCATGAGTGTAACTTACTCATATATAATACAGGGTTACAACCCGTGTTACATCATCAATGGTATATTCTTAAATTGTGATAATGACGTCACTCTCTACCGTCTATGTCTGGTTTGTGCCGACTCTAGCCGTGTTTCATCCCTGGTTCTGATTAGATTTGGGAACTCAGTTAATTACGTGTCCTATTGTCCCTAGCTAGAAGCTTCAATTAATGCAGTTCCATAGTTCCATGCCTTCTCATTGCGGTTATTAACTATTAATGCGTTAAATCAATAACGTTATGCGGAAGGTATCGCATTTGTAATCAACAATGAACAGAAATCACGAAACGTCTAATGATCATAGGATTTTAGGAAATCAGGAGCGGAAAATACCCATTAACTTTTGAGAAAATTTCCAGACCCTGGTTTACTGGTTTCGGTTTACTGGTTCCCCTCCAACGATCCGGTGTAACAATCATGTCTCCATGTGTTGCGTCACACAAAACGTAACACACAGCGCTCTCTCCCACTGTAAATCTGTGTGTGTGTAACTATGTGACTGTGTAACTAACAGTGCGACTCTGAGTGTGTATAACTATGTGACTGTGTGTAACTTTGTGACTGTAAGAATGTGTAACTATGTGACTGTGAGTGTGTGTAACTATGTGAGTGTGTAACTAACTATGTGACTGTGTGTGTATGTGTGTGTGAGTGTGTGTAACTATGTGACAGTGTGACCTTCGCACAGGACCTTAATTTGATTACCTGTCCAGCCTCCCATTGTAATGGTAAGTGAGACAGCTGAATAATATGTGTTGTAATGAGTGAATATGTGTGCTGGGATATTATGTGGGATGCGTTATTGTAGTGGGAGTGACGTCATTATCAGTATTCTAACTGACAAACTTGTGACGCTGGGTACACGCATTATACCCGGTCAGTACGCATCTCACTTATAATGCTAGCATTCTACAATCTACATGTCGCCCACACATGTCTCAAACAATTTCTAGTGTCCTTTATGATACTCGTAATGCTTTTATTTTAGAAACTTCCGCAGAATTGTCTGTCATTGTGGTTCTAGAAATAAAACCGTTACTCCTTCCAAATCGATGCATTATATTTTCTCCCATTTCTTGGAAAAAGCTGTATATTAATTAAAATTCTCGATGCTGCTCTCTGGAATAGTGGCATTTATATGTTAGCTTTTTCCAAGAATCACTGCTCTGAAATAGAACATGATCGAACTTCAATGTACCTACACTCACGCAATCGCTAGCACAATAGTATGTTAAAGCTATCGTTTAATTTGTCTGGCTTTTATTCCGTGTTCCTCTAGGTTTAGTATCGATCGTGCGTAAATGATTAATAGCAAATCGGTTTAGTATCGATGCATACAGGGTGCGCCAAAAGTCTTGTCCCCTTTTACTTTTTTGATTATTTGAAAAATACAGCAGATATTTCGATTTTGTAAAAAGTTTCTTTAAATATAACCAAAGAATGGCGGATTCTGAGATTTTTAGGTTGCTGTGACGTCCATAGCAACGACACGAGTTCCCATAGCAACCGACCTAAAAATTGAAGATTTTTGACATTTTTGACATTTTAAAAAATAAAACTCGCTAATTGCCATTTATTTCAATTTTATTGCTGGTAGAAAGGGTAATAAACACTACTAAATGTTCAATTACAATGAATCTAGCTCAATAGGGGTTCAATGCATGTTCAAAGTAGTCTCCTTTGGTGGAATTTGTTGCTAATTTCAGTGAAAATCCTTGAATTTTAAGCCTGGTTGCTATGGAAACTCGTGTGGTTGCTGTGAAAGTCATAGCAACCTGAAAATCTCTGAATTCAGCGTTGACTGGTTATGATCACTGAAACTCTTCACAGAATCGAAATATCTATTTTTTATGATGACCAATCAAAACAGTAAATTTGGTCTTGATTCATATGTCAAAAATGCCAAAAATCTTCGATCTTTAGGTCGGTTGCTATGGGAACTCGTGTGGTTGCTATGGACGTCAAAGCAACCTAAAAATCTCAGAATCCGCCATTCTTTGGTTATATTTAAAGAAACTTTTTACAGAATCGAAATATCTGCTGAATTTTTCAAATAATCAAAAAAGTAAAAGGGGACAAGACTTTTGGCGCACCCTGTAGTTGGGGCAATGGGGCATGGTTTAGAGAGGATGCCCAACCTTTTGCCCCAAATATTTCTAGAGAAATTTATCTTTTATGTTTGTTGGTAATTATTTTTTAGTCTAGTTATGGCTAAGATTTCTCGGCAAGGAGTTTTAATAAAATTTTCCTTGTTAACAGTTAATTTATTAACTTACAACCAGTTTCCCAGTTGAAGGACTGATATATCAGCTGATTCCTGCTCAGAATATTTATTATTTGCCGTACAATAAAATATTCAATGGCACATCATGTGATAGCATTTGTGCTGGATAATTTGCATAATTCTGAATTATCAGCAGTGCTGGCTAACTGAATGGTATTCATCGTGGTAAGTTGAGTACCATATAACGACGCTAATGGTGACGTCATCATCATAGATTAGAATGGTGAGTTGATGATGCCAAAATGCGTACCGCGGGCGGCGTGAAGGTTAGCTTAGAATAATCATGACGAGGATCACAATATGATTGACGTGGGTTATGTTGATGCTTTAATGGTAATGTTCAATGTTGATCCACATTGTCATGTTAATGATGAATTCATGTATTATTATTTCCACTTTTGCCCCATTTCCACCTTTGCCCCATGATAAATCCATTCATATCAACTGCTCATCAACCGCATAACTTCGTCGAGGGGAAAAGTAGTTTTTGTACTCTACCAAACAGTTACACATTGCATTACGCTTACCCTACACTCAACACACACAGCCGCACTCGCACACAACACATTATTACTTGTAAGTAAGTGACGTGTCCGTCCCCTATAATAATCGCATATTATCAGCAGTTTATTTCTGCTATGCAGGGATAATGGACTGCTCTCTCCCTCACTAATCCACCATTCTAAACCCTGATAATGACGTCACTCGTACCCGCCTCTACACCGACCTGGCCGTGATGTGTATCAAGGAGTTTCTAATTTCCACCGAACTTCAGTAGGGGAGATAGCAAGGAGGAATCAAGTCACGTGATCTAGTCACGTGATCTAGACCACGTGACTAGGTCACGTGATTGCAGCTTCAGGTGTACTTCACTCAGGGAGGGTATGATATTAATTTGAAATACGATACCAGCTGTTTGCAGTGTGTGAAATGTGTCCTCTCCCTTCTCTCCTTTGTCTTTGTTGTTGTGTGTAACCATGCAGTGTATAACACAGTGCTACCTTTAGGGGATCGTTCATCGTTCACATATTACGTAATCACCTAGGGGGGTGGGGGCTCCGAATGATTACCTTACATGTTATTGTAACAAATACAACTCCTGTAAACTTGATTACGAGGGGGAGGGGTTTAAAATCGGCAAAAAATTGATTACGTATTGAAGGATCCCTAGTATTGAGAGCTGTACAACGCTCGAGCTGCGCGAGGACACCTGCACGCCCGGTGGTAAAGTTGCTTGGCTGGTTGCCAATCCTGGTTTTGGGCAAAACAACTTGGTTGCATGGCTGTGATGGGCAAATGAGCCTAATTATACGAATTTTAATGCTGCTACAGCACAACATATTATGGGCTATGACACTTCAGTGTGTGGACTTGTGGATGGCAATTAAATTTTGCGTGGTTCTTACTAATTATCTAACAAATAATCATAATCACGGGACACTGGACAGTGGTTAAACATTATCACGTCATGATTAAAAGTTTACGTCTGCCTGCCTCTACGTTTTGTAAATACTTTCCATCCAGTAATCCGCACATTAATTCGATTTTCATAGTCCCTCTCTCCTCACTTAGAAACGCAAATCATGGGTAATGCGTGATCTTTTTTCTTTGATGTTGTACGAGGTGGTTGCCAATAACTCAATTTACTCCTCAGGATAGCTATCCTGCTCTAGGATACCTATCCTGAGTGGAAGTAGGAGGTTGTGCAACCTAACGTTAAAGTAACAAATAAATTCCATGCAACGTGAAGTGGGACTGTAGTGGCAAGGAAGTTGATTGAGTCACAGATATTGAGTACGCTGTACCAGTCATGGCATTGATACGGATGATAAATAATTATGAAGGATATTATGTGATGTGTATTTTTATATAAGGGGTGAGAGGAAGGCTGCTGGAGAGAGCCACTGCTCCCAGCTCCAGTACTCAAATGTCAAGTGATGTGTTATGAATGAATATAATACGGAGCAGATTAGCTAGATAAATCATAGATAAATAGGAATTTTTGTGGAGATTTTTTTGAATTTGTTGCATTGTTGACCAAGAGTTGTTGCCCAACTAGGATACCAGGATAGGCTACTTTTTACCACCGGGCCTGCACGGATCCCAAGGACGAGTACAAGTTGTTAGCTGCAATACTGGATGATTCCTTATATTATTGCGAATAAGTGAACACCGCGCCAATGTAAGATTGCGATTTGTACCACCCCAATCTTGATTACTGCCAGCTGACCAGCTGTGATTGTTACGATGATAAGAGTCTGACCGTACCCATTAATTGGGGCATAATGCCTAACTCCAAGCATAACATACATATATTAATAATGCCAGGTTTCAGGTCCCATTTAATACAAATAACAGTAAGGGAGCAACTTTTGACTTTTGATTTCAGTGGCGCCCTTGTTCTTTTATGATAATTAATTATGTAACTTGTGATAATCGTCACTTTATTAACTTGATCAATGATCAGTATTTACTGCCCCTGGAACGAGTTATTGAAACGGGTTACAGTCGAAGATGAGGCTTTTATACAGTGAATTCATTATGATGGAGGTCCTGGCTTAACTGCATTTAATATTTATCAATATCAAATGCAGTTAGGCAAGGACCTCAACAGCCCCCTCCCGGCTAGTGTTTTTAGGAAAATCAACTCTTGCACACTGGTGTGAGGGTTAAAGGGCCCTCACAAGGGATTGCGACACAGAGGGCGAAGTTTAATCACAGGGAATGAGAAGTTATGGTTAGTAATGTGCTGTGATTCACAGAAAGATGATGTAACGTTTATTATTTAAAATCAAGGGATAAATGACTAGAGTATGGAAAAATTTTAGGGAGGAAGTTTTATATTTCAGCGTATTTTGGGTTCCCAAATTAAGCAAATGATGTTACTATTCACCACTTAAGTTACTCTATGATTCGATAGCTTATTTACTTTTATAGGAGTATAATATTCGAATATCATTTGCTTACCTCATCTACTCACAGTCAGCTTTCAAATGTGTGCAAGTTTGGTCAACTTCATCATATTTATCGTATGATTTGTGACAGCCAATATTTTTATTTTGCTTGGCATTTTGATTTTACTCATTTCACTTTTTCATTGGGTCTGCAATTTAGAGACCAGCGCAAAGCCTAGCTCAGTCTCATATATCAGACAATGTTACCCCACCACAACTAAATAAAAAGTAGTAGTTTTCGGAGGCTACTGATTAATTAGGTCTAAAAACACCACGCAGCTTTCTTGGACAAAATATGGCCTCGACCTGAATTCACTTCATTAATCAAGGCCTTTTATTGTCAATGATAGCGCTGGAGGCGCAATGGGCCGCAATTCTCAGATTTCCCAATAGCAGTTGACCATGCTAAATCATTCACGTCTCATTCTTTCACCATACACACGCGTCACGCATGTTTAGCCTGCTAGTCTATGTTTGCAATTAAATATTGTGAATGCGATTCACTGAATTAGTTTGTGTTAAAATGATCTGAATTGTCATGGTATATGACTGCGTGAGGGATTTTCATGAAAATTGTGAAATGTGAGTTTATGAAACTAGGAGAAATTCAACCCACCATTCTAAACCCTGATGATGACGTCATCAACGCACTTTTCTAACCCTAATAATGACGTCATCAACCCACCATTCTAAACCCTGATGACGTCCCTCCCAACCGCCTAATACTTGTGTATGTTGTATGTTCATTATTCGGCACTCTGTTGTCATTGACAACTGTCCATTGGTTTCAGTTATTAGAGCATGCTTATCAATTTTCTGCCATGAAAAAGAGAGAAAGTTGCAGCGAAAAGTAAGAATCTTCCTTCCATCAGTTGATCATTCTAATCTGTGATCTTAACATCATTCTCAAACTCATGCCATTCATCCAGAATCTAGAAATAATATGCCATCCCGACGTTACCCTGATGTCAGGACCTGTGTTTTTAGAATCAAATGAACTCAGACACAGTTAATCTATTTCACAGGGACAGGTGGCTCTTATGTCACCCACAGATGATAGGCAGTTGTTATGACGTCATTATCATAGCTCAAAATGGAGTGTTGATGACGTCACACCGCTTTTTTAACAGTCAGGCAGCGTATTTCATTCATTTGTCCTTGCGTAGTAACTTCACCCCGCTTTTAGGCATCCCAAAATCCCACATCCGACGCTATGCAACGTTATGTGGTGGAAATATTTAACTGAAATCATTGCATTTTTCTTCGGTAATGTCTCGTTTTTCCTGCATTTTACATTTAAAGAGAGAGGCGTGTGAAACGCCTGAGCTAATGTTTTAATTTGTACTTCCCGTATTTTTGAGCAGAAATTAGGCCATCTTTGACATTTTTTGTTAAACCTTGATTCTAGTACCGGTTACCCCGTATCCACATCCATACAATGAATTATTTTCTGGTGCCCAGTACCAACAAACAGACCCAAACCCACTCACTCACTCCAACCTCCTCTCACAAACCAAATTTCTCATACCCACTCGGCACTCACTGAAACCCACGCGCAGACTGTCAACCGACAAGCAGAACCCACAAACATACTCAACATGAGCCCAGACACTCACTCAAACCCACACACTCACCAATACCCACACACTTAATCAAACCCACACACTCACTCAAACCCGCATACTCATTGAAACCCATGCACTATCTCAAACCCACGTCCCACACACTCACTCAAACCCACACACTCTCTCAAACCCGCACACTCACTCAAACCCACACACTCACTCAAACCCACACACTTACTCAAACCCACACACTCTCTCAAACCCGCACACTCACTCAAACCCACACACTCTCTCAAACCCACACACTCACTCAAACCCGCACACTCACTCAAACCCACACACTCACTCAAACCCACACACTCTCTCAAACCCGCACACTCAAACCCGCACACTCACTCAAACCCACACACTCACTCAAACCCACCCTCTCAAACCCACACACTCTCTCAAACCCGCACACTCACTCAAACCCACACACTCACTCAAACCCACACACTTACTCAAACCCACACACTTACTCAAACCCACACACTCTCTCAAACCCGCACACTCAATCAAACCCACACACTCACTCAAACCCGCACACTCTCTCAAACCCGCACTCACTCAAACCCACACACTCACTCAAACCCGCACACTCACTCAAACCCACACACTCACTCAAACCCACACACTCACTCAAACCCGCACACTCACTCCAACCCACACACTCTTTCTAACCCGCACACTCAATCAAACTCACACACACTCAAACCCACACACTCACTCAAACCCACACACTCACTCAAACCCACACACACTCAAACCCGCACACTCACTCAAACCCGCACACTCACTCAAACCCGCACACTCACTCAAACCCACTCTCCCAGCCACAAGACGAGGTAGTTCACTTGTGTTGCCGGGTTTGCCGGTTAAATTAATTAGTGTGACTCACTAGTCAGTTTAAGTATAATTACCCTGTGCCTCTTTGTCCTCACCAGCTCTCTCTGTGTAAATTACTGTACCAATGTACCACACTTGCTCACAGAAATGATATATCGTGTGCTATTAAAAGTTCATAAAATGGACAGTTTAACAGTAATTTGTTCCTTTTTAATGGCGGGGAGACACGTTCAGGTATGGATTTAATGTCTGTCTTCGGTGGGTGAGAAAGTCATTTTAGTAGAATATTATTTTATTTTTAACAATTTCTCGGAAACGTTGTCAATCTGTTCTTCGCTGTAATAAGACAAATGTGTTACGTATACTTTTTTCTTAAAACTCTGCATGTGCTTCTATGTTCTAGGAAGAATTTTATAATGTGTGAGCGCGATAATCGATTTTTGTGCTGAAAATTTGTGCAGATTTCGATTCTTACCGTACAACAGGTTGTGCTATTTGACTAAAAAGGATGCTCGTTATATCCCTGAACGTTCTGAATTCGTTGCTTTTAAACTCTCTGCTGTGAGAGTTTTACAGTACTCAGTATTGTAAACTGAGTAATACCATCGGCCTTAATTCACTCTCCGAGGCACGACTGACTTACCGTCAGTTTGCTTGTGTAAAGATGTCTGCTTTAACTTGCCTTAAGAACCACTTTACACGTCTACCTGATCTTACCTCAGGAAGCAGTGTACATACCTGCTTGACGTTGCCAGATCTCAAGAAGCAGTGTACATGCCGTTTAATGGAATAAATCACTGCTAATTGTCTATTACCCTGTTTTATCACCGCAAATCGTATTCTCGACAGCAAATCATTAAATGTTGTACATCAGGGTAAGGAAGGCCAGGTGAGGCATTATCTATATCAAATCATGCAATCATGAGAACATAATCGAGGGTAATTGTCGATTATGATCTCCGTCAAACATGGTATATGTCGACGTATATAGATATAGTTTTAATAGCGCGGGGTGGGCTCTGACTTCTGGGGAAAGTCATTCATTTCTCAATAATACTTTGGTATGCCAATAATAAGCGGGTATGCCAGGAGAACTTTAGAGGGTATCCCGCATATTTTCTGGAATTTTCTTCATTCCTAAAAAAGAACTTGAACTGCTTCGCGTGCTACTAGTCATTTTCTTTTCGATTCGTTCTGTTCAACAATAAAATTGACATTATAAGTATTCGGGAATGATAATTATGGTGCCCGCACACAAACTTGAAATGTGACGTCAATGATCATTGTTCAAAATCGTTAAAAGTGGGGCCTTTGAATCGCCTATTTCTCTTCACAACCTCCCGTAAAATAGCTGGCTTTTGGAAAGCACCGATACAGATCTGGGTAAACCCGGTCGCATTTTATGGATTCATTATTAAATGCACTCAGACTCCACAGTGTGATAGAAATGTCAAGTAAATCATTCAATACACTTTCTTTAATGGGCTTCTCATTTCTTGAGGAGTGGTACCAGATAGGCACTTGAATCTACTTTAATACTTTTTATTATTATCTACCTACTTTCTGTTGCCATGTCGAGATGAATATCTTTCGATAGAACTAATTCACATTTGTTAACTACCTATGAGAATTAGGAGGTATAAGTTCAAACGTTTACCTGATACGAGGAGTATCAGAAGTTCTCTAGAATCTTGTGATTATCGTCGTCAATTACCTATGATAATTATGAAATTCTCAACCGGCTCTCACTCATCCTGACTTCTATACTTCCTGGAGCTGTATTTCATGCTGCTCTAGCAGTTTTCGTTCGATTTCAAACCACATCATGACATGAATAATGTCCGAGTGTTTGTAGCGTCAGAAGTGTTGACCATGATATTCCGGTTTATTATGGAAGCTTGCTGGGATGTGATTTTCTTAGAATGAAGAACTGCGTTCTGCCGTCCGAGTGTTTTGCCGTGTCGTCGCGGAAGACTTGATAATTTAATTAGCTCGATTCCGTGTTGCGGAGGGAATCATATGTTCGTTACACGTGGCTTTTATGTTTTCAATATTCTGCGAAGTAGCAACACATTCGCGCTTTTTCTGAAAAACTAATCAGACTGTTCATGTTACATTCACTGCACAAAAAGTAATGAATAAAAATATATACCACTCTAAAATAGTCCACTCGGCGTGTCATCAATTCACCGCTCTAAACCCTGATTATGACGTCACTCCCCAGCGCCATCTGAATCTCTAGCACCCACCGCTGTAGAGCTTCCCCCGCTTGTAAAACGATACGATTCCGTTGCTTCGTAACTCTCTCGTAAGAGCGGTATGAAGTGTGTGTATGTGGATTAATTACCTAACATGTAACGGTTTATTATATTATGTTGAAGGAGCTCTGTGTGTTCAGCTTTTAGTGGCTCGCAAGGCACACCCTTCCTTTGCTAAGTTCATTTTATATATCGCTGCTCTTTGTACTACTTTATACACTCGACATTTTATCTCTCTCATTATTCTTTTATTAAATATACATCCGAAATTTTCTTTCCATCATATTGCTTTTCATGATTTGGACATTATATCTCATATTGTTTTTTATAATCTCGATGTAAGCACGAATTCTTTGCGATATGCTGTGTAGCACGCATCCACTGGAACGGCCTCGCGACTGATGACGTTAATCACGATCAGAAGTTCCGATAAAACAAAGATCTCGTTTATCTTCAACTCCTGAGCCTTATCTTTATATTTGGAAATACCTACTCGCATCATTCACTGTAACTTCGATATCTGAACAAGAGTTTCTTTACGAAGTGTGTTTGTAAATCTTTTCCGGAAAGTCTGCTGAGTTTTTAACAAAGTTTTTATCCTCCCGACTACCACCAGTGTGTCCACTGTATTTTAACAACGTCAGACACCAGTTAGTGACCGTGGTAGGTTGTCTTCCCTCCCTTTCTCCGACTTTTGGCAAACTGCCAGATCTCCCTGTACGGCCCTGTGTATCATGATTGGTGAGCCTAAACACACACCAAGCCATGCCAATGCCCAGTATTCAGGGTACACCATGTAATGCCCTGCATATATCCCATTCTGCTAAGTGGTGTTGTGTAAGTGCCCGAGTGTAATGTGTGTTCGATTAGCATGTACTCTCTAATAGCAGGGAGGGAGGGTTATATCCTGCGCTGCGCGCTACTGTTGCGCGCGTGATGTCATCATCAGGCGTTAGAATGGAGAGTTGAAGATGTCACCTCGCCTACTTCCTCTCCCAGTTTAGTGTGTGTGACTAAAGACTTCGCTGCTTGCTGCTGCTTTTATTCCAGATTATGCAATACCCCTCCTTCTCCTCTCCCTTTGTTTCCCCAAATTGAGCGGCGTATGTGTGTGCGTATTCATTATTTCTTCTGGTCGACTTACGCTGACTAGCGGCGTATTTGTGTCCACAATCATTATTTCTTCTGGTCAACTTACGCTGACTTGCGGCGTTCATTATTTATTCCGGTCTTCTACACTGAAATCTGAATAGGTATAATATTTCTTGCCTCAATTTTCAGCATTCTTTATACTTTTTTCCTCTGCTTTATTTTGTGCTTGTGCTTTGGCAGGTTTAACTTATATGTATTAGGTGTTGGGCTCTGGATTTCTGGAACATATTCATTTCATATTCTATCCATCAAAATCTGTACATAATATATCGTTTAAACTTCAATAATTTGAGTTCTGTACGTATGTTTTATTCCATTGATTCTTTGATTACACATAATAAACGTGGCCTGGCATTCATAGTCCCTTTTCAGGGTCTTGTGTAGTCATGTAGACATGAATATTGCCGTTATTCCATGTAATACGTAATACATACACTGAAATCAGCATTAAAACTGCCTCACAACTTCTTTAGTTTGTATACTGTGAGATGTCCACTGTGAGATTTTACGCGTGATAAATTCTCAGTCATTGTTTTAAAATGATGTGTTCGTTATCTTGTGGGAGATTTTAAAAAGCTGGACCTCCTGTGCATTATGATTTTGTAACATTTGTGAACACTGAGATTAAATTTAATTGTGTTCACTGCAGAAACAGTGACGTTTGTCATAGACACTCGAATGACATTATTGAGAACATTTATGAATTCCATGACTCACTCATGTCCATCTCCCATAGTAACAGTTACACACATGACCTTAATTTCAACCTGACAATAGCCTGATAATTTGACTCTGATAATCATGATACGTTACAGGCATATTATTTGGAATATGAGTTCTGAGAATCACACATAAAACAAACACCGCATTTCATGTGGCTGCAGGGGTTCCAGCTTGGTTGCTAAGCTAGCGCTGTTCTAGCTGTGTACAGTAGTCTTTGAGTGATTCGGTCATTCGGCCTAGCTGCAGTCTACACATTTGGCATTACATTTGTTCGTAGAGGAGAGAGAAAAATTCAAAATTGTTTTTTACTCGTAAGGCCATATGTACAGTTAGGCAAAATGATCTAATCAGCTTGAGGCATGACTTGCAAAGTAGGGGTTTATGCAGAAGTCGAACATGTTTCATGCTCACTTTCCTGTGCAGCTGCTCCTTGGGACAGGATGTCCTACACTTGGGAACTGGCTGGATCTCTATCCCCAGACCCACTCAGTAGCAAAAAAACTCCCCAGTTTTGTAGAAATTCATTGGACGCACACAATATCTAGAATCAGTACACCTTCGACACTTTGCTCTCTCACTCACCATTCTACCTGTGTGAGTGTGTGTTATACCACCGTTTAACAATATTATGTAGAGGTATCAAACGAATCTTATTCCTTCCCATTTTAGTCTGATATATTTCGCTTTTTGAAACAATTTGAATGTCAATCGTGTCACCAACATCTTGAAGTATTTATTTAATTTCGCGTTTCAGCATTCTTTTTTCCTATAATAATATTCTCGGTCGTGGAATAAGGATCTTTGCTATAAATCCACATCAAATAAGTTCGTGGCTTGGAGTTGACGTTCAGTTTATATTAGTACCGCTCAGTCTCCTAGCAGAATATTGCCATACGCACTCACTCTGAACCGGTTAAACGGTTTGTGACAGGGTCCTACTCTCCCTCTTGAATCGTAAAGTCGGTTTACTGTGAGCACGTGAGCGATTTACCCCGTATACGACGTCAACACACCATTGTAGATCGTGATAATGATGGCAATTCCGACCGCCAATCTGCCCTGCACGTCTTTCAGCTCTGCGTGGTAGTAGCTGGTGCTACATTCACCAGCAATTGGTTCCAGAGCATCATTATCAGGCAGCTTTTCAATCCCCGTGGCAAGTTATTATATGTGTACTGATAATTGGACTGCTGTACTTTCCAAGCCGGAAGGTTTTTCTGTGGATTTAAAGACTGGGGATTTGTAATCTGTAAATATCTCAAGTATAAGGACGGAAGTTCTTGGTAGTCACATAGGGAAGACAGTCTATGTGAAATATGAAATGCTGTATAATTCGGTCCTGTTAATACTTGCCCAATTAATGAGAAATTCTTAGACTGCCGGGAATATTTCCTGGCAGTCAATTTCATCTCTTTATTATCACTCTCAATTACTTCCCCTTTCTGTGTTACTTTCATTACGGTTAATATATAATGCTTTGTTAAAAAGATGACCTCAACTAGCTCTACTGAGCGCTGCGTTTTAACACAAAACTCTGCTATTTTGCTTACCACTTGACAAGTATAAATTGGTCCCCATCGCTGATCAGCTTGCTGTGATTCTATGCTCATGAAGCTTTGTTCCAATGAAGGGAAATCACGTTATATACTTTGTCTGTTTTAATATCTGATATATCGACACTTCATGGTATATGAACAGTCTATTTCTAAGCTGCAACTGTGCGTTGTAAAATGAACTTTGACGGGCATGGTTTTGAAATCTGTCTCCAAAAATCTGTGCGTGTCTCTTCCACTCCAATATCGTAATAGCTCGATTTATATTAGCTTGCTGCCGAATAAAATGATTCACTTTAAGTTTAGTTCACATTTTATATAACAAGACTTGAATAACTGGCATCGTTACATGTCCAGAATGGCATGCTAGCACTGATGATAATTTATAATAAGAATTCTCTTTAAACACGGCATCAAAATATGTGAGTCAGTATCCATGGCCACCTCATTACTAATCTCTATCGTTTAGTTTGTGCTACGTGAGCTTTTACTGTTACATTTTATCGTCTTGTTTACTATTTTTTTTCTTTCGATTTTTATTGAAATTATGTGATCTAACAGTTGAGATTCTTAAGTCTTTGTCACTTCTTAACTTCTTAAATAGATTTATCGTTTCTGTCTGTAGTAGTCTGCCAATACCAATTTGCTAAACCAGGACCGACGGCGAAGATTTGAATTGGATGTTTTCTGTGGTGGTCTCTGATAATATCAGCTATATACTCCTCTGATAATATTGGCTTTATAATCCTGGTACAGTTATATCGGCCATTATTCTGGTAATATCACGTATGACATTACTGAGTCGTGAGAGTGCGGGTATTTTGAGGACCAAATTACCGAGAAAAACCACCACTTTCGTCAAGCTGAATTTACTGATGAATACATCTATATTATTCAAGTTTTCACTCCACGATTGACGACTCTCTGAGAGCTGTTACTAAGACAGTGAGACATGTTACATTTCTCGCTAGGTGTTACATCATGATACCATTGAGGGGGTGATTTTAAAAGACAATTATGCCCGGTAAGGGTGCGCCAATTTCTCAAGTTTTCATTTGAATATTGCGTGTCCGACCTGCTGTTTTCTGAGGAGCAGCTGACCGTTCCTATGTCGTAATATGCGCGGTCTTTTCTTTCAGTGCCTTTCAGGCAAGTTACAGTTCGTGGCATTGTGAACTAGGACGTGCGGGTTGAAATGGTCGCTGAACGAACACGAAATCTTGGTTTGAAGGCTCTAGATTATTCATCAATTAGACAAGATCAAAGCGAGATATGGACCTAGATACCCGATTTGTAATGTACTTGGTCAGTATTTTAGTAACTT
This sequence comes from Beroe forskalii, assembly GCA_011033025.1. Classification (NCBI taxonomy): domain Eukaryota; kingdom Metazoa; phylum Ctenophora; class Nuda; order Beroida; family Beroidae; genus Beroe; species Beroe forskalii. The sequence continues at coordinate 95,004 of WFMF01000387.1, read as the reverse complement.
GATGCGTTATGCGTGTGGTCACGGCCTGAATATATTTCAAACACAGCAATGTTAGAACCCACATAAGTTGCCTATAGACAAGATATTAGAAAATTGCCCGGGAATTGTCACAAAATTTTGTGTTTTATATAAGGAAAATTTCCCATTCGTCTGCCTGGTATATTGCGAGGGTATATAATTTCCAGGGAATTATTATTACTGGAATATATAATGTCTGGGATAAGCCCGTACATGGTACTCTGATTACGATTTCACCTTCAATATAATATATAACCGGGAATATTCTCAATACGCAGTGTTATATTATACCACTAGGGCCTCCAGGTTCCGTGGGAGCTTCGTGATTTTCTGTCATCGACCATCATACTCAAAATATGCGGCATGCGTGAACATATGATAACATGCGTGGTTCGCGCACTACTAATAATATTATATGAGGCATGCGCGCATAATATTGTGATCAATATTTGCGCACCAATGATCGGCAGTTTAGAGGGTCATCATTATTTTCGAGGCTATGAATAAAAAATTCAGGGTGGAAAACCCTCATCTTAAAAATTTTTGACTGGCATTGCGGAGTTCTTTTTTTCTTTCTTTTTCTGAACTTAGAATTGATCATGTGATATATTGTAAATCATAATGGATTTTTGGACTAAACCCACAAATCACAGAATCTCTCTTTGTGGAGTTTGCAACATAAAATTTGTTTTTTGTTTTTCGAATTTTCGCACGATATTTTCCGTGATCCTTAAATTTTTCGTGCCATACTGCCATGTCAACTGTGTGATGAGACTTCCATCAGCAATGTTTTGCAAGGTGGGTACCTTTCTCGAGATAATGAAATCTGCTAAAAATGTGTCCTTATTGCTATCCTTGTGTAGAATACGGGTATTTGAAATATGACGCCTCTCACTGCATAATATTTCTACACTCTACATTATCAGTTGTACCACACATTAACTCGAATTCCTCCAACCTAGAGTGCACATTCCTTATCACCTCTCCAACATCAAACAACCTGAGCAGCAGGTATTATTATATCACATGAATTTCGATAATATTTTAAATATTCCCGACAGCGATATCCGAATATAATGCGTCTCACGCCGCGCGTATTTTTAAACGTTGTTTAATAATGTGCCGCACGCACACTCACACATACACACTCACGCACACACATTGATATGTAAACGGTCTACTAAAATAATATAAGAATATTATCGTGTACTCGCAAGGCTTCCATGTGTGTAATGTGTCTGAGTGTAATGCTGGGGAGGTTTGTCAGTCCGTACGTTTGTTGCTCTCTTGGTGTACTGTGACGTTATATATTCATATTTTAATGTGGTTTAAACTGAGGACGCTTTTATTTGCTTATTTTCCGTGCATTATTAATATACTATTCGGTCTAACATTTGAATGGGTGTCAGTGTGTGGGAAGCGCGCATTCCAGAATCCAATGTTCTAATGTTCTGTGTTTTAATAATATATTATCGTCATTATGTATGAAGGAGTGAATGAAGTTATATTCCGTTACACGCACTTCTACATATATTTTCGCGTTCTTCTATCTTCTGTGTGATGCATCATCATCATTATATTTACACTATTATTATATTTTTACCTGCTCTATATTCTCTATCTTCCTCTAATTTTCTCCTCTAATTTTTCTTTCTCGCTATTTCTCCTTTGCGGTTTCCCGATTTCTTTATAATAGTTGAGCTGTGCACGCGCTCGTCTCTTTCTTATGACAGCATGCACGCTTACTCGAACAATCTCACAAACACGCGAACAAACGCACAACCAAGCACACTCGGACAAACGCACAATCATTCGTCATATTATCTGAAACACTCAGACACGCACTGACGCACCCGCGAACAAATACACGAAAACCCGAACACTCAAACCATTTTTCACTTCCGGAAATCTTCACAATCGGTTCTCTCTGTTTCCTAAGTTTTAAGTTGGAGTTTCAGCCCGAGTTCTTTACTCGGAGCTTACTTCGCCTTACGGCGGCTTTGTTTGAATAATTCGCTATACGCAGCTGCGAATGATGTAATTATCATGAAATAAAGCGGAGATTTTATGACATTAAACCGCCTATTTTCATTGCACAAAGTAAAATGTCATGTTTTTTCATATGCCACGCCTAGTCTAAACCTTCTCCCTTGATAAATGGTTTTGTAAAAATTACGCAAGAGTATTTTGCCATTGAATGTTCTTTTTGCAGCCTGTTTTGAGGCGCACGCTCATGCTAATTATGCCATATATGGTATGTCTGCATACCATATATGGTATAAGTATGTGATAATTATGTGGAATTGTCTGCATCCTTTTGAATTATTCGTGAAACGTTCAGGCATGAGACAGTTAACTGTCTAATTAGGAGTCTGCAAGTTTCGATATCGCTAATTACGCAGTCTAGCAGATATACTTGGGTAGTTAAATGAAATCAAGGCAACTGTAGCGATACGATTTGCAATTCCCGAGACGGTTATCTGATTGTAGTTACCTGTTTGCGAATTTTCCTTTGGTGAGTTCTGAAACAGCTATGGGTAGTGGTTTCAGGCTCGCAGCTTTGTGAGCAGTGCATCAACACACAAAATGACACATTTAAACGCGCCGCGCATGCCGTATGTATTTGTGAGTGCGCGCGCACTCTTTCCTCATTACAAAAACACACAACATACTGCTCAATCACAATAACATGTATGTCTAGAGTCTACACACATACGTACGAACACACTCACACAGGTGTATACACACACACACACACACACACACACACATCTATATTTCTCTCCCACACTGTGTAGCAGCTAATTATACAGCTTCCCCTTATTAATTTATGTCTGGTGTAAAGTGTTATAACGCGGCTTATGACACACGATATAATATATGCTAACTTGTGGGCAATGTTATTTTATGGGTTACACAGCTTACAGTTTACACAGCAAGTATTCTTTTGTCTTCTATATTTCGTATAAATTGAGTTTACATTTTCTTTGTACATACTTACACTTGATTACACACAGTATTCAATTAGTGTACACACAGATCTTTACTCTTACATCCGGCCTCAGTCTACACCACCAGCAGCTAGGTGTTTGTGTGTCAGTGGGTGTGTGTGTTTTGGGATAATAATTTCTCCATGTTTGTCATATAAATTAGGAAGTGTCCGTGTTCTAACCTCTCCCTCTACCTGGTGTGTATGGCTTCTTCCTCCCGCTGCAGAGAACTGATTATTAAACACTTTTCTGCTTCTAAATATCCCCGGAGAGAGAGCGGACACACGTTTTCGTGTTTACACACCACATTTTACAGGTTTGCCATTTCCTCTCCGCTATACTTTACTCCGGTTGTCCTACGTCTGCTGTTATCGAGTGTAGTACGGCATATATTATCCTTTATTAAAACGAGCACTTTACTTTATATTCTGTGTGTTTTGGTTGTGCTGTTTGATATAGCATTGATCGTGTGGGTGTATTGATTTATTGTGGGACTGGACCAAAATGTACCTCACTTAGTTAAATAATGCGGCACTAGATTTATGCTCACCGTTCAGTCCGAGCAGCTATTGGGTCAAAATGTTGGTATACCTACAAAGTGTGTTTCTCAACGCAACCCAGATTTAATTGTGCGTTTTTTTTCAGTAAAAAAATGTGCGATTTTAAAATTCCAGATGTGCGGTTCAAGATCAATTTTATCGTGTATTATTATGATCAGCGAACTGCCATGTGGAACAGTCCAGCTTAATTAAAATATGAACTGTTTCCTTCATGGAAACCAACTTCTAATTCACTAGAATTGAATTTGATGATTCCAAGGAGATTTCGAAAGATCTACAAGGAATAAAAATTTCATGTGCTAAGGTAATTTGTAAATTGCAAGTCCAGGCTGACCCTGGCCTACCTGGGGCAGCTGTTGATGTCTGTGATTAGATAAAAATGTTAGTAGATGAAAGTTACAGGTCTGGTAAACATTATTTTTTCTAAGACCGCCAGCCACGATCTTTATTTCTTTAAAGATCCAAAATATCGAGTTAACTTGTTATGGCTTCCAGCCAACTTGATGATGTCTGCGACTTTGTGGCAATTATCTTTTCGTGTAACAGACACAGCGCTACGATTTCTGAACTGACACAAACCTACCAACACACAGCACACCAACTTTAATGGAGGAAGTAACATGATACGCCAATTCTAAATGTGCGCTCAAGAAATGTTACACTCTGCTCAATGCACATACATACATACATACATACAAACATACATACATACATACATACATACATACATACATACATACATACATACATACATACATACATACATACATACATACATACATACATACATACATACATACATACATACATACATACATACATACATACATACATACATACATACATACATACATACATACATACATACACACATACATACACACATACATACACACATACATACATACACACATACATACACACATACATACACATCATATCACAGATGTGGTACATACATACACCCACACAAACACAGCCTCTCCCTCGCTTTGTGAGGCTGCACACAGCGCGGTCTCCCGTCGTTTGATTTGCTCCTACATAAAGTATATTTCAATATGCACAGTTCATGTTAATTTATTTGTCTCGACTATGATATTATAGTACCGCGCTACTACTACCACACTCAACATGTTACTTTACATGGACTCAGTGTGCGTCGTTTTACTTGCTCTGCCTAGCTTCAATTCGCTCCTTTTCCTTTGTATTGTGTTTGTGTAGATCTCACAATCTCACATCTGTGTAATATTTTTTGTGCTCTGTACATCGGCTCTATGACGTATGTACATGTGAATGTACATGTGAATGTACATGTGGGTGTTCATTTATTTTCACATGAAGCACACAGTAATTGTGGGCTGTGTTCTTTGACTACATCGGTATACTGTGCGCAGTACATTTGTGTGATGTTTGTTTACACTGTTCTTCGGGTTATGTAATTTAAACAGTTTGTGTAACATGTAACATTCCCTCCGCACTCTTTGTTGTTTGTAACCCGGTACCGCATGTAACTAAGTGTTCCTTGTAAAGTGTAAGTGTAAATTCCGGCACTTTTCTATGTTGAAGGTCATATGAATCCGTGTCAATATTTCAATCCTTTGATGTGGTTGTCTGTTTATTTGTTTGTATACTATAGTTAGTGTTTGTTCACTAAATTCTTACTTTGTTACTGCTAACGGCAGTTTGTATGCTTGTATGTAATATGTATCATGACTTGTATGTATCTGTGTTTCTATTAATGTTTGTGCGTGTGTTCGTGTGTTCTAGAGTTTGTACACCAGTGTGTGCGTGTCACTGTGTCGTTATGCATTATTTCCTTATTTCTATGTGGATAATGTCCAGCCTTGTCATGAGTACTCGCTGTATATAGCTAGGTAGCGCGCAGCACATGTCGTATGACGTCACCAACTCACCATGCTAAACCAGGCCCATGACGTCACTCTCAACCGCCTACTATCTGGAGATGTACAGAATGTACGTTTGCGTCGAGTTCTAATGTCTTTTATAATGTCTGTCTTTAGCTTTACACTATAGTCCTAGGTTAGACGTGGATTTTATTATTCTGCTCGCTTTTCTGTTAATATATAAGCTATAAATTTAGTGCACTTTAATATTATTTTTGTTGACATTTTATTTTTGAATAAGCGTTCAACCCCAGTTCCATATTAAATAGAGCTATTAGATCATTCACGATAAATAATTCTGATTTCGTTAAGTTATCTTGTCTTGCTCTTTTGACGGCAATAGTGTTGTTAATGCTAGGAGTGAATAGATTGTTGCCACACATAACCCAAAAGTGATATATGCATCATTATAACATACCAATAAACCTATTTCTCGCGCGCAAGCCACAAAAGGGTTGTTACTCTTCGTTATCAACTTATCTTTCTGTGCTTTGATGATTTTGTCATATCAACCGCCTATATCTCCTTCAGACAAAACATAATATCAATGTTATCGAACTCACGATCACTGGTCTTCGCATTCCACATAGTTTACAGATCTCCGTGCAGATCATTAAGATGTTGTTGAGGGGATTCCTTATCTTTCATTACGCGTGCTCCTGCTTGAAAGTACCTTTTTAAAATAAAGTTCGGACTTTTATATTCTTTGATATTTGTGCCCATATTATTTTTTTTTCTTCATTTTTTTTCTTGATTGTTTTTTGTTAATTGGGACTGCTAGAAATCATGTTTCAGGCATTTTATAGTGCGTTTCGAACTACAGAACATATATTTTTTTCAACCCATTATTTTCCCCCTTTTGGGGAGAATCCTTGCAGCTGATTCAGAAATCTACCTTGCTCCCCAACCCTCCCCCTCCCCCTTATTGCTCCAAGTTCTAACCCTTGATTCCTGACTTCAAATTTTTGATGATTCCCAGCCCGCCCCTACTCCCAATAACCCTCAGGCTCAGACTAACCCTCAATTCTTAAGATTTAAATGATTCCATGCCCCCTACTCCCAATAACCCTCAAATCTCCAGATTTCGATGATTCCATTCCCCCTACTCTAGATTTTGATGATATCATTCCCCTATTCAAACTCTCCCACTAAACCCCCTATTTCTCTAGATTTAGATGATTCCATGTCCTCCACTTACCCGTTCAACGGTGGCTACAACGACTACAACAAGCACTTCAACCCTCAGCTGCAGGATTGGAACAGGGACGCCAATCGTGAGTACATTCACGAGATTTAATTGTGTTTTAGTGTAAATATCTCACTTGTATTCCAGCTGCTGTAACAGCCAATGAGAGAAATCGATGGATGATCAAGCCAATGGCGGTTAAATAAGTGTTATAAGTATCAACAGAAAACATTGGTCTTGTAAGTTGCAGAACTGATTACAGTAATTTGGATATTTTCATTGTATCTGGAATTTTAGCAATTTGCTACTTTCGAGAATAGTTTGTTAGTTTGTTATTTTAACACATCGCAATATATTGGTGTAAGACTGTCAAAGATAACCCTTTAATGTGACAGTCATTGTCATGCCACAACTACACTAGAATACCAACTATATAATAATGTTCGTGTTATTATCGCTGGAACTACCCATGAAGCCCGGAGCTGCGTCAATGTCAAATATATTGACAAAGTTTGGCAGATGCCAGCTCTCGATGCCTGAAATATTTAGTTGGAGTAGCTGACTAATATGCCAGGTAATATTTTATTCCTGTGTCGTGTTTGAATATTATCTGGTCTGCTTAAATTGATGAGCTAGTCTGTGTGGGAGAGTAATAAATATACGCGTTTTTAGACGGCTGCTGCGAGATCTGACCTTTTCTCCAGCTATATTAAACATTCTGTCGTTTCATCGGTCGCTTAATGGCCTTTTCTGTCAGTATCCGCATCTCCCGATCGTGTGTGGTCGAGATACGAGCTCCGTGAGCTTCAATTCCCACCAATGGACAACGCTTTGCTGTGTTATTAATTAAAAACCTCATGCAAACGCGTTTCATTGAAAATGTGAAAATATCGGTTTTTATCAGCTGCAGCAGGCTTATAATGTTTGATAAGTTGATAATATGAAGTTATGCCTATCAGTGATTGTAGTCTTTGGTATTAAGTCATGTCTGTCAGCGTGGGAATTTGTTCGCGCTTTTATATTTTCATGAATTGTTATATCTATCCTCATCTATAAAATTTTATCTACATTATTATGCTACAGTGCATATATACGCTAAACAATGGAAGTGGTTGCTGGTCAATAGCGAACGTTCACTTTCACATTACCCACATACCGCATCCTTTGTCTTCACTCCCGTGACCTACGAGTGTTCGAATAGGCGGTGTGACATCCTCAACGCACCACTCTAAACCCTGATAATGACGTCACTCGCAACTTCCTATCCGTCCAGCGCAGCATTTCACACTGATTATTCCTCGCGTAGTTCACATAATTGCTGCTGTGCGAATCATAATGAATTCCTCCAGGATTATTATTATTATCCTGAATATTTCCTGTGTATGCTGATGTCGTTTACTTTGCGGGGAATGTCTAAACGGTCTCAGATGACTTCTCTCGTTCACAATGATTTCATGTTGCTCTTCTTAAGTTAATGAATTATTCCAAATTCGTTTTCAGACTCCGTATTTTTGGTTTAGTTATTGAGCACAGATCAGTATGCCACTTTGGCCTTGCACTGGGCTAAAACATATGTCGAAGTTAATAACGAAGCCTACACTACGCTTCCTCGACATCTAACTGCACTACCACCAAGATTCTGATGACGTTGTAGGCTTTGGTGGCGTCTCACCATTACTCCGATCCGTATATGACGTACTTAATACGTCAAATTTTTGCTGAATTTGCCTCTGATCTGTCTCTCAATGATATCCCAGTATTCAGTAATAGCTCTACAGATATTGGAGTAGTCGCTGTCGTCACGCCTCCTTGACAACACCCACTCCCTGTGTCTGCCAAGTTCCAGAAGCTTCTTCTTTTACCTTTCCCTTCTAGTTCTCTTTGTATTTTCCCTATCAGCTCCTTTTCTCTTTTCCCCTCCAACTCCCTTTTCTCTCGTCCCCACCAACTCCCCTTTCTCTCTTCCCTTCCAGCTCCCATTTCCCATCCCTCTTTTCCCTTCCTGTCTCCTTTCTCGTTTCCCTTACAGCTCCCGTTCCGATCGTGCTCCCGTTCTCTTCTCCCATCCAGCTCCCGTTCTCTTTTCCCTCCTAACTCGCCTTGCTCCGTCTTATTTCCACTCCGTTCTCTCCCCTTCCTCCCCTCTTCTCTTCTCCTTTTACTCTTCTCTTCTCCATTTACTGGTCTGCAGTCCCGACAGTCACCTACTCACATTGGCTGTCCGCCCAGCCTGCTCATACACAGCCTGTTTTCAGAAGTATGTGCTGTATTGGTTAGTGGCTGTTCCATCAATTATCCTGGTCTTCCACCTCACTTCATACCAGTACCAGGGACCACAGGCTCTGGAGGCTGTACTCCCTGTATACCCAGTGACGATGACGTCATTATCATGGAGTAGAATGGTGTGTTGATGCTGAAAACCACCTGCAGCTTTAAACTCAACTCCCACCTGCTGCTGGATGGAATGAGCGTTGCCAAACATCGCTTCCTTTCCACGTAAATATCGTTCCAGTTCGTTTGTTTAAGATTCTGCGGGGCTGCCATTGGTTTGCCGAGTATATTTCTCTTAAATGATACTCTAAAATATGTGAGGCTTATGCTATTCCGTTTCTACCTGTTCTAGTGTTCACTGCTCATCAACTTTCTGGCTTTCTTACTGCTCGCAGAATTCCTGTCGTTGATTATCTTATTCCAGTTGGACAGCAAATGAGACAAGCAGTTATTAGCTGGAATTTGATGTAGAATTATCATATCACACTGTTCATGTACACTGGGACTAAGACTCACGTAGCCTTCCCAAATTATCTCCAGCCCTGTGTTATAATCTCGCAATTATCCTAATCTCACATCTCGAATATAACATGATTAATATTATACATTTTATGTGCGTTGGGTCGCTGTGTACGGGTAATAGGCCACCTAATGCAATGGTTTAAAGTGACCTAGAAACGCCTACTTTTCCTCCGTGGACAATGATAATTTGTACCAGAACAGTGGTGCCCCCACCATTGTCATGTTTATGAGTGGTTACCACCTACCATCCTACCACCACAGTGACATTTGCAGTCATTCACCTTCTGTCATTTATATTCTGTCATTTATCTTCTGTCATTTGTGTTCTGTCATTTGCAGTTGTCATCTGGCTCTGTCATTTCTGTGACATTTGTTCTGCGATTAGTTGTGTATAATGATTAATGATACCGGTAGGCAGTGTTGACTGGGAAATGCATTGGTACTAATAGCCGTTAAATATCACAAATTTGACAACCAATCTTCTTGTGGTGGAATTCCTTTAGTGCTGCTTTTCTAGCGGTGGATTTTGATATCTTTTGTTGCAAATCTTGTACCAGAATAATCGACTGCTTGAAAATACTCGAAGAAAAGGCTTTTTGACTCCCTTCGACCTGTTTTCTATTCCCAAATCTCTGAACCGGAAGCTCCGTGCTGCTGGATTCTCTGTCGGATATGAAGGCAACGATTCATAACTTGACTATCTGACTAAATGGCTATCACCATCAAAGTCTGACTCATAAACCACACATTTGATGATTTGAAGTTTAAGTGTTTGAACTTTGAAGTATATGAAGTTTAGTTGCGTATTCCAACTCGCTGTTTACGAGCTTTTGGTACCACTTGCCGTTCCTTGATAGTATCCTATCCGATAGGGTCTTGTTACAGGGTCATTTCTTCAGGGAGCACACATTTCAAAATTCAAACCTTATACCTTACGAGACATTTGAAAGGTACGAAATTTGGGGATTTTTGTAAATTCCGATCCCCTGAATTATTGTCCCATGTTAATTTATCTAAACCTTCCTTTGTCCCTTTTCAAGGGTGTAAGAATGTTCGACGACACGCGCGAAAAATATTCATCACTCTGAATCAAGATAATGAAATGACATATCACTCCACATTGCCATTTATTGGTGTGGTTCTCCAGAAATTTCCAGTATTCCCTGTAGTATATCCCCTTCAAGTAGGATTCAAGGTATGATGGTTAGTGTAATTGCATCCTGTCTCCTCTGATTACAGTATCAGACTTGCTAGATACCCATTACCCACTGTACACTGTCTCACAGGGGAAATCCTGCCCCACATCACATACTGTGTTAGGCGGTGTGACGTCATCTACTCGCTATTCTAACCCCTGATAATAACATCACTTCCACATCTTCCGTTATACTGACAATAACTCACGTGCATTGGCGCATATATACTGACCTGTTTCACACAATGGAGATTATAAAGCCACTAGAAAAGCCCGTTGGGCCTGCTAGGTAATATAGAACCAAATAATAAGCACAGAGAAAGTTTATGAAGGAGCAAAATTTAACATTATTCGTGGGTTACTTTAAGTAATGCTGAACCGGGCAAGTTTTGATTATTATAATTTGTTGTTGTGTGATGAAGTTAAATCTTAAAATTGAAACCGAGCATCGTACTCATACTGAACGTTGAATTAAGCATTGATTCACGCCAAAGAGCAGTCTTCTAAATTCGCAATGTGCTATGCCCAAATTCGATCCAATTTGATTTACCTTTTGGTCAATATTAAATTGCTCTAAATTCGCATTTTCCGTTATCATCAACTCAGCATTGATTCAAATCGACCGACGTCTGCCACAGATTTACGAAAGATGCTATAGGAAATACGATGCCAGCCAAACCCGTCATCTATCTTCAGATCTTGAATTTCAAATGAAAAACAGTAAACACGCCGTTCTTTCAAACACAACAATGCAGCAGTCAACAACGTATCAGAAAGCACTCGCATAGAACTGATCATAATCTGCACGTGCACTAAAATTAGTTTCCATAGCAACGGCACCTCTATTTTTCCACCTGATAATTCGTTTCTCTTCCACATTTTCCATCCTATTCAAATTTAATTGTATACGGCGGCACAGACAGACATAATTCACGTGCTCTTACGAAATTATATAAAGCCATTATACATCTGAATTATGAAGCTGCTGCATATTCAAAGGGCTGGAGACTTCCAGGGATTTCTTCATTCATGCTCAGAAGTGCCAAGTGGCACTTTTGAGTGCCATTTTCTCTTAGACGTGGCATTTTACGGCTACATTTTCTGATTTGAGCGGAATTTTATCTGGAATTATATGAATGTCTTGATGCCTGCAGGGTGAAATAATGCCCCCCTATCGCCAGGAGCACATGCTCTAGTGCTCTACCACCCAGATATAATACCTATAATGACCCGGCATTCGACGGGGGAAAGAGAGATGGAGGAGGAGGGGAGGCGGGGAGGGAGATACGGTAATGAGATGAGTCATGAGATGACAGCAAATTAGGCGGAACTGCACACATCTGGTCCACACCTCTCCGTGCCCACTACTTTCATCAAATTATACATATTACTCCTCCTGAGAGAGACGAGACGTATATAATGATATATGCGTTGTAATATAGTGAGTGCCGGGTCCTCATTCATTCCCTCTCCCCCGGCTGCTTTTCTTAATAATGAGAGGTCTGCTGGCTGCTCACTTTATAGAAACCTCTGTAGTTTTCAAACGTGAGGATTTGTATATTAGACCCTCGCCCTTCAAGCTACGAGTCTGAACCGGATACATCCTCAGGAATCAGTATCCCAATATGGACCCAATAGGCGCGACTCTGTATTCCCTAGACAAGCTGTAAATCCTAGGTCGGTTGTAGCGATGCTTGAGGGATTCTCTGCAAGTGCTGGCGTTTTCTGAGTGGGAGTGTAGGCATAAGAGGCATTTGGGATATGCAGCCATACAAACATGCAAGGCATACATACATACATTCACACACGGCCCACGGGTACATCCCTGAATATGAAACGCATAAGTGCATATATCTTTACACCTTTGAATTTAATTCGCATACATACATACATGCTTACACGCACATTGCGCACATTCATACAATTACTTACATACAAACACACAATATGACATGCATGCCGTGAAATAGCTTTGCTGATAAAATAAATACCGCTGACACCTGTCAAGCTGTAGCTGCGTGTGCGCAAGGAATCAGCGCCCCTTCCTTCGTCATCAACTTCACATCATGAAGTTTAACAGTGACGTCACGCATGATCGCCAGATGGTTCAAGGCGACCTCATGCTGCCAAAGTATATGAGGTCGTCGAGGATAGTAAATTTCATAATCCTCGGAGAGTTACACGTATCTAGTAGCTCGCCTGTGTGCATGCCTTTTCTTTTGGGCCGTCATTAAACCAGGATTGTTCAGGAGAATTTACTGAACAAAATATGTCGGAAGTTTCGTGCTTTGACTCAAGAAAGTGCTGATAATGTAGGTGTGATTTCTTTCGCGTCACTCAGCGAGCCCGAACACTGTTTGTAAAAACACAAAGTTTCATGCAGAATACAGTTATGCACACACCCATACGGAACATTGGAACGAGCACAAAGCATGCAGAAAAACGGACTAGCACACCCAAACAGTCATTCTCTCCTGCATTCTCACTCATATTTGGCATACGGAGATGAAATAGGCATGCACTCACCTAAAGATCAACAAACACACATTCAAACGCGCACTCACACCCACACACCAAAATACAAACTTACACTCAAACACACAGTAACACACACTCAAACAAACAAACACACACCCTCACAGCCTCACACCCAGCGGCATTGTTGACGGTTATATGTTCCCCGGCAGTGCCGTGCTTAGCAGACAGATAATTGATACAATAGTATGCTGTTATTTTGAGAATTTTTACATAATATATATTTTATTCAACTTTCCGGTTTCATTCGATTATTAACTTTGTTCCAGCTATGCGTATGTAAGGTTTCAATTGTTGTTCGTAAGTGCTATTTTATACTTTGGCTGAGAAATGTTAATATGTTTGGAACATGCCGTGGGCTAAGATTACTGTTCTCATGTCTAGTTGCCCACTTCCTTCCTTACTTCACCCTATTCTGACTTATTTTACCTTTCTACTATTCAATGTTCGAGTTGGAATCATGGCTGATTACCTGTCAACAGTTACATTATTGATGCTCGTAAGTTGCACATATTTTTGTGCTGAAGTCGGGGTGAATCGTTCTGTTCCCACCTTGGTTATATCTGTTGGCGGCGTTTACTATCCTAGACCGCGACATTAATTAATGGACTAATTAACTCCCTGCCAATTTCACCCGGCCTTGTAATCGCATTTCATGTTTTACGATCTTTTGTTCATTATAGCCGATGGGAAATAATATGTTTGCCGTAGATTTGTGCACCTTTTGTCCTGTTAATTTGTCGTACATATTTCAGTATTTCCCTGAAAGCGATCACTGCCGCATTTTTCGGATTTCACTGAAATTGTGATCACCGTTGATTTTTTATGCGTCTTGTCTTTCATAGCAGTACTCTGTTCTTTTCAATTACTCTAGATCCGGCCTGATGTTGAAGTTTCCTAGAAAAAAATTTTGGAAGGCCCCCTTATCAATTCATAGAACGTTTGTAAAAGAAGCAATTTTGGGTATCAGCCAATTTGCATTCAGACAGACATTCCATTTTCGATGCACCTGTGTTTATCACGTATTTCGCCCCTATCTGAAACCACTGCTAGGGACGCTAGTTCACAGCCCTCATCACATCCCAGCATGTTTGTCACGTGATAAATGATGTAATGTAAGGACATCCACTGTAAAGTTCAGTGTAACTGCTGAATGATGTGAATTTTGTCGGCACATTGTCCTCAACACCGCTGACTATTGGTACTTCACGGTCCAATAGGAAGGAACAATGCGTGTTGACATTTCACAGCAGTTATAGCTATGTGTGGAGGTGTGTGTTTAGATTGCAAGCTGCCACATAATCATGATAATTCCACTTCTAAATTTGCTCCTGACTTCATTTATAAGCGTCATAATTCGTCACGGATATCCGTGTAGGCAACCAATACGTCCTTCACACTTTGCTCTCCTTATTATTAGCTCCTGAAGTGTGACTGCTTTCCTGTTTTCCTTTGCTTATTCATGTTTCTAGAATATATCCGAGAATTCACGTCCGTCTGGTCAGTTGCCCGCCCCACTTCCGTCTGGTTATTGCCCACCCTGCCGGATTTTGTTGTCCACCTAACCCTGTCCACCTAACCCTGTCCAGCCCACCCTGTCCACTCCACCCTTAATATGAAAATAAAATGTAGATTACAGCGGCTGAGAAGGTCAAGCACCAGCAATTTTTATGAGCATATTACCACCGAACCACCACCACTAATTTGGGTATTTGTACCGTCATCTGCAGTGGCCACTACCTGACTATACGCAGTTGAGAGTTACCTCATTACCATGTCTTAGGCTGGTGAATTGATGACGTCATACCACCTAACGCGGTGCGCGCCATCATCTCGGAGCTTGGTGGGAGAGGCTGCTGATGGCTGGCTGGATGCCAAGTTCACTAGGCGCTGTCCACTGCTAGCTTGCGAACAGTTTATTAGGCTGCAAGCTATGGTATGGGGCTATTAAACTGGGTGTTAAACGGGGAATATTATGCACTGAGACGGGACACTTTCACTTTTCAGACGTTTCAGTATGGAGTTTTTTTCTGCATCTAGTCGTTTTTTTTTCAGATATTGGAATAATCGACTCTAAATTAGTGGGTCGTATGACGATGAAAGATCGGTTGCCATTACCAGATTTGCCACGCTTCATTTGACAGGAATCTGGAATACTTCAATCTTATAGCTCAAGCTATCACAGATTCCCTATAATTTGTACAGCATATTAGCTTACATACAGGCCCTTCTGACATTGTCCAATCACCGTGTGAATGAACAGTAAACTCGCATACTGACCTTACATTGACCAATCAGTGATGCTGATTGGTCAATTACATGACGATTTGGGGATCTTATGGATAAGGAAATAGCTGCCGATATTATCTTACTCTCTCCACTTTCCATATGAAATGAAAGGTCTTACCCTCCCCCGTCAGACTAACACCGACCTCGCACTATCCCTAATTATTCCCTATATGGTAAAGGAAACTCTCTAGAAAATATATGTGAGGTTTCTCAGTGATTATATACTTTCAATATATGCAGCATCACCAGCTGTACCAGTAGCTCCATAGTAAATACATGACATGGGGTCTAACATATATATAGAAGGGTATGTTTATCCCAACTCACGGAAATATAAGCTGGTTCGTCTACTTGGTACCACATTGTGCTATGAGAATGAGCTCATGTTCTGTACTGCACATTTCTAATGCGCGCCTCCGTAATCCGTATGCTATTATTGAGCTGAGTAGATTCCTTATCTATAGTTAGTTTATGTATGGTTTGTATATTATGTGTATGTGTAACACACATACACATCGTGTATGTTTATATGTTTGTGTATATGTACGTATGATGTTTGTGTGACTGTGTGTGTAATGTATGTTTTCGCTGTGGCTTGATCATACTGTACAGGTGACAACGATTTTACATACCGCAGCTTCATATGGACATTACTTCACAGATATTTTACTCTTTGTAGTGACCGCCCTGCTGCAGCTGTTAAATCTTGCTGCCATGAGCGAGTCCTTTCACAGCTTACACGGTAAAATGCGTACTTCCCTCCCAGAAAATATTCGGTGTGACGTTAACAACTCGCTATTCTTAACCCTGATAATTACGTCACTCTCAACCGCTACTTATCCCTGCTAGGGTATATTCTTTACAGTGTGGTACTAAGGGCGCTCATTAACTCCGTTGTTTTCAGTTCATTTCGTGCGATAGAAGGTGCCAGGCTTGAGGTTTTGTCAAGTCTCTAGCATTGCTCTGACAGCGTTTTAACATTTGCCATTTATAAACTCTACAAATATTTTATGGTGGCATGCAGTGCAAATTGAGCTAGTGTTTTGAATATGCCATAGCGTCATTTGTCTTGATGAGCTGCGTGGCTTTTTTTGAGTTACTAGGAATCTTGGGTCGTGGAAATATTTGTGTTTTTCTGTGGTCTAGTGAGCTTCATTCCTTGCTGGGGCTGGTCCAGCTGTGAAACTTTTCGTGAGTTTTGTCAAAGCAATGGCGCATATTTGTGGGATTTGGGAAGTTTCATGGATTCCTTCATATGGGAGGGGGTGAAGGGATATTGTCAAGTTGTCAAGGTGGTGATGTGACTGTGCTCCATATATTGTAATTGGTATCTGCCAGTGTACAATGTGTGTCAGTGTGTCAGTGTGAGTGTGCCAGAGTGAGTGTGCCAGTGTACAATGTGTGTGTAAGATAATAAGACCAGGACCCCTCTCACTCTGATTTGATTGGTAACATGATACATGATGCTGTACAGTTCCATTACATGATGGAGAGTGTGATGTGTCTTCCTCTTCTCCTGCTATGAAGTGTGATGTCACACTGATTACATGGAAGAGAGGCGTATATTGAATTTATAATTATCTCTTTTGTGATGTTGTGCTCTTCCGTAGCTTGGCCATTCGAGGGGTTCAAATGACGTTATTTGGCACTCTCCGTTTAAAAGTTCTTAATTTACACTGTTTCTTGTGAACTTCGAGGTTTTCCAAATGAGAAAATGATGTGTGTTCTGTGTATTGCTTGGCTCGATGAAGCGCTGTTTTGTCCTGAGGGCCCTTACTTCGTCTACTTGTGTGGAATATGTGAACTTCATTTCCAGTTTAGGGGTTGCCAAGGTGTCCTTCTTCACGGCGCTTGACTTCGTTTTAAATACTGTTCAGTGTTTGATGCGCACATAGCAATAGGCGGATGTAACGGGTGGAATCATCAGGTTTTATTAGAATAATTCCGCCTACTTTTCATCACGTATCTTTATCTACATATCACCTTGTCTCGTCAAGCTGTCTCGGTTTTCTAAATGTTTTGTATTTTCGTTCTCCAGAAGTACTCGGTGTGAATGTTATTCGGTGGCCGAAGTCATGTATCATTTACTCAAGTTGAATGTGTGTTATATCCGAGGTAATTCCAACTTGATGAACACGTCACAATGTTCTAGTAGAGATGGATTTACAAGCATGATATGTTGATATCCGGTCATTTTCAGATGCATGATTTACTGCTCACAGAACATTCACCAGGAATTCGATATTTTCCTGTTAACACTTTACACTTTCTTGCTTTGGATTTCTTGATGCGCCTTTTATCCTTTTATCATAAGAATTGAGATCTTAAATTGACCAAAGTTCCATTTCAGAAATTTATCAAATTGCGATTGTATTGACGGCTGTACTCGCTACCATGAATACAGAAATTCCAATCTATTGCTCCTTCAGTATTGATTATATACGATCATATTTATTCCTTTCAACAGATTCTTAATTTGGATTGGTGACTGGTGAGTTGGTGCGTGCCCTCAGCACTACCCAGTAGAGAGGGAGAGAGATTATATTCCAATTGTTGTGCTTATAATTGAAATGAATTGAATCGTATGTGACCTCCTTTCTTCAGTTCATTCTCTCAGAGTGAATGCACCTGCCTCGTATATTAATGATTTCACCTCCACACTTCCCAGTGGAAGTTTCCTTTTTCTTCACTTTATGTCATCTTTTTGTCTCCTTTCCCCGAGAACT
Source organism: Beroe forskalii (assembly GCA_011033025.1). Taxonomy (NCBI): domain Eukaryota; kingdom Metazoa; phylum Ctenophora; class Nuda; order Beroida; family Beroidae; genus Beroe; species Beroe forskalii. The sequence goes on along the minus strand of WFMF01000387.1, from coordinate 76,808 downwards.
CCTATCTCTCTCTCTTTCAAGAGAAGAACTTTCCTCGAAAGACACGTACTTGAGTGCACGTTTATTCTCGTACAGATCTAGAATATAGCGACTACCATTACCTTGTGAAAGGGGATGAATTACATGCTCACACGAGAACTTGTAAGTGGTTAAGATGACGTCATTATCATAGCGCAATGTAGTAAGATGATGACGTTGAACGGCCTATCTTTCGCGCACGGGGTTTAGTGAATACCCCCGGTATAGCCTCAACAGCTTCCCCCGGTGCCATCTCATTACTTTTAGTAATGAGAGGAGTTGCTGATTGTAACACACCATTTATATATATGGGATAATGGGTGCGTGGCCCATCTGTAATAACGTAGCGTCTCTTTCCACATGTTATATTTTGTCGGATTGCTGGGGCCGCTCTCAGCAGATGTCGTCGGTATAATAATATGTTGCATAATATAGTAGATGTCACGACTTCTGAGAAAGACTTCGGAAATTTCCACCCGACCGTGATTTGTACGTACGTGATACTCATTTAACGGGTATACAGCACATACGTGGATGGCGTTGCACGATTCCGTGAATTTCAGCTCAGAATGATTCTCATTTCTCGAATTCGCAACACCTGGTGATACCAGATGTCGATTGTCGGTAATGGTAAAAGGAATCTGACGTACTTTTTGTAGGACGCGCAACAGTGCGACTTATGCTATACTTTCGCTAAGTATGAAGTGGTGTGCTATTAGATTGACAGAGTGTCATTATTTGTTGTCATATTGAAGGTGTCATTATACGTTCATGTCACGTGTGTTATGTGTTTATTATGCCATCTATTTTGTCTCTTTTGTGGGGGTACCGGGGAGAGGTTTCTCGAATGTGGCCGTTAATGGTCCACAGGGGCGGAGTCTAAAATGGGCGAAATTTTACGGACGTATTTTATGTATGGCCCCTTAGCCGTCAAAGACGAAATATCGGAGCTGACATACAAAATTTCCATTGGCTGAAAAAGAAAGACAATTTTCTCCGGTTCTGGCCTCAGACTTAGAGAAGTTTCTGTATTTTTAGACGTTGAACCGGACTGCGTTGGAATATCTTGCCCAACTCAGCCGGATTTACCGGTAATGGCTTAAACGGTTATTTTAATGTGGTTGGAAATTAAATTTTGTTATTTTGTCATTAAACCCCCAAATTTCGTACCATAAAAATTTTACCTGTAAGGTATGTTGGGATTGAGGATTCATTATCATGAAACGATCAAATGTTGACATCAAATTGCCAATGTTCATGATTATTACCACTACTGTAACGTGCTCGCTTTTCTTTGGCGTGTTTACTAATGACGAACTGTCTCATGATAATAATTTGCACGTCTACGCTAGTAAGTTTTTAATGATGTCCATATGTTTTGTGAAGATATATTTAGTAGATTCTTTCAGTCCATTCTCTGATTTTTGTGACGATCATCCTTGCCACCAATCATGAATAGTTCTTTCAGTAGTCGCGGGGGGGGTTCAGCGGTAAGTGGTATGGACGGCATCACACTTAAGGGCATGGGGGGTGGGTGGGTACTTCGAACTAGCGACCAGATAGCGGCAGACGGTAAATGGTATAAATTTTAGGGTAAAATGCAGTAAATCCACTAAATTTGTTACGAAATTTGTGAAAAAATTTGTCAAAATGCCCATTTTCAGAAATTTTGGATATTGAAACTGGATTTCTCGGCTGCTCCTAGCGCTCTTAAGTAAATTTAATTATGAATCAGAATCTTAACCTTAAATTGGTGTGACGTCATCATGGACTATTACATGCTACAAAAGATGACGTAACCAGCTGATTTCTAATATCGATGATATATGCCAATGATTTGGCACAATTGTTTGAAGAATTCACGTGACATAAATGTTACTATGTAGATAAGACTTCAAAGTTTCAGTTGATTAGTACCTAAGAGTAGTTAGTAAAAAAAAAGTTTTAAGTTCGTAAAAATGTTGCGGGTCACATCAATACCTACCCATTGCACCCAGTGCAGTCTAGATAGTTCTAGGTATCTAGATATCTAGGCAGTTGTATGGTAAAATTCTCTTGTGTTTTTAAAATCTGTAGCAATTTTGGGTATTAAATTGATTGTGTCCCTAGAAAGGAATCACTTCGTAAAGAGTAAGTGACTTTATATATTTGATAGAGTGAGAAACTAAGATTATATGAAACAAAGGGTTCGCTTTTGCAACCAATTTGTGGTCCTGAAACAATTTCTGTAGCTTGTAGGGGTGGGTCTAATTTTCAGTTCAGCTTGACCAGTTACAGGCATGCCGCTATCTGGTGGGTGGGTGGGTGGTTGGGATTCTTGACCAGATAGGGTGATGCCGTCCTCCCACTTACTGCTGAACCCCCCCGGTAGTCGCGTTGTAGCAGTAGGCGTTTGAGACTGAGGTGTTTTTTTGTTGATATAAAATAAAATTGCTGAAGTTGAGATGCATATTTTTCACACACGACACACACCCAGAGCCCCCATTACCATTCGCACCACTGTAGAAGATGTCTCAAAGGTTCCATCTGTCACTGCGTCTGGAAGCGGTACAGACAAAGGATGGAAGTTGCGGTTAAATGGTGTGCGCCGGCATTTGTTCCTTTTCAAGACACAGCAACACACAAATGCACACACAGCTCCATTACCACAACTATTCCATGTGTGTATATTGTCCTACATGTAATGATACCACAGCTCAGCTTTTAGTAATATTGTCACGGCGCCCACATCAATACATGCTCTACACTTCCCTGCGCAGTAGGCGGCCCTGCGTCAGTAACACACCATTGTAACGCCTGATAATGACGTCACCAGGGCCCTGCCTGCTCCTCCTGCACATGCAGCGCTCGATATCCGTCCCATTTCATGAATGAGTTTTGCGTGTGTCTCTGAAGCAGTAGCTCTTTGCAATGTGTGTGTGCGCTACCTTCTCTTTGTTGTAATAGTGTGTACATTCCTCGGCAGTGTGGGTACATTTTATGTGTGTACACTGTTAGGAACTTCATCAAGGTTAAGAGTTGTGAATAGATGACGTCATTATCTAGGTTAAGAGTGGTGTTTTAATGACGTCATTAGCAGGGTTAGAATGTCTCCTTAATAACTTCATTATCAGGGTTTGGAATGATGTTGTACTTGCTATGTTATTCTTCCCCGGCGGAGTACATTCTATCTTTAGCTCCGTGTGCCACTTTTCTAACATTTTTTGCTCATTTCTCCAAGATAGCCTCAATATTCTGTGTGCTGTGTTAATAAATCAAACGACTCATCTTCTTATGAAACTATACCTTTTGTTTCTCCCGTTGAACGTTGTTTGTCATTTTAGGTGAATTATAGCTTCTTATCATGACTTACATATTTCTGGGTCTGTTATAAGGTGTCCTATATTCTAAACAGTATGTATAGTAGTTGATCTGTTGGTATATTTCTGTTCTTTTTTCTCAGAATATTTTACATTTCCCTTCAGGAACTATGTATTGCAACCTAGCAAGTAGCAATAGATTTCTCGAATTCATCAATTCGCCATTTTGATCCAATGCGGTGATGTCATTCTTCCCACCTATTTTTCCTGAATGACCTTCATGTACTTTAGAGGCGTAAGACGAACACGCAGACAATATAGAGCCCTGCGAGAGCAGGGCTCTATATAATATTTAAATGTCGACAGCGTAGCTGGAGACATTTAAATAATTTAGAGTGCGAGGCGAAGCGAAGCTGAGCCGAGTGCTCTAAATCATATTTCTGCGGTGAGTCTGAGCCTCTAAAGTACTATAGTAGTCGAACGGTGTACAAAAGACACACCCTGTACACAACAAGCACACATTACCTTATATGGTAATAATAGAAAATGCTTGTTAACACAAAACAAAAAGCGCATAACTCAGCCGTTTTTTGAGCAATTTTGATCAAACTTTCAGGATATTACGGGCAAGATGTGACCAATACATTCTGGAGTAGCTAACATTTCTGACCCTCAGAATTGAGATATGACAGATAAACCGGTGTTTTTGTTTTAAAGTTACCGCTTAACAACTGGCTTTTCGGTCATAACTCCGCTTCTGGAGCTCAAAAATGAATCTAAACTTCACTGAGATGTTGCTTTTATGAAGCTCTAAATATCCTGAAAGTTTCATCAAGTTTGCTCAAAAACCTCGGAGATATGCACATTTTTGTAACATAAAAAGCAAAGGTCGCGTAGATGTGTATTTAAATTGGTATGTCATAACAAACACATGATATAAAGCGCGAGTAGAACACGACTCTACGCATATAGTACTACCCTTTAAATCGGTCAAAACTTGTCGTGAGACTACTATAGTCTGTTAGACCACATTACATTTCCCATGGACTACACATGTTGCGAATTTGCCCGTTTTAGTGCTTCGTACTTGTGCTATTGCAAGGATTCTTTGTCTGTTTGCATATGGATTTGTCTGGTGATCAGAATGTTTTGCTTGTTGTTCAGGAGGACATTATGTTAATGGGTTACATATTTCGGGTTCAAAGTTCGCTTAAAGTGTGACGCAATTATCTGGGTTAAGTAAGGACAATTTATAACGTAAGACTGTATACTTTTCTGTGCGCAATATCATTGCTCGACCCTTGCTCTTGCAATATTCCTAAGGTAAAAGCAACTAAGGAACTCTTTCCTTAATGGATTTAATTACACCTCTATTACAGTGCTAGATCAGGTTAAGGCCATTGTCATTTCGTTTCCACGATGCATAAAATATGCATGGTTAATGACAAACAATACCTTGTTCTGTGATGCTTCTGTGGTATCCCTGGCAATCTTTTTATTGCAATGTCAAATGATAATAGATGTAGCGACCCAAATTCTAAGAAACCAACGACTATTCGAAATATTTGGCGGAAAATGTCGATTTGTTGATGTGGGATGAATCAAGACACCTGGTTCAGAAATTTAATTTCTGTGTGGCATACTTCCAATAATTCAATATATAGGCATATGAATTTCTTGCAAAATATGATTGCCTTGAATCAGGACCCTCCTATTACGTCTGCTCTGCCTAACCACCTCTCCTCTCCCCAGTAAGCAATGCCATGAAGAGTGGTGCCCCAGTGGGGGCCGGGAGTAACGTTAACCTGGAGATGCAGAGGTTCTACGCGGGCCAGAGCTACCAGCGGGACGCCGGGGCGGCCGCCCCGCCCGGTCCTCCCACGCCCCAGTCAGCCAACCCCCCACCAACGTGGCCCACATCCTACGACCCTGCTGCCCACCAAGGTATGGAGTGGGGATGTAATCATCTGTATGCTGAATGTACTGTGAGAATGTATTTCTGTTGAATCCGCCTTAACCACTACTCCTCTGATGCCGCCCCATCTCGATCTTACACCTCGGTGGCTTCCCCCACCCCTCTTCAAATCACATATATACTCCCCAGTCCTTCTAACCCAACACTCCTTTCCTTACACCCCTTCTCTACCCCTCTCCACCCCTAAAACCCACTTCACCCCCTAAATCCAAACCCATCTTTACAGCGGGTACAGCTGGAGACATGTACAATAACGAGAAGTTGCGGCGACAGTACCTCTCTCAGTACCCCCAACCTGCCTTCCCCGCCGAGTCCCCCTCCCCCTGGACAGAAGCCAGACACAGCCAGGTAAGATATAATGGGTTGGACAGATCCATGGTAAGTTTTAATGGGTTGGAAAGCCAGGTAAGAGTTGGACAGAAGCCAAACACAGCCAGGAAGACGAGAACCCAGACACAGCCAGGTAAGTTATAATGGGTTGGACAGAAGCCAGACACAGCCAGGTAAGTTATAATGGGTTGGACAGAAGCCAGACACAGCCAGGCACAGTAAGTGGGTATAATGGGTTGGACAGAACCCAGACACAGCCAGGTAAGTTATAATGGGTTGGACAGAAGCCAGACACAGTGTTTGTGGTTGGACAGAAGCCAAACACAGCCAGGTAAGTTATAATGAGTTGGACAGAAGCCAAACACAGCCAGGAAGATATATTGGGTTGGACAGAACCCAGACACAGCCAGGTAAGTTATAATGGGTTGGACAGAAGCCAGACACAGCCAGGTAAGTTATAATGGGTTGGACAGAAGCCAAACACAGCCAGGTAAGTTATAATGGGTTGGACAGAAGCCAAACACAGCCAGGTAAGTTATAATGGGTTGGACAGAAGCCAAACACAGCCAGGTAAGTTATAATGGGTTGGACAGAAGCCAAACACAGCCAGGTAAAATATAATGGGTTGGACAGAACCCCAACACAGCCAGGTTAGTTATAATGGGTTAGACAGAAGCCAGACACAGACAGGTAAGTTACAATGGGTTGGACAGAACCCAAACACAGCCAGGTAAGATATAATGGGTTGAACAGAAGCCAGATACAGCCAAGTAAGTTTTAATGGGTTGGGCAGGAACCAAACACAGCCAGGTAAGTTATAATGGGTTAGACAGAAGCCAGACACAGACAGGTAAGTTACAATGGGTTGGACAGAACCCAAACACAGCCAGGTAAGATATAATGGGTTGAACAGAAGCCAGATACAGCCAAGTAAGTTTTAATGGGTTGGGCAGGAACCAAACACAGCCAGGTAAGTTATAATGGGTTGGACAGAAGCCAGACACAGCCACGTGTAATACACTATTTTTTATTACCAACCTACACTCAATGTATCCGAGTGTAATTGTTAGCGTATGCATACAGTTCTGCATATATATTCCACACGCTTGGACTGCTCTCGACAAAACACCGCTACTTGTGCCTGTATTTGCGTCACAAGCACACACACAACCACACCCACAAATTGCGTGTATGTCGTCTGCTACATTCGCATGCACTTTCTCAACTTCTTAATGTACTTTCAATGGTCCGATCACTCCATATTATGAAGACCAGTGAGCTGAAGGAGGGTTATAATATTCCCAGGGAATTGCATATGTCTCGGCAGCGGTGAGATTAATAATATGTATGCTGAGCTCCGTTCTTTGATCTAGAAAATTAGAGATGGATGTGACCACCTGTTTTTAATTCCGAGATTGTGCTGTGCCGCTAACATCACGGATCACTCATGGATGAAATTCGTATCATTTATTTCATATTACTCCAGCGTCAGATGTAATGAATCGTGTGCAGTTACCGCAATTTAGCCGTGTGACTCACCCTAACTGAGTTTCAGTTTTCGTTTCGAATGTTCGACATGAATCAAATCATTGCATTTCAGATTTCCCTCGAGCAACAGCATCAGCTACACCAGCAGCAGTTGCAGCAATACCAGCAACAGCAACTCGCACAGCAGCAACAGGCTGCTGCCGCCTCCCAACAACCACCGCCCCAGCAACCGTCCTCTCGCTCCGCTGCCCGCCAAAAGCAACTCTCCTCGGAGAAGTCGAAGGAACTGCACCAGCACCAGCAGGAGTTGCTTCACCAGCAACAGCAACTCTACCACCAGCAGCAGCTGCAGCAGCAACAACAAGCCGCTGCTGCGGCGGCGGCGGCTGCTGGAAGTGTGTCCCAAGCCTCGCAACACCCGTACAACGCCGCCATCGACTACCGGACTCCGACCATCCAGCAAACGCAGTGGAACGCGCCCAGTGACAATATGCCGCACTACCCCTACCCTAACAGTTTCGAACAGTTCGCCAAACCGCCGCCCACCAAGTCTAAGGCTAAACCGAAGGAGTCGAAGTCTAAGAAGTCCGCTCCTCAGCCTGCTCCCCCTCCCCAAGAGGAGTCCACCCCCATACCCGCATTCCCCTCCTACAGACACCCCTACATGATGCCCATGGGTCCCATGGCCAGCTCTGCCAGCACCCCCTCCGCCCCTAACTCTTCCGGAGGCGCCCCCTACCCCTACAACCTGGTACGGAACGGGGTCGACTACTCGCTAGCTGCCCCTATGTCCAACCCCAGGTGTTCCACCATCTACCCAATCGAAGTGAACGAGAGTAACCCGCATAACAAGCAGGCGCTCAGTAGTTCCTTCAACGGCCCTGAAGCGGCTGCCGCCCACCAATACCCGCCCTCCACCCCCACCGCTGCGGAGCCGCCTTTGCAGCCGCCTCTCCACGACAGCGCCATGAACCGGCCTATTCCCGTGAAACCTGGCCAAGTGCCAGAGAAACACGGCCCCTTCCCGTCCCGATCAGACAGTCAGCAGCACTCGTCCCGCCACGTGTCCCAGCCCGCCTTCCCCGCGCTCTACGAGAGCAGTCAGTACAGTTTCCCCGCCACCTCGACACCCGCCGCCAGCAGCGCCTTCCCCTCCTACAACACCTACCATCAGCAGCAGAGCGCGGGCGCCGTGTACCCTGGGCACCCGCCGCCCGTCTCCACTGCCGCCAGCTACCCTCACGAGGCGACGTCTGACGTCACTCGCACCAGACCGCCCGAGGAGCCGGCACCCGCGGCACCTGCGCCCACTAAACCCGCCCGCGACATCCCGCTCTCCAGCATCCTGAACCAGGTGTCTCAGCTGGAGAACAGCGACCAGCCCCCGGCTCTCGAGCACATCGAACGGAAAGTGCCAGGAGGAAAGCCTCGGCCGGAGATGCCCAATTTACCGGCGATGCCGATGTTGAAGCCGGCTCCGAGCTTCATCCCTGCGCCGGGTGACAACATCCCTCTCGCCATACCGGACGTGTCGGCGCCTCCCCCGGCAGCGCCCATCCCCTCACAACCCCTAAACAAACTGTGGTCTGAAGCAACTGAGGATGATATCGAGAATCACGCCCTGACTATCGAGGTGGAGAAGCAGCCACCTGCCAGTGAGGAGAGTAAAGCTGTGGGTGATGCTAAGGACGAGGGACTGGCGCTCTTCAAAGAGGACCTGTCCGCACTGGCTCCCATTAAGGAGGCAGCTGAGTCAGAGCACCAGATAGCACCTGCTCCTTCCCCTCCGCCTCAGAAGAGCGTGTTCCCAGAACCGGAACTGAAGAAGGAGTCTACTAGTATCTCAGAGAGCAGTCATCCCTCGCCCTTCCCTGCCTTCCCGCAAGTTACTCGCGAGGAAAAGCAGCACCGCCTCTTTGCTCCGGAGCCTACGCCGCACATTGTGAAGGAGCAGCCTCCTCCTCACATTCCTGAGATGCCGCCCCTCACCTCCGCCCACAACATGACGCCCGCAACGAGTGAGCTGTCCGCCCCTCCCCGCACCCCCTTGGAGTTGTCTCGAGACAACGAGCTGCTACAGTTCGCCAAACTCGTGGATAAGCTCCACTCGGAGGAGAACAGTAGGGACGCGGCCGATCCTCCGAGCAGCGGAATTAATCTCGATATTCCTGATTCCTTCGCTTCTCTCGCTGTCGAGGGAAGGAGGAATGAAGTGGCTGCCAGAGTGGAGGGACATACGAAGATGGGTCCTGGAGTAGGTCCAGAACAGCTGAAACAAAAGGTTCAAGAACCAGAAAAGGTATGTTAGTGGATTTATTTGAAGCATTGACATTTTGAGTATTGGTAAATTCATTTCAACCTAAGATCATTCAACGAGAAGCTTCTTATACAAACAGACAACTTTCTGAGATTCTGAAAGTAACCTATGATCTTCAACTCTTTTCATGATTCATATTACAATTTACATAGTTCAAGGAATCTTTCAGGACTCTTCTATTGGATGATAACTTTTGAATTTATATGGGCCTAGAATGCTAGTGATGAACGATTTGAGAACTTATATCTCTTTTTTCCTTCTAGATGGACTCTAACGAGGATGGAGAAGAACTCCCGATGGAAGGAGTAAGGGAAGAAGAAGAAGAAGAGGGTACTGAGGAAGAGGAGGATAATGAGGAAGAGGAAGAGGAGGAGGAACAAGAAGATGAGGAGGAGATGGAAGACCTCCCAAAGTTGAAATCTCAGCCGGAACCACCAGTCGGTGAGTAAAGTGATTGTTCAAAGTTTGTGATTTTAAGATTTAGTTGAATGTTATGATGATATCTCTGGGACTGGGTATGCCATTTAATGTAAGCTTGGGTCACGAAAGTAGGGTACAGTATCTGAGTTTTTAAAAGTTGTTCATTTTTGGGGAATTAATTGGAATTTCAATGTAGGGAATTTTGAATCTCCGTTTCTCTGAGTTTTCAATTCAAATGAGGACACGAATAAGTTGACCATCTTAAAATAATCGTATAGATCTGGTAATGATAACGATAAAGGTAAATAAGATAAAGCAATTTACGTTACATTTTATAATTAATTTTCTAATTGATATTTTTCAAAACATGAAAAAGACTATTGTAACAGTGACACAGGCGTTGCAAGTTCTCCTGTAGTTTCAGAGTCGCGCGGCACCATGTACGTACTACGTATGTGGATGTACAGTTTAATCATAGTCACGTACGAACAATTTGCGATCGTGTGGAAGTTTCAGGTGTTCTCAGAACTCGCGACATCTACGTACGTTATCGAGACATAACTTAAAATCGAAAACCTGTGATGATAAAACTTAGTAAAAACTTGATACGTCAATATAAATCGTTTATTTGAAATTATATATCAATCGCCATCCAAGGCGATTCATTTATAATTTCATTGCGCGCAATTTTTATTAACTTCAGTTATCAGATAATATTTCTATACCACATAAGCGTTCATTATAAATAATAAAATTGATGCCCCATCATCAGCGCGTGATTAAAGCTTTTGATGAAAGGTGAACGATGATAACTCCCATTAATATTTAGAACAGTTACGTTAATCATTCATAAAATGCAATAAAAATCAGACAAAATCGATCTTTCATTCAAAAGATAAGCCAATATCAACACAAAATGTGGGTGGATTAACGTTGCGAGTTGTATAAGAATCGTTTTAATAAACCTTGATAATGAACTGCATACCCTTCATGTCCGTCATAGTACAGATCCTGTGCGGAAAATAAGTGGCTAATTGCCATCAACTTACTGCCCTGCGCCATGACAATGACGTCATCTAAACCGCATATTTGTCGGTCTCCAGATAGGCATAATAATGTCTCATAATCCTCAAAACCCATCATACCTTCGTATGTCGTTCTACCTCTATGAGGTATAAGTATGCTCAAACTACTTTAATCACAGAGTCTAAGTAACTTCAGGGCGAACGTTAAGTGAGTTCATAATATACCGATGGTTCCAACAACTCAAATATACGTTAAATGAGTTCATATTCTGATGGTTCCGGCTACTCATGGTACTCAGCATAAAATTACCCCATGAAATTCAACCTGAGAGTCATGGCATATATAGATTGTCCTGAACACGTGACTGTAATACACTGACACGTGACTGTATTATACTGCAGTTTAAGTTATTAAAGCTGGGGGCACGCATTATCTTATACAGTCCCCTCACTAACAGTGGTTGGTGGTTGATGTGACTTCATTATCACAATTAAAGGTGGAGTGTTTATGTCACAGATCCGCCAACTTCCCTCCTGCTACAGCAGCTGGAATATCCCCTCTAGGCAACCCGAGGCAGCTACTACCCCTCTCTATATTATTACAAGAAGTACTTTTATTATTATTCAGGTTACTCTTCCTTTCTTTACAGGACGATGTTTCCCTTAATTTCACCTTTTAGCTTTCTCCGGGTAATGCTAGTTTTCTACCACTCTTTCTACCACTCTTTCTACCTCTCTTTCTACCACTCTTTTTACAATACATTTACCAATTTTCAAATTTTTGGAAAACCTCTGAGATCTTTCTGGGCCAACCTCTTTCTACCTCTCTTTCAAAATGGGCATATTTTTTCAAAACCTTCTCTTTCTTCCTACCTCGATTTCTTCTAGCTACCTCCCCTCGATCCCTCCAGCCCAGAATCGTTTATACTTTATTGTTGCCGTTATTATATGTAGGTATCGTGTACCGTGCAGCTGCTTGTTTTAGCTTCAATACATTTCACAATATATGTGTGTATGCTGTATTTTAAGAGTTGTTAATACCCTTGCAGTTTTCATTCTGAACATAGACATGAACCTTTTAATTCCTGCAAGTTTCACAAGCCATTCACAGGAACACAGTGAATATGCACATATCCGCAAAGAAAGTTCTAACCGTGTTCATCACGCTTGAAGGGAAGACCTCAGGTTCCAGAATGTTAAAGCCCTCCTAATCCTTCCATATAAATCTTCAGTCTAGTCTCCTGCTTTCGAATGAAATCTCCTGGCATTGAATAATTCTCGCAGTAGCTGGATTCTAAGCATGGATTATTACCTATCTAGTTTACATCATTGATGGATTGGGTTACATGACTTCATCTTGCAGCTTCAGAGCGGCTCATTTCTCTTGCTCTTCCTTTTGTTTCCTTTCGTAGTTTTAGTTGCAGCTCCTCCTTTTACCGCACTATAGAATCTGAGCTTAAACCAACGATATTTTATGTTTTTTAAACTTTATGCCACTTCAGAACTAGGCCATGACTCCCTGACCTGCACCTATACGATAAAGTAATACAAATTAACTTCGAATTTAGGTTTAAAAACACCAACCATGGACATTTCTGACTCTGTAAAACACTAAATGCGGACATTTCTGATACCATAAAACACCAACCATGGGCATTTATGAGTCAAAAAGGCCATATTATTTTAATTTACTTATTTGGTGCTTTTGAATCACTTAACCTGCAGCTTTACCATCAGCTCCTTCCCCTATAGCAGAGCACTGAGCTACCAAACGTTAACGTGTGTGTCCCTAGCATCACACACATAATGATATTACTACCGGCAGCACGCGGAACAATAGGCGATCTAAACCCGCGGCATAATCAGAGTTTAAAACGGAGAATAGCGCTACCTGAAACCGCCTATTTGTGTTACGCGACTTAGCACGGACCCTCCGGAACAGCTGGTACGTCCTTCAAAGGTCTCCCCTGTGCGCTCTCTCACTGACAATATTATATATAAATGGGATGCCTCCATTGCAGTTATTACACATATTATTATGCTGTGAGATGAGCTACGAGACTTTTCTGCAGTACAGATACTCGCTGATATATATTCCCCTCCTCTCTCTCTCTCTTTCAATAGTTTGATGCTCGTAATCTTCTCCTTCATTCTTCTCTCATGTAATGTACCAGGCAATACTGCAGCTCTCTCTGCGTGTCTCTCTCACTCTCTCCTTCATTCTGTAGTTGCATTGTACTTTGTCATGATTCGCTTATCCATCCTCGGTCTCTTTTTCCTTCTTCTTCGTAGTTGGGTCTCTCTTGCTTCTTTTTGTTTTCTCCGTGAGTTATACATGATGACATGAATCTTTGTTTGTTGCTCTGGTAAGCTTCACGGTACTCTCCTGCGTTCTTTAACCCACTCAATGGGGTTCAGGGATACAGAGGATTGTGTATAGTTAATCTTCCGAGCTGTTCTTTTCCTTGATAATTGGAGGCCCAACTTTCGAGATGTGGACAGTGCTTTTAATGTCAAACGATTATCGTTTGTTGTCCATGATTTAACAGATTCTTACATATTTTGCTGATAAACTCATGCGATCTGCCCATGATATGAAGCAAAATTGGATTATGTTGTAATGTTGTATTGTAGAAATTTAAAATGTGATTAAACGCAGTTAAACTTCGCTCTTTTGAATTGTTTCGGTTGCTTCGTGTGCCATTTATATTGAGATGTTTGAGCTTCAGACATGATCTTGGTCGCAAAATATCAACACGACTGTGGAACTCAAAGCTTTTTTTAAACCTTTCATACGGGGTAGAGGCATACGGGGTGATGATATCGCGTATCATGCGACGAAACAACCCAGACACTGACAAAATTCAAATGAGCGAAGTTTAGTTTAAACTTGATTCAATCTCGAATATAATGGGTCAATAATAACATTGCTTCGAATATGAATAAAATCGTATAACTTTTTGTATCATAATTCTGTAGAGAACATGCCACTAAATTAAAATATACGTGTCATATTCAGCTAAAACATTCTGAACATGCTAAGAAATTCAAATAATTCTTCGCATAATATAGTAAGAAATCTGAGCTGTCCAAGATTCTGATCTTCACAGATATCCTTATTAACACATTTTTGGCAAATTGTCTCGACACAAAATTGCTGATGGGTGCTTTTCAGCTATTTTGCATCGAGACCATCCGCCTCGATCAAAATGAACAAACCGTTTTTATAACATTCCCTTCCCTTCACTGTTCTATGTATAATCTAGCATAATATACCACAGTCCAAGCATAACAATGTCTAAGAATGAACATCTAGCAATATGCACCATACAATGTACATTGTACAGTATACATTTCTACATCATACATTGTACTTTGTACTCTGAAAATTACTCCACCCTTTTATCATCTGACTGCGGTGTATCCCCATCTTTTGCTGACGCTGAATCGTTCCCCTGCCCCTCCTGATTCCCCTGCGCACTCTTGGCAGTGTCGGTATCCCCCTGCGTGTCTGTCGTCGTCCCATCGTCCTGCCCCTCCTCCGCCGCCTTCTCCACCGCCTCCTCCACCTTCCCCTCCACCTCCTTGTAGGGGTTGGGGAACATCCACTCACTGACCACCATCGTGAAGAAGATGAAGAGGAGACCGAACACGATGGCAGAGGCAGCCCCTATAAACGCTATGTCGTACCTCTGTCTTATGCTCTCCCAGCATGCCACCATCATGGCTCAAAGAAGGTGTCAGGTTTAGGGGAGCTGAAACAAAGTGTAAAGGTTTGGGGAAGCTGAAACAAAGTGTTAGGATTCATTGCTGGCAATTTGAAATATTCTAACTGGGGAAGATTCTAAAGATTTGTAAACGTTGGGAAATTTCTCTGAATTTCAAGATAAAAAGAAAGCAAAATCGAACGCATATGAGGCTACAGAGTATTATCGAACTTGAAGAAAAATTAATAGTGCCCATTGACGAAAACGGGAATAGTTCGAATCGTTACGGATTCTTTATTCATGAGATAAGCCCCTCGAGATAAGAAATGATAAACATTAAACGCTCAGTTTTCGTCTTATGGAATACCATGACAAACGTGCGTGACCATAATGACAAATATGTGCGACATGCCAAAGACCTAAACATGCTACAAATTTACCAGGCCCACACTTAAGATGAACACTGAACATTTTCAGTGTTCATGCGGCGTAGAGGAGGTTTATAATAAGGGTTGCGAATCTTAATGCAAATAACGCTTGCGATATGCGACGCGATATGTGTCAACGAAAAGTACTGTTTTTAAAGCTCTGAGTGTAATCGTGTGAACAGTGAACATCGTGTATCTAATTTAATATCTGTATCTAATTGCGACGACTGTCTATATTTCGCTCCCTAAGTTTTTCCTCCGGATTTATTCTCAAATCTTCATCCCCCTTTTCTCTCTTCCCCCAAGTCTGCATCCCCCTTTATTCTCTCCCCTTTTCCTCCGTTCTTCCCATTTTCCCTTCGACTCCTCATCGCCTACCCCTTCACAAACTATCGTGATGAGAAACAAATATACGATATGGCACAAAACTTGAACTTGATATGAACTCTGACAACGCTTAGGTGGACAAGAAGATCGAGTTTTACGATATATAAAACTTGTCATTTACGACGAGAAACATTAAATGTGTCAACAAAAGTATTGTGTTTAAAGTCCCATGTGTATCTGAACACTGTAGATGTACCAGATACTATCTTCTATAATTACGACGCCAATCGAGTCTCTATAAGCCGAAGTCCATCGCTCCCCCACCCAATTTCCTCTTTTTTTTCTTGAAATCTATACCTTTCTGCTTCCTTTTCTTCTTTTTCTCCCCTTCTCTCATTCCCCTAATTCACAGCCACAAAAAGCGTATGGCTTATTCTAAAACACTCCACACACTACCCCGACTAGTTTATACCACATTCTTCATCAGTGACTTGTGTATTGCATTCTTATTTCTTCATCAGTCTAGCAGTTGTAGCACCCTCCGGGCTACAACGCTCACTTAATTACGTGGGACATGAGCAGTTGGTGGGTGATGTCACTAACACCCCTTCTCTAAATCGTGATAATGATGTCACTACTTCTCATTGTCTGCAAGTTATATACAGCTCCGTTTTGTCACACTTTATGTACAGTGAGGCATGGCTGCTGCCATTGTAGTTCTTCTTTTCATACCTCCTCTGGAATTTCTTATGCCACGGAAGATTTGCCATTTCTTTTGCTCTGATTTCAATTTTTCCTGGGTTGTCTTGGGCTTTTCGAGGCTACCGTTAAGAGAACATAATCTTGAATAATTCACGATGAAAACCTGTCAGTACCACCCTTGTTTTCATATGCAAACCATGTCTAACTTCGTAATCCGTAACTAATGATTCAAGACATATTCCATTCGTCTCGGCTGAAGTCTAGCGGAAGTTCCTTCTTCTTAGGAAGACATTATGTATTGTAACTCTGAGAGCTGTAATTACCCATCCTCGTTTTAGTGAACAAAGGAAATGACCGGCCAGTTACCGAGCATAATTCCGTTGACGTGCGCAGCATTTTAAAATGCGCATATTCCATGGACAGAGGGTCGCGCGCAGCGCATAGGCGGTTGAGGAATCGTCACTGCCCTGGTTTTTAGTTGTTTATTGCAGCCCTTAACCGCCCACTTTTTGTTTGGGCCCTGTGTCCAAGCACACGTTTGTAAGTTCTTCTCTCCAAGGCTGTAGAGGCAGTGATACCAAATGGTCTGTCAGACCTGCTTTAGGTTTGGGAGATATTTAAGGCTGTATCTCAAAGGGCGGAATCCGGGATATTATCTGGGGAATTACTGACGCTCAAATGGAGTCATTAAATCCACAATCGAGCATGCTAACTGAGAGGAAACTTTTTGAGGGAACTTGATGTACTTTAGAGGCGTAAGACGAACACGCAGACAATATAGAGCCCTGCGAGCAGGGCTTCTATATAATATTTAAATGTCGACAGCGTAGCTGGAGACATTTAAATAATTAGAGGAGTCTGAGCCGAGTGCTCTAAATCATATTTCTGCGGTGAGTCTGAGCCTCTAAAATATAGTCGAACGGTGTACAAAAGACACCCTGTCAACAAGCACACATTACCTTATATGGTAATAATAGAAAATGCTTGTTAACACAAAACAAAAAAGCGCATAACTCAGCCGTTTTTGAGCAATTTGATCAAACTTACAGGATATTACGGGCAAGATATGACCAATACACTGGGTAGCTAACATTTCTGACCCTCAGAAATTGAGATATGACTTGAGATAAACCGGTGTTTTGTTTTAAAGTTACCGCTTAACAACTGGCTTTTCGGTCATAACTCCGCTTCACAAATGAATCTAAACTTCACTGAGATGTTGCTTTTATGAAGCTCTAAATATCCTGAAAGTTTCATCAAGTTTGCTCAAAACCTCGGAGATATGCACATTTTGTAACGCAAAAGCAAAGGTCGCGTAGATGTGTATTTAAATTGTGTGTTAACAAACACATGATATGAGTAGAACACGACTCTACGCATATAGTACTACCCTTTAAATCGGTCAAAACTTGTCGTGAGACTACTATATACAGTTCACTGCCTGATGTAACCCAGCAAATCCAAACAAATCACAAACAAACCCGAGACAATATGATCTCACTGAATACTAGGAAGGATCTTACAAGAAGGAATTCATGTCTCATGAGCTCTTAACTAGCTCATATGACAGGCATCCCTAGAAACATGTCATGTAAGTCTGAGAAGAAGTCTTCCTGCCTTCCCTCGCGCTTCCCCTCCGGCCTGGTGGTCTCCCTCAAACAACACATCCTCAAACGTGACGTCACTATCTGAGCTCAACATGTTGAGTTGATGAGGTGGACTCGCGCACATTCCGTACACGTCTCCTATATTCGCGTGGTTTTTCTCTCTCTTTTCATATCGGACTGATGTGGCAACATCATCCAATCTAGCAAATGGTACAAGCTGTCAGATTGGTTCAGCAAGCACTATTCATTATTAACGGCACATATAGAAATATATATTCCGTTTCAGTGACAAATCGCGTGGGGGTATATTTCTACAAAACGTCGTATAAATATCAAATATATCATAAACTCAAGTATAGAACTAAAGGACGTGAAAGAATAACGGATATTTAGGATGATGTCATCATCATACTTTAAAATAGAGTATTTGTTACGTTACGTTGCGTTCTTCAGAGCTCTGACTCGAGATTGGCCAATCAGGCTTCGCGTGTTATTCACGTCCACTGTGATTGGCTGTCACGGAACCAGGTCTCCTTTAGGACTTTAAGACTTTAGGACAGTCCTATGTCAAGAATGGATCAGATTCATGGCGTTTGGGTGCCGAGCAAGTTGACTGAGTGACGAATATCAGTCCGTTTCGTTAGCAGAATAGTTCGCCTATCACGAGGTTGATGAACATGGTCTGTGGCAAAATAGATTGTTATCTAGATTGACGGGAAAGGTGTAGGAAAATCAGCAAATAGATCATCGAATGTTGATCGGAATATTATTATTGAATGTGGAATTCATGGACATGAAATGCGAGAACTTACGCCGAAAATCTAACATTTGAGTAGATTGAAACCCGATCTTGTTTCCACGAAGAAGAAAATCATAGGTCAAAATACAGTGTTCCAAGAAAGTCAAATCACTAAGATTGATGTCACAAATAACATATTTAGTAGAAATTTTAGTTTCGAAATCAAAAATAAGAAAGAAAATAATATTCCATACGCAAACGACCATTCAATTCCTTCCGAGCATTTTAAGTTGTCTGATGCTTGTTCTAGTGACTCTTTTCTAGTAGTTTTTTTGGTCAATCGTGTTTGATACTTTGATGGAGTACTCTGAATTGTTCATCAATGAGTCTGATCAAGCAAGAGTCTAGAACCTTAGAACAAATAAACCTTAGAAATAAACCGAGGCCTAAAACACTAAACTAAATTTATGCAAAACCCACGTCAAATACCATCTAAATAGTTTAAATTACTTTATTCGATCAAAGTATAATATACCGTTTGATACCTGAAATAACCAATAATAATAAACCAACGACCAAAAATAAATTCTAGGAGGAGTTGTACTGCATATTTCAATACCAGGCATATTATAAAGTACCACTATGGTATATCGAACGTATTTTCCGCGGTTAAAAATTATATGCAACGCGCGGCTTACTGCCTAAAAACACCATTATAACTCCTGATAATGACGTCACTCTCAACCGCTACTTCAGTTCGTGCACAGCTTTTAGTTCGCTTCATGGCAAGTACAGATGCCGCCTCTAAAAACCTCACTAACTCCACAATTATCATTAACGAGCTCGAAATAGCGTGCTTGGAGCGCAGACCTTTCGTTTGCTAATTTCTATAAACCTTTTGTTTTATATGTTTTCTAGCAAAATATATTATGCTTCTGGGCAATGATAGTAATATTATACTAGTAGAATACTTGCTGTTATGAAATACCGGGCTAGGATTATTGGACGTATTATGTGCTTCCAGCTATCCACTTTAAACAAGGACACGTACTTGCGTTGATAGCATACCATGAACCTTGCCTGAATAAACTAAGAGCATTTAGCTAACAGAGAAAAGAGAGGGTGGGGCGGGAAAGGCTTTTAGGCTTATGTATTCTTGTGTGAGATGGGGGCGATCTGAGGGATGGTTTGAACCTATTTGGCACACCTTGTCCCGATTGCCCACTACTTTGTTTAACCATTTCCTCGTTATTGAGGTGAAGACTCAGCTAAGACAGTTGTTGAGACCTCGGCTGAGGAGACACAAGCTGAAGAGATGGACGTTGCTCTGCCCCAACAGGTACTTAGAATATCGACTGGTTGCTACCAGCAGGTACTTAGAATATTGTACTGGTTGCAACTAGCAGGTAGCAACCGGCAGCTAGCAACCAGCAGGGACTTTACTAGTCTAATATTTTACTGGTAGAACCCAGCAGACCGAACACTTTAATCATACTAGGTACCCTCAGAAGAATAGAGCCCAGGCTAATTCTCTCGCTTATTGAAATGTACCAAAGGAACAATACATCAAAACATGTACCCATTAAACAACTGCTGGTACCGTTTTAAATACTGCAAACTCTGCGATGTTCTTAAAACTCGCTTAACTTAACAAGAGTCGACCTACCAACTTAGCTAACTCTAACTATAATCTTAAGAGGTCTGAAAGCAACATATCCCGATGAACGGCCGGTGTGTCCTCAAATAACACGAACATTATGCCGAGCAATATATTATGCAGCAACGAAGCGCGATGTGCGTGAATTCCTGTGCGTTGTATTATCAGATACAAGTTTACCCGATAGAGTTAGCCTTACAACAGGGCATTGCAGCTATACTGCGCGGGAGTAACATGCCGTGTGACGTCATCAATTCACTTTGAATTAAACTGTTATGATGACATCACGCTCAGCCGCCTGTGACTCACGCGCAACACACGAGCTCCAACAACGCGTAGCGAGTACAAAGTGTGTTTCTGCCTGAGGATGCTACGTTTAATTTTATTAAACTCAAGCGACTACGACGACTGATCTCTCGTAGCAGTTACACTACAGAATTGAGCATGTAACGTGTATAATCCCCTGCGAAGAAACAGTGCTTTTTGCTGTGTTATTAATCAGATGTTGCACTGTCACAACTTACAGTGATTTTAGCGGTGGAATGCTTTGCACGCGGATATGTTTTGTAAAAAATAGAATATATCTTTAGACTAAGGTACAGGTTAATTAGCACGAAGATGAAACGAGACTATTAACCTCGTCCGATAAAGCAGTGAAGCCTACCTAATCCCTTTTAGCCTGTCTCAAATCAGCTCCTTTTTCCATGTAACATTCTCTGACCATCTCACTCTACGATAATGACAACTCTACCTAACAGAGTTATACTGCTAAAGTAACCTATTTCAGAACTCAGTGATGCTACGTGACGGTGGCTACCCTCACATCCTTCCTCCCTCCACTCCTCCCCCACTCTCCCCTCGACCCCCCTCTTCTGAAGGAGCACAGCACGAGGAGACCATACTGCCTCAGCCTCCCCTTCTCAAGATCTCACAACCCTTCCCCTCGACCACTCCTCCCCTCCAACCTACCACTCGCGAACCCTCCCCTCCTTCTATATCATCGCCTCCTAAGTCATCGCCTCTCAAACCAACACCGTCTCCCTTGAAATCAGTAACCCCTCCTCCCTTGAAATCAGCAGACACTCCTCAACCCCTCGTAGCCCCATCACCCCCTCGCCACTCGAAAACCCCCACCCCTCAACAGTCAGTGGAAACACCATCTCCAGCCACCAACAACCACCAGTCTCACTCAGTGAGATGCATAGGTTAGTTTCAAATGTCTTCCTTTATTCTTTGAAATGCATAATTTAGTTTCAAAGTTTCTTCCTTCATTCTACGAAATGCATAGCCGCATACGTTAGTTTCAAATGTCTTTCTATATTCTGTGAATTCCATGGGTTAGTTTCAAATGTCTTCCTTTATTCTACAAAATGCATAGCCGCATACGTTAGTTTCTATTTTCTCAGTTGAGATTTCGTGGTTTAATTCCATTAAATCACGCACATGATGACTTAGATGGGCGCATATAGCCTTCCTACCACACGTTTCCATTATGCTAACCATTATAGCATGATTTAATAAACCCTATCGCACATGAATCCTACTCATAATATAATGCTGCTGCTACTCATTATTCCTTACATGGAAATCAACAAGCTGATCATGAAATATTAAATTGTTTGCAGTTACTTTGTGTACGCAATGCTTCTTTTCTTTCCCTGACGTCTGCTTTGTCCAGTGTCAGACAGCACCACGAATACGCCAGCCTTCGCAGACGCACCCGATGTGGGTGTTCCCATGGAAACAGCAGACTCCCTCCTCCCTCTACCCTCCTTCAAGCAGTCCCGGTCCCGGTCCCTGACTCCGGGATCAGACCGGGGATCAGCAACAGGGATGAAAGGGGGCGTTAGTCCGGTGAGTGGTGGGAGCAGGGCGTCCCCTCGGAGTGGGGGGAGCAGAGCATCCCCAAGTGGTGGGGGTAGGGGCTCCCTAAAGCGGGATTTGGAGGAGGAGGACGAGGGGAGTGAGTGTGATTTGGAGATAGCAGACAGTGCTGACAGGGCTGCACTGGACGGGATATCAGCCAAGATCAGGAGCAAAGTGAACGACGGCAGCATGACGAACTCAGATGCAGAGGTGAGCGTGTTGCATAGTTCAAATCTTAACATTTCAAACATACGCGAGATTTTAAAGGAAGCGGCATCGAGAAATCAGGAAAACTTTAAGATCAAAGAATTAGGGGAAGAAAGACAGTGGAATTTGAATATATAAAGATGGTTTCGTTTATTTTAAACCTAAAATATACGTCGCTCAAACAATAACCGACTCTCATATTTCTCCGCACAGATACCGTATATATAATGTACATGGTTTCCCAATAACCAGCACAACACTAAGTCGAATATCTACAGAACAATTCCCAACTGACAACCTACTAAAGACCACGAAGTGTAACGACCGTGCGCCGCGCGCGCGGCACCAGCGACATACAATGCCGTCATTACCATACTTTACAC
The DNA here is from genome assembly GCA_011033025.1 of Beroe forskalii. Classification (NCBI taxonomy): domain Eukaryota; kingdom Metazoa; phylum Ctenophora; class Nuda; order Beroida; family Beroidae; genus Beroe; species Beroe forskalii. The sequence goes on along the minus strand of WFMF01000387.1, from coordinate 54,313 downwards.
TGTTCACTTGATGACGTTTAACTGCCTCCTTTTCCTCCTCAGTCGCAGCATGACTCAATATATATTACGTACTGCTCAGGAGTGCTGCCTCTCGGACTCGAGCAGTCAGCCGGACTCCACTGAGTTCCCCCAGAGTCTGCACGATCAGACGGTCTCCCACTTGTCGGGCTTGGGACGGAGGAAGCGCCAGAGACAGGCGGTCAGTGAGAAGGATGCGCTGCTGCCGCTCACTCAAGGGTAAGGGAGTGGTTTTGTAGATCTGTTTGTGTTTTTGTAGACCCGATCTATATATGTGGTTTTAGTGCTGATCTGTGTACCTTATATATCTCCTCTCTTCATTTCTCATGCTCTTTCATGTTGCATTATTTTGGTTTTTCTGCAGTGGATACATCATTAGTCACTATATTTGAGATTTACATCAGACCATCTTCCGTTTAAGTTCCATGGTCGTTTTTCAAGTGAATTCCTTATCAAACGTCTCAAACAATTTTCTTTGATTTTCTTTTTCATCTTATCATCATAAAGTCTTTAGTTGGTGATTTGCCCTGATGTCATGGTTTGAACGATTCCATTATGAGCCTTTTGGTCAATAACAAAGCCTCTGCTCTTCTGAATGCAAAATCAAAAATCCACTGTTGTAAAGACGATTCTAAGAAGTCTCATTTTATGGTTTCAACATTGGAATATTTCATATATGTAAGTTTATGCCCTCATGGTAGGTAACTTTCATCATGTAATTACTGCTGAATTTACAGACTTTTACAAAATATGTTATGCAGCAATACTCATTCCCCAAAGTCACGTATTGCATAAAAACTCCCTGCATAAAAACTCACGGTATGTATTGGATTCTAACCATCTTAGAAACATCGGTTATAAAGCAAAGAAAATTACATTCCTTTCAAATTCCGAAAAAATTGATAATAAGCAAATAACTTTGAGGGCTACTCAAAGTTCTTGATTTCCTTTTAGTTCGCCCATAAATGATGTACAGATACGAATTATTTCATACGAATTTTTTTCATTCCTACTTTGCATTTGAAATATGCTAACATTATCAACACAATGTTTCAGTTGGCAGCGTCACATCAGAATAAAGCGAGGGATGGGTAACAGTAACAGCAACAACATGTCCAGTGGAGGGCTGAGGGGTGAGGTGCTCTACATAGCCCCCTGCCTCAAGAAACTACGCACCTACAACGACGTGCAGAAGGTAGTGACGCGGGGATGAAGGGATCCGCGATGTATTGGTTAGATGATGAAATTGGGAGATTAGGGTTAGGTTCAAGGTTATTAAGGTAAGGACTATTTAAAGGATTTTAGATTGCTCCTGAACCTAGGCCAACGAATAGTAGTATTATGATCTGTTTAAAAACAATTTCGAGGAAATGATCGTCACGAGATCTCAATCGGAGAAAATAAAATCGCTCTTAAAAACAGTCTGGACTAAAATACTAAAATAGAACACCAGATAAGCTTGTTACATTGGACGATACACATAGAGTGCAAGAAATTATGCTGTAACGCAGTGAAATCGTAAATATCATGCGATGTTCGTAGACAAACAACGCGTATCGTTCGTGGCACGACAATTAAGTTAACGGGCGCGTTTGAGAACGACTGCCGAATCTTCCCGAAAAACTCACGAACTCGCCGGTGAAGTTACGTAAAAACGTAAAACCGAAGACACGCAAACTGGGGGAAGTAGACTTGTAACATTGCTATTTGCAAGTTGTGTTTGATGATAGCAAATCCAGCTGAAGAGAGTTTGTAACACAGGATAGAGAGGTTGGAGCGCAAGAGACAGCGATATTAGGGTCTACATAACACGAACTGTACGCTCAGCCGAACGTACATAAAATTAACTGGTCTGGGATTTGTTCTCCGCGATTTAAATTACGCAAGCTTGACGTAATTCCGGGATTGGCAACATAAAGTCGTATAATATATGTCGTATGATATGGTCGTATAACATGTATGTTCCTCTTTGAGATATAAAGACACGGTATACTTGAGTAAAACAACGACACGTTCTTATTACGGCCGCGCAGTAACTGCGTCCTTTTGCTTTGTGTAGGATTTTACATCGAGCAGTTTTGTTGGAATGTAGAATGTACATCGTATACCATGAAATAAGAGAATCATAGTTGTAAAAGGGTATTGTTGTCTTAACTCTGCAGCGAATGTCAGTCGATAGTCTGGAATCGATGATTTCTAATAACTTTTGAGATAAATCTGACTCAAAACTTTGAAAGTCATTGGCAGACACGCACACCCCGACACGTAGTCAGGATAGCCCTGCAGGGTTGACAGTGCCCTCATTTCTACCGCATGATACGCTCCACATAGCCATGCTGCATCTGCTCGTTCAGCTTCCTTGACCTCGCTGCGTATGATGGAGAACAGATATCAAAAGTCGTGTGAACTGTGAAGCACGTTTAACCTACCCCCTTCGAGAAATACGCGGTTCAGTTTCATGAAAACACCATTCCAAAACATGCTAATACCATCAACCCAACCGCCTATACCGGAACGAGATCCTTAAAACAAGTAGCAAAGAGCACGTAAAAAGCGCGGTTGTAGTAGTACTACTACTGGAGTAGTAAAAGTGCGGTGTGGTAAACCTGCTGTTAATGAAGTGATAACGGCCAAGACAAGCTGAGGTCTGTCACCCGTCGCAGACATAGACCGCTCCTCAACACTATAACCTGCTCACGAAAAATAGGCGGTTGCCGGTTACTTCAACAATTAAGCAGCACCCACAATGTTGGTGACGTCATGTTTTGATCGCCAATTTATTTTGTGCGTTTATTAGGCACTCAAACAGTGTCGTAATTCTAGTTAGTTTTAGTGCCCGGTTTGTGACGCTAAATCAGCTATTTGTTTCGCGCGGCATCTATGTCTGGGAAGGCAGGACAGAAAAGTTGTTAATATATTTACTGATATTCAAGTATATCTTAAGCTGCATTCCGCAAATTTTTATGATTTTTAATCAGACTCGTGCTTGGGGAGTTCCTGTTAGGTTTTCTGTCGCAGGAAATTTACAAATTGCCATTGCCAGCACACGTAGATTATCATAATCAACCTTGGGTCACGTACACGCGCGTAGTCCGCTCTGCGTCATTAACACACCATTATAAACCCTGATAATGACGTCACTCACAACCAACCACTTTCCGCGCGCTACAGCCAGAGGCAGACAGAAACACCTGTAGTTCACAGGAACTCCGGTACGTGATGAAGTAGGGAGGCAGCAGAAAACTGTTACACCTGAACTCTGAGCCTTCTCCTCAACTTTAGACAACTTCTACTTAGCTCAATATTTCTGACAGTCTCGATTAGAACAATAGAACAGCGTGAGCTCGTTACGTGGATTGCTTTGTAGTTTAGAGCAGTATTAATCAGAGGTTCTACTTTCAATCTCATAAATAATGCCTCTTCAATTCCACTTTAAACTTCGGCAACCTGTGGTACCAGGCAAGTTGAAGATCAGGGCAAGGGGGATTGAAAACTTCATCATTCATTATGTCACCTCTCTAAATATTTCAGTATTTGAAAGTGAACAAGATCACCAACGTATCGCTGAGTCAGTTCAGCTTCAGCAACAGTGTGACTGTCGGAGAATACTTCCAGCAAGATATCGTAAGTCATTCTTGACTAATTTTTTGACTAATTCTTACTCTAAGCCATTCTTATTGTCAAAAATAAGTTGAGTGGAGGTGCACTACCCTTGAGTTGAAAATGAAGGAGTATAATGAGCAAAATTCATCAATTCTTCCTTCTAAACTACTTATTTATCAATATCAACCCTACAAACAGCAAAATGAATCAGGAACTACTGTAACCTTGAAATGGGTTATGCAACTAGAGTAACGTTGAAAATATGAATTATGGGTTACCGTAACGTTGAAATTCACAACTGTAAGGTAGAAATTCACTACTGTAAGGTAGAAATGCACTAAATTCAAGATACTTTCAGAGCACCGGACAGTATGTGAGGATTCCCGATGACGTAATACAGACGAGACTCCAAGAGCAAGAATCAAAGAAACAAATCAAGGTCATAAGGAATCTTGTATTCATCTACAGTAGAGTCACGAATTCTTGTCTTACTTATAGTCACGAGTACTTTATATTGAGCTTCAATTGCAGGAAATCAATGACAAGTAAAAAGTCTCGTATATATTGGAATTATTGCAGTTCTTTGGCCTTCAGTTTTCTGTGAATGCGACCAATAAGAGGCAATTTCAATGTTTTTTCAATGCTTTTTCAGTCAAATTCCAAAACATGAGACAACTCAAATTATCATGTGACTTAGGATGCAGGTATTGTAATTATCAGATAATTAGCTTCCGCTAATTGCGCTCCAGCGACTGATAACAAGACTCATGTCATCGTTATAGAGCGACCAAAGACCACCCTAATCCTTCTCCGTGCAGGTGGATCAGATCAAGCAGAAGAAGCTCCAGCAGCTGCAAAGGATGCAGGAGATCCAGCACAGGGCAGAAGAGCACATGCTGCACCGACAAGTGGATCCCAAGGAGAGGGATCAGTCCCCGGACATCCCCTCTCCCAGGGATACTCCTCCTCAAGACGGTGTCAAGGTGACAGCGGAGACAGTGTCTCCTACCCCTGCCAGACAGGAGACAAGGGAGACATCTCCTGCCGTGGAGACCATGGAGACTCAAGAGGAGACCAAACCTGAGACTCGCACTATTATAGGTGAGATGCTATTGTCATGGTGATTGTGTTGTAATGGTGACCGTGTTGTCATGGTGACTGTGTTGTCATGATGACTGTCATGTTTTGTCATGATACCGTGTTGTCATGGTGACTGTGTTGTCATGATGACTGTGTTGTCATGGTGACTGTGATGTCATGGTGACTGTGTTGTCATGGTGACTGTATTGTCATGCTGAGTGTGTTGTCATGGTGACTGTGTTGTCATGGTGACTGTGTTTTCATACTGAGTGTGATGTCAGGCTGACTGTTTGTGTTGTTCCCTTAGTTGTGGATCGTTTTTCCTCAGCAAAAACTGAACGAAAAGTAACAAATTAACTTATCCCCATGCTTCTGGTTTAATAAGTCGGCAGCTATCATTAACAAAGTAAGAAGTTACAGATCAATCAACGGTAAAACATCACAGTGGTACCGCATGCCTCGACTTCATGTTAATTGTAAGCTCTAACCTAGCAAATCGCGCGAGGAAATCCCGCAGAAATGCCATTGTAACTGTAATAAATCCGAAGGAAAGCTGGTGTTACATAGCGTGAAGAGATTCCTGAAATGAACAACTCCGTATCCAACCCATCTATGAGATGATCAATGGAGCATTATTAGCATAATATCCGATTTGCGTTGGCCCTACGATTTGCTTTGCTTGCCTTGACGCCAAACGATTTATTCGTGATGTGACGCGCTCTGGTTCCAAGGGAGCATTAGTTGATATCATCGAGTAATATTTTTTAATTGTAACGAATGGCGACAAAAAGCTTGGAGCATTCGTGTACGTTTGTATGAAATAGTTAATTTGCAATGAATACATTCCTGAAAATAGACTTTTAGCTCTAAATGAATGTAGTTCGTTACAAATCCATTTCTGAGAATGAAATTCATAACTAAATCACTGCAAAGCATGCGGTATCTTTTAGACAATAGATTTTAAAAAATGTCGATCATCACCCTAAAAACAAGTCAAACATACCAGGCACGATAACACCGTTATGGTGTAAAAACACCCCTACCCCCATGACAATATCTGAACTATCTCCTCTACACCCCTCGTGTGAGTGATCACGGCTTGAGTAGTGTAGGGTGTCCCCTTTCTCTTCAGTTATCCATTCTCCACCGGTAAACGGACATTGATCCTATTTAGTACGACTTCTTTTTTAAGATATAGCTAATTTCTACACATGACCAGTGTTTGCTCCACTGAGTTTGGGTCATGTGACCCGAGCCCGTGTTTTCAGCCAATCGGCATGCAGTGCGTTTCACGTGATGTAGGGTGTTCAGCCAATCACCGTGCAGCGCATGTCACGTGATGTTTGCGCGACGCCTGACTCGTTGAGATTAGCTGTAGTGCAAGTACCACTGAGTCGTGTCACCCTTCTTATAAAACGTGTGAGAGACTGCAACCCCAGCTTCCAGCACGAGCAATTTCATCTGTGGACTGTGGAAATTCATTTGAGATGATCAATAATTTATGTTAGAAACGATCAATGATTAGCCTTTCGATACCTTACAATGATCATTAACCACCTTTTGACTGCCTAAATGATCATTGATCAATGCTCACTTTTGACTCCCTTAATTATCAATATCAATGCCTCTGAAATCCTAACTTGATCCCCTTCTCGCAGGTAGTGTCAGTACGAGTGGTGTCAAGCCTGACGAAGTAAAGCGAGAACAGCAGGAGAAGGAGATTTACAGGATTTGCACCTGATTCTCCACATATACTGTGAGTGTGTTACTACCGAGTCAACGTAGCATAACATGTTACACATCTTCACATAACCCTGTCTGTGTGCTCACTGAGTGTAGGATAGAATTTCCGGAACTGCTCTGGAATGTGCTCGTGTGATTATTTAGTAGATGGACTCACAAAGCTCCATATCATCACTTCACAATAAAACCTTCTCATTTAGAGAGCCTACAGCCATGCAACGCCCTACCGTGGGTCGGGCGTTACGTACACGGCACTCAAAGTGTGAAGGTGCTATTTTATCAAATGTACCAACCAAGCTCCATATCATTTCATCTCGTTTCCTACACAGTGCTCCATGGCCCCTGTGCGCACTCGAAGAGAAACACGCGCTCTCTGTACCACTATAGTTCCTCCCTATTATCTCACACATCAGATAATGCCATGATCAATCAGCTCTGAGATATGTATAATCAGCACATTTATTACACACATATCATCACCCTCCCTCCCGCATAATGGTGTGCACTATTGATGGACTCATCGCCCACCCTCTCTCTCATCTCTTTCCCCTCAGTAAAAACAAATTATTTGCGGGCCGCTTAATTTGGTGTAGAGTTACGTTGTAATGCTGTAATAGTTGAAGTGCTCTCTTTCTACTCTGTCACTTGCTCTACCTTGTACTTGTTTTCTTGTAATTCTGTCTTGTGTATATTGTCATAGGGATACATACCTCGCTCCAATTGACGTCATACTTTAGATTTGACCACCGTTTTAGTTCAGGAGCTTAGTTGATTGCCTAGTTTTAAATTTGTGTTCCGCTAAAGAAACTGCCCTTTAACGTTGAGAGCGCCCGAATTCCCAACTCATTTTCAAACCATCAAGCGTTGATCACCATTTATGTTCTACTTCTGTTTTAGTATCCCCAATCCCCATACTCCCTGTATTCCCTGAGCCCACTTTCCCAGCCATACCTGACTTCTCATCCCCTCTTCTGTCACTCTTTTGCAACTCCCCTCCCTCTCCCCAACCTCATTCCCTCTTCCACCTATTCGGGTTTGTGATTTGACTCCCCTCTAAAATACAACCCTCCTTCTTCCAATCCCTTCTCCTAAATGCCCTAATCATTCCTCCTCGATAAAAGGATCTTGAGCTGGAAATTCTACTGGATAGCCGTGATAACCTCCTCCACCACCAGTAAACCCTCCTCCCATGCCCACCACCTGCTAACCAGTAACAACCAGTCCTCGACCAGCAGTCCCAACATCCCGGTAGTCACCACCATTACCACCCCCTCCTCCGCCCACAAAGACTCTCCCTCCGACATCTACAACTCCGTTATTCAGATGGAAAAGGTACGTCAAGTAGCGGTCTCACGACTTAGAGGGTTGCTCTATTTATATAGAGTCACGATGTGGTCCCAAAACTAAGAGGGTAGCTCTATTTATATCTAAAAGTCATGTGGAGTGCACCAGACGCATCTTTAACTCTGTCATAAATATGGAAAAGGTACGTCGAGTATAATGGTAGTCTCACAATTTAGAGGGTAGCTCTATTGAGAGTTGTTTGCTTGAAGCATTTATAATCGGCTACAGATGGAAAAGTTCTGTCGAGTACATGTTCAATGATCGGTTAGGAGTAACGATAGCAGGTGAAGTGAGGTTTACGATGTGACATTGCCCCTTCAACTCGCGTGCTTTGTCATCTAGACCTAGTGACCCTGCTTCTTAATTATCCAGTGGTCCCTCCTACTCTTATGATTGTTAAGATTAGGGCTGGAGAAAGGGCCAAGGACCCAACTATAGGAAAAATTTTCTCCGCCTTTTGATGAGATTGAGTACGGGGTTGGTAAGTCATTCCAAGACTCGAGTCTTGACTAGATTTAGTGTATAAGAAACACAACAGAACACAAGGTGGTAATATTAGAAATACATTGTATATCCATTAACGTACCGGTTTAGTAAGTGTCGCCTTCCCATTCTTTAGCGAGGTATAAACACAATAAATCTGGGGTTTGATAAGACGCGAGCTTTGGGAGACCAGCTTGTGATCAGAGCGATAATTGGTCTGCTGAAATAGCGGTTCTACGCGATAAATTCACCATTTAAAAGCAGAATGGATATGTCACTTTTACTGGGTGTTATTAATCTTTAGTCATCGAAAAATATCATATCGCAATTTTGTCACATTTCATTCTTGTCTGTATTTTTCATGATGATCTATTTAGCCTGCCTGAATAGAGCGATGATTGCGATCAACTTGAGATAAAAGATCTCATCTATTTTACACCAGGGTATCTCACTCAGCCATATATTACGAATTTTCAGCCGCTCGAATATGATGAACGCATATTTCGAATATCTTTTTTAGGTTTTATATACGAGTAGTATACTTAGTCCACTTTTGAGGGAGTGTCTAGGATTAAGTTGAAATCATTGCCATTTCATGACTCTGATATGACATCATTACGTATTCGTGCCGCATGTAAAGACTCTCCTGTTTTCCGGTTCCCTCCCTAATAGCACTTACTTCATAACATGCCTAATTCCGCATATGATACAGGCAACTATTAATGGATTTTTCTCTTTCATCTCGGTAGTACATGATCTTTTGTGTATAAACTTAGAGAAACGTTATGAAGCATTGTTTGACCGAGCTGGTTTGTTGATTCATTCGTTTTGTCTCGGTTGTAAAAAGAAACTACTTCGTTTGTTGACTTAGTCTAGTCAGTTAAGGTCTGAGGCCTGCAACGGCTTGAAACAACATAATGACCGGTTCAGTGAAGTAGTTTAAGACCCCCTAAGTCCAAATCCGACGAGACCTATTTTTGTTAGGTGGTGCATCATGGCGCAATTGCGCCATTTGGCGCCATGGCGCCCAAAATACTAACTTTTGATAGGAAGGTCGTAGAGACTCCACTTTTAGCTTAAAAGAACCGCAATGGCCATGTTTATATACGACTTGTTGATAAACATATGCCCTAAAATGCTCACAAACCAAGTTATGGGCCAAAAACTGTTTTGAGGCTATGCGCGAGCTAAAATTTGGCGATTTTTCATAACTGGCGCCAGAAACGTCGTAGAGACTTCGTTCATAGCTCAAAAGAATCGCAATGGCCATGTTTATATACGACTTGTTAATAAACATATGCTCTAAACCCTTTACTTTTGGAGTTATGAAGCAAAAGCCGTTTTTGGGGGGATGCGCAAGGACAAAATGTCATTGTCATATATAATGGTCCAAGCACACAAACCAATTCAATTCTTATGTTCGGTTTATACATGTCTCGTCATTAATGGGTTCAAATGGGAAAAACTGGGACTTATAGTCAGAAGTTGTTTTTGGCATCTCGACGTGGCATAAAAGCATAAATTGGTACAGAATTAGTTCAAATCTTGAAAAGTTGTAAAATTGCTGATTCCCTGCCATTTTGGTCGATGTTGGTGGTTTGCTGCACTCCAGTCCATAACATTCATGTTAGAATCTAATTTCCACAATAAAATAGGTAATAAGAAGAACATGAGAATTGGTCTGATCGAAAAATATCAATGTATTCCCATATTGAGAACAAAAAAACCACAAAAATTGAAACACATCATACTATATCTCGCCGAAATTGATCCACTTCAAACTGTATCTCAGCTCAGGAAGGTGCTACAAAGTAGGTATATCAGATCACACCTGTCATCAGATCACACCTGTGATCCTCTATAGTTGTGCAATGTGCAGACCTTCATCCCCGACACCAGTCCCCGAGAAAGTCATTCATCAGCTGTCAAACCAGGTATCCCTGACATTACTATACCAGACTTGGCATACTTCTATACTTGAAAATCTATACTTGACTGGCTACATCAGTTCATCAGTATGTGAAGCCTGAAATCTTCGATACCAGAGAGTCAGAACTATTTCCCTGAAACCAGTACTTCAGTACCTCAGCGGTCAGATCAGTTGTCCCTGAGACCAGTCGTTCAGTTTCAGACCATGTATCTATATTCTATATCCCCGATAGCAGTTCATAAGAACAGGTATCCTGGAAAGTTCATACCCTTAGTTAGTAAGACCTGATACCGCAGACAGCAGTTTTTCTAGGAAGCCAATACTTGCTATATGCAGTTGAAGCTTTGGGGCATCGGCAGTCCGATAGAGATGTGTGGTCCAGATCTGGCTATATACCCTCATCTCTGGATATACACGGCAGTCGAGTAGCTCTGCCAATTTCATAAGAGCACGACGTTCGGGCCTCTATCCTTTGCATGACTGCCACCGGGCCTGGTCGATAAAAGCGATCAATGAGCCGTATGCTGAAATGAGGGATTCCCTTGACATTGGGAAAAGGTCCAAAAGGTGTGATATTGCTTAAAAATCAAGGGAAATGCTCGAAATGTTAGGGAAAAAGCTACTTGAAGAGCCAGGGGGGTTTCTCTGGCAGGCAAGGGGTTTCTCTGGAAGTACGGGAGGGTTGTTCAGGTGTGGGTTATAAGTGAAGAGGGTGGGTTATGAGTGGAAAGGTGTGTGTTACGAGTGAAGAGGGGTGGGTTATGAGTGGAGAGGGCGGGGTATAGGTTGATTGGGGTGGGTTATGAGTGGAAAGGGGTGGTTTATGAGTTGATTCGGGTGGGTTATGAGTTGAAAGGGGTGTGTTATGAGTCGATTGGAGAGGGTTATGAGTGGAACGGGGAGGGTTATGAGTTGATTAGGGTGGGTTATGAGGGGATTGGGGTGGGTTATCAGTTGACTTTGGTGGGTTATGAGTGGAAAGGGGTGGGTTATGAGTTGATTGGGGAGGGTTAAATGTGTTGATTTGGGTGGGTTATGCATATGTGTTGATTGGGGTGGGTTATGAGTGGATTGGGGTGGGTTATGAGTTGATTGGGGTGGGTTATGAGTTGATTGGGGTGGTTTATGAGTTGATTGGGGTGGGTTATGAGTTGATCGGGGTGAGTTATGAGTGGAAAGGGGTGTGTTACGAGTGAAAAGGGGTGTGTTACGAGTGAAAAGGGGTGGGTTATGAGTTGCTGAACGGCATGTTGAACTGTTAAACAAGGAACTGAAGCTGGGAGGTTCCGTTCAGTCCAAACAGCTATTGTGTCAAATGTTGGTATATTATACAAAAGTGTGTTTCTCAGCACAACCCCAGATTGATTGGGGTGAGTTATGAGTGCAGAGGGGTGGGTTGTTATGAGTGGAAAGGGGTGAGTTATGAGTTGATTTAGGTGGGTTATGAGTTGAGAGGGGTATGTTGAGATGATTGGGGTGGGTTATGAGTTGAGAGGGGTGTGTTGTGAGTTGATTGGGGTGATTTATGAGTGGAAGTTGCTTTGATCGACCAGACCGGGTGACAGTCATGCAAAGGATAGAGGCCCTGTACGCTAGGCCGAAAGTCGTGCTCTCATGAATTGGCAGAGATACTCGACTGCCGTGTATATCCAGAGATCAGGGTAGAGAGCCAGATCTTGACCACACATCTCTTTTAGACTGCCGACGCCCCAAAGCTTCAACTGCATATAGCAAGTATTGGCTTCCTAGAAAAACTGCTGTCTGCGGTATCAGGTCTTACTAACTAAGGGTATGAACTTTCCAGGATAACTGTTCTTATGAACTGCTATCAGGGATATAGAATATAGATACATGGTCTGAAACTGAAAGACTGGTCTCAGGGATAACTGATCTGACCGCTGAGGTACTGAAGTACTGGTTTCAGGGAACCAGGTCTGACTCTCTGGTATCGAAGATTTCAGGCTTCACATACTGATGAACTGATGTAGCCAGTCAAGTATAGATTTTCAAGTATAGAAGTATGCCAAGTCTGGTATAGTAATGTCAGGGATACCTGGTTTGACAGCTGATGAATGACTTTCTCGGGGACTGGTGTCGGGGATGCAGGTCTGCACAACTGTAGAGGATCACAGGTGTGATCTGATGACAGGTGTGACCTGATATACCTACTTTGTAGCCAACGATGTAGGAAGATGTCTAAAGGCAGTAGGGCCACTTTCGATGCACACGTGGTCACGTGACATGACGTCACGTGATCATCTTAAGAAATTTTGTTTACTTTGATGAGCAAATATGTATGATGGTTTGCCCAGATCCCTTTAACTGGGGAAAGGTAATTATAGACTTTAAAGAAAACATGTGAATAGGTAGCTTGAAAGGTCAACAAGAAATTCGATGGTACCTATCAAGACTTCTTCTTGCCATCAGACATGACATAATTTCGCCTTGCAGTAGCCCAAGATCATGAGTTGAATAAACACCGCAGTGAATAGGCTCACAGTTGTGTATTGCTAACCAAGTTTACAGCTACATTTTATTGAAATCAAATTAGGTGAGATAAAAGCATGTGAACTGCACTGTTTTAACAGTGGAAACAGTGAAAATTATTATATGAATCTACCTTGAGCCTTGAAATGCAGTAGGGCCAAAGTATACTTTGGCCCTACCAGCCTGAAATGCAGTAGGGCCATGGCCCTACTGGCCCACCCACTTCCTACATCGCTGTTTGTAGCACCTTCCTGAGCTGAGATATAGTTTGAAGTGGATCAATTTCGACGAGATATAGTATGATGTGTTTCAATTTTTGTGGTTTTTTGTCCTCAATATGGGAATACATTGATATTTTTCGATCACACTAATTCTCATGTTTTTATTACCTATTTCATTGGTGGAAATTAGATTCTAACATCATGAATGTTAAGGATTGGAGTGCAGCAAACCACCAACATCGACCAAAATGGCAGGGAATCAGCAATTTTACAACTTTTCAAGATTTGAACCAATTCTGGACCAATTTATGCTTTTATGCCATTTCGAGATGCCAAAAACAACTTACATCCCGGTTTGGGGGAAATCATCTTCTGACTCTAAGTCCCAGTTTTCCCATTTGAACTCATTAATGACGAGACATGTATAAACCGAACATAAGAATTGAATTGGTTGGTGTGCTTGGACCATTATATATGACATTTTGTCCTTGCGCATCCCCCAAAAACGGCTTTTTGCTTCATAACTCAAAAGTAAAGGGTTTAGAGCATATGTTTATTAACAAGTCGTATATAAACATGGCCATTGCGATTCTTTGAGCTATGAACGAAGTCTCTACGACGTTTCTGGCGCAAGTTATGAAAAATCGCCAAATTTTAGCGCGCATAGCCTCAAAAACAGTTTTTGGCCCATAACTTGGTTTGTGAGCATTTTAGGGCATATGTTTATTAACAAGTCGTATATAAACATGGCCATTGCGGTTCTTTTAAGCTAAAGGTGGAGTCTCTACGACCTTCCTATCAAAAGTTAGTATTTTCGGCGCCATGGCGCCAAAATGGCGCAATTGCGCCATGATGCACCACCTAACAAAAATAGGTCTCGTCGGATTTGGACTTAGGGGATCTTAAACTACTTCACTGAACCGGTCATTATGTTGTTTCAAGCCGTTGCAGGCCTCAGCCCTTTTTTTGCCTTAACTGACCAGACTAACTGACAATCCTATAATTTTCTAATTAACACCGACAATTGATATCTGGCGAAGATGAATCAGGGATAATTCTTTGATACTTCGCAACAGCAGCTATATCGAACCATGAAAGATACGTTAAATCACCTGCTATTCCACTTTAATTTAACTTTCCGTAATAAAATAGAGAACTTCATATTGTATCCCCGTAAAATCTCCTAGTTCAGTAGTTCTCTACTTCATGCCCTATTCTCTGCCTCTCCCTGTGTGTCCCTTACCAAGAAGCTACCGTAAAAATACTACGCGATTAGGAATGATTTTATGTTCCCGGATTAGAATGCCGAATTGCTGACGTCACAGCACGTTACTGCTCGAACAGAGCTAGCTGCGACGTTACAAATATGGTTTTATTGATATGCCATTGACAATTCTATGCAGCGTACTGCTACAATACTTTCTATGCACTATTAGGCTATACCCACATATTTAATATGTCTTTCTGTGTTGCGGTTTCTCATTTAAAAGTTACCCGTTTAAAACTTGTTGCTGCAGATCACATAGTATATCTTTTCTCTTTATTCGGCCTTTCTGGAGTAGATCGTTCGATCCTTGCTGCGCCTACTGAGCAAGTCTTCTTTCTTCGAAAATGTTTAGACCAGTATCATGAATAATGTTGTGTATTAATTTCAAATAGCGTATACATTATACACTTAGTCACTTCTCAATCACCAGCCTCAAACCCTTCTGCACCCTCAATAGTTATAAATAACGTGCCAAACCCCTTCTCCAAATAGGGTAAGTAAGTAGTGTGCGTCATAATTTGTAGTTTGTCTCATGCCCATCTGTACCCTCAATAGTTATAAGTAACGTACTTGATCACCCCCTCACTTCAAATTGGGTAAGAAAGTAGTGCGCGTCATACTGTATCAAGCGACAAGAGGCCCTCCCTACCCATCTGAGGGTAACTCCCACTTTACCCCCTCAATAGTCCAATAGAGGCGTATTTCACCCGTCTGTGAAGCTGTAACCTCCCTCATCCCTTCCTCTGTAAAGCTTTAACTCCCCCTCTAACCCTGCTTCCATTATCCCTTCCTCTGTTTGTAGGAACGTGAGCTACAGAAGCAGCTGATCCAGCTCCAGGCTCAGTACAACCAGTCTCTCGAGGAGAGGAAGGAGAAGGAGGCCCTGGTGAGTCATGGGGAAAGCAGTATGTGAGGGAGCGAGGTGAGGTTATTAAGGAGTGAGGGAAGGAGTTGGGTGAGGGTAAGAATTATCTGGGGAGTACGATGGGGGAATAAGAGGTGGAGGGGTGTAAGGATTAGTGTGACGGAAGGTGAAAGAGGCACTGTTGAGTTGCTTTCTGTGGGATTGCACTGATTGTAGTCTTCTGTTATTCCATGCAATCACATCTGCTCACTATAGTCATTTCACTCAATCGATCACGTACAGGAACACAGCTCACACACTCTCCTCTAATTATTCCTTATATGGAATAACCCCTCAGGAGCTGCAGATGCAATATGCTGAGAGGCTAAAGCAGGAAGAGAACAGACTGGTCCGCATAGCCCAGGAGGAGCATGTGAGGCGGGAGCAGAGGGACTTGGAGATGCAGGTCTTATCTGTTATCAAGAAGGTACGAAATGAAATTATCATGAGGATTGAGGCTTACCTGTATACTATTATTTCGTTCTTTTGGCTCTTGGCTTCGATTTTTGGCTAAATTGTACCTCGGAATGAGTTTTTAAATATCGGTTAACTTATATTAGTGGTTAGTGACTGTTCCTCAACAGTGACTGTTCCTCAACAGAAAACTCACCCCATGTTTCGGAACGGAGTCATTGAATAACCTAACATTACAGCCAGTTGAAGATCTGGAGTTGACGGACAGCAAGCCCCTTCCCGACCTACCTCGGTTTGAGAACTGTGCAGTGAGCGAGGATGCCTTTGCAGACCTTCTCATGGTGGTGGAGTTCACACATGCCTTCGGAGAGGTACTTCATTACTTCATTTTTTCTTCGGCACTTTCACCTAGTTCATCCTGACACCAGTGTCCAGTTTATACCATTCAAAACTGGCACCAGTTTCACACTTTCTTACCCTGACACCAGTTTATACAATTTCACTCTGACGCCACCCATCTTGAAACCAGTTCACACTTTCTTACTCTGACTCCAGTTGATACCATTTCAATCCGACACTACTTATTACTTAACTCTGACACCACTGCACCCTGACACCACTGCACTCTGACACCACTGCACTCTGACACCACTGCACTCTGACACCACTGCACTCTGACACCACTCAACACTGACACCACTGCACTCTGACACCACTGCACTTTGACTCCACTGCACTCTGACACAAGTACCACTCAACTCTGACACCAATGCACTCTGACACCACTTAACTCTGACACCACTCAACTCTGACACCACTGCACTCTGGCATCACTTAACTCTGACACCACTCAACTCTGACACCACTGCACTCTGACACCAGTACCACTCAACTCTGACACCAATGCTCTCTGACACCACTTAACTCTGACACCACTTGACTCTGACACCACTTAACTCTGACACCACTCAACTCTGACACCACTCAACTCTGACACCACTCAACTCTGACACCACTTGACTCTGACACCACTCAACTCTGACACCACTCAGCTCTGACACCACTTAACTCTGACACAACTGCACTATGACACCACTTCACTCTGACACCACTTAACTCTGACATCACTGAACTCTGACACCACTTAACTCTGACACCACTCAACTCTGACACCACTGCACTCTGACACCACTCATCTCCCACAGATCCTGAAGATTGAGGACATCCCGTCTGTGAACAAGTTGCAATGCGCCCTCCTGAACGATCAGAATCCAGAGGACAGGGATTACTTTGTTTCCTTCCTCGTACACCTGCTGCAGACTGCTATCAAGGACCCTGGATTCCCGCACACTAAAACAGTGAGTTTGATTTGGTAACCAGACTCATGAATTTGGTATCCCAGCAGTATTATGGATTCTGTTTGGCGTTTGGCCGTGTTGTCATTTACGGCTTACTTTCCCTCCTAACTCAACCCCATTCCCCAGCCTAAGTCTTAACTCCACCCCATTCCCCAGCCTAAGTCCTAACTCCACCCCATTCCCCAGCCTAAGTCCTAACTCCACCCCATTCCCCAGCCTAAGTCCTAACTCCACCCCATTCCCAGCCTAAGTCCTAACTCCACCCCATTCCCCAGCCTAAGCCCTAACTCCACCCCATTCCCCTCCTAAGTCTTAACTCCACCCCATTACCCAGCCTAACTCCCAACTCCAGCCTATTCCCCAGCCTAAGTCTTTCAAACTCCACCCCACCCTAAGTCCTAACTCCATCCCATTTCCCCCTCCTAAGTCCTAACTCCAACCCATTCCCCAGCCTAACTCCTAACTCCAACCCATTCCCCAGCCTAAGTCCTAACTCCACCCCATTCCCCAGCCAAAGTCCTAACTCCACCCTATTCCCCAGCCTAAGACTTAACTCCACCCCATTCACCAGCCTAAGTCTTAACTCCACCCCATTCCCCTCTTAAGTCTTCACTCCACCCCATTCCCCAGCCTAAAGACTGCTACCGGGCAAGCCCTGACCGCTGTTACCATCTCGGAGCACACGCTGACAGAGTCGCTGCGTCTGTACCTGATAGCCACCTCCTTCACGGAGGAGGACTGTCTGATCGCCATGCAGACAATCCCGGTGTGGTGCCTGAAACCCTCGCACAAAGCCGCCCTCCTGGGGCACATCTGCAACGAGCTGCTCGGCAGTTCCCTCGTGGCTACCAAGCTGGAGGAGTGCCAGGTGGAGATGGACAATCTGAGGAAGGAGAAGTGGAACCTGGAGTGCCAGATCAGGAAGTGAGTGTCGCGGAATGTACCGTTCTAGAAATACTGCTCTTATCATACCTTCAACTATACTTATCCAAATCTGTGTTTTTCTTCTCATTTTAGCAGTACAACATATCATTTCAACCCCTGCACATCCCTTCATCCCTTGGTAATCCCCTCCCCCTCCCAGGATCCGTCTGCTGGAGTCCCGTATCGGGGATGGAGATGTGGACAGCAGGAGTACCTCGACTTCCACTCCACAACCCACTCAGCCCCCCTCGTCAGAGCACACTGCCACGCCCCAACCCGGGACATCCCCGGCCCCTGCCCCCAAGAAGGGATCTGAGGATGAGGAGGAAGAGGAGGAGACAAATGCTGCTCCTGAGACACAGGATGCTGATCTGGTAAGCGGGGATTGTGGTTTTCAGTAGGAACTCGGAACCTCCAATCACTAGAACAACGAAGGCTCTTTGTCCCTCACTCCCAAGTCGACTTGGTATAACCTTCCCCTTTCTGAGCATCCCGTTGAGCTACGTGCCCACTGAGAACATGACGAGTGAGGAGCTAGACAAGTACTACCACAAGCTGACCAAGAAACACTCCTCCCTGACGAGTGAGATAGTGAAGTGTGGGAGTGCCCTCAGGACCATGCCTCTGGGTCAGGACAGGTTCAGGAGACAGTACTGGATGCTGGGCCACGCCGGTGGGGTCTACGTGGAGGGACTCAACAGGAAACGCAGATTTATTGGTGAGTTGTGACCGTGACTTGTTGGTGGTATGGTTTCTGTTTTTTAAATATACTGCATCTGTTTTCAAGGCGAACCATCTTCTAATGTGCCCCCTCATCCCCTCCATTTTTCTCATATCCCTCTAACCGCCACCCTCCCCTCTCTAAAGCTAGAACACGACAAGACGACCCACAACTCCTTTCCCCAACTTCCCCTAACCACTCCAACCCTACCACCCTCATCCGCCCCCCTCTAACCCCCACCTCCCCTCTCTAGAACTGGAGCACGACAAGACGAGCTACAACGCCCCGTCCTCTGAGGAAGTGAAGCTGCTGCAGTACGCCGAGCAGAGGCAGCAGCAGGGTCTGGATATTCTGGGAGGGATGAGTCCCTCCTCTGCTGCCCCTGCTGGGAGCAGTGCGGCTGCTGCTGCTGTAGGGGGCGCCGCCTCCTCCAAAACCCCCAACAACTTCTCCGCTGCTGCTAACGCGGTGTCCCGGAGAGGCAGACCTCCTAAGCCCAAGACGGCTGCGGAGCTGAGGGCCGAGCAGCTGGCTCAGCACCAGGTACGAATTGTCAAGTATTGTACTAACAGCATATTGTATAGAGGACTTGGTAATGTACTATGTACTAATGCAAGAGGTATTGAAATGTAGTGCATTGCATAGAGGACTTAGTGCAAGGGAGTTGTTGAGGCTGAGATCACTTTAACAGGACTGAGTAGATTGATTGCTTAGTTCAGTTCTGAATTCACGGAATCATTGTGAGTACTGAGTAGAGTGCTCAGTGCTCACTGGCCTCAG
This sequence comes from Beroe forskalii, assembly GCA_011033025.1. Lineage (NCBI taxonomy): Eukaryota > Metazoa > Ctenophora > Nuda > Beroida > Beroidae > Beroe > Beroe forskalii. Next base: position 35,036 of record WFMF01000387.1, on the reverse strand, counting down.
ATGACCTGAATACATTGTCCAAAGTATTGACTACAGGAGCTCATTCCTCATTTCCTTAGTTCCGGGGTGCTGGGGATGAGAGGTGCCTGGTACCACAAATTGGTAGAGAAATGGTTAAGTGGGGCTACAGGGGCCCTGGAGAGGTATTCTGTTACACGCAGAACATGAGTGCTATTAGCTGCTACACAAAGTGGCAGCTTAGTCCCTTATTAGTGATCTCAGCTTATTCATCTCGCTATACGTTGTCCACATTATCCGTATATTTCGATTGTTTTCTTTTATTCTGCTTTAGTGAGAGAGTTTAGAATACGCAGGAATCTTCTGATGCTATTTTCACCCCCTTCCCTCCTGTTCAGCAAGCCCAGCAGAGCATAGAAAAGCTCCTCCAAGCCTCTGCCACAGAAGAACTTCAGAAGATGTTACTGAAGGGTCAGCTGAACGGCAGTAGCCAGCATGCCGCTGTCCAGCAATCCAAGCCACGTCCCTGGTTTAACCTGCTACCCCGACAACCCTGTGCCTCAGCCACCACCAAGCTATCCGATCTCAAGGCTCACTTGGAGGCAGCTGAAAGGGAGCGGATCATGTCGCAGATCCAGCTGGCTCTGCAGGGCAACACGCAGCTCAACCAGCTGTCTCAGATGACGGGGGGTCAGATCACACCCGAGCTCCTTATGCTGTACTCCAACCCTGCCATCATGCAGCAGATCACAGGTTAAAGGAGCTGTCCTACAAACAAACCACGATGCTATGAAAGTTCAATTTTCTCACGAATTATTCCCCTGTTAAAAACTCTAATTAACCTTCTCAGTTGTTGTTTTGTCTTGACGACCCTATCTCTTGTCAGGTGGTAACGCGAACCAGCAACTGGCCCAGCTGGCACAACTCCAACAAGTCATTGCCTCCCAACAGAGTACGCCAGAGCAACAGGTTGCTTTACAGTTGCTCCTTCAGCAACAAGCAGCCCAACTCATGGTCGCTCAACAGGTAAGACAATGGAAGTGCAGTAAACATGCGGAGAATTAGTACCCTCCTACTGTAGTCCAGTAGTCAGTCCTATCATCCTGTGATTGGTTTTCAAGCCAAGATTGAGCAGTGAGCAGTTGATTCCCTCGAGTTTAAACAATTTTCTAACACCCCGTCTTCCTTCAGCAAGAGTTAGCTCTGCGTCAAGCTGGGGTTCACCCCGTGGTAGCGGCCCTGTACGCCCAGCAAATCCTGAATAACGGCGACAGCAAGTCTGTGGAGGCCAAGCAACAGGAGCTGCTACTCCACGCTCTTCTCGCGCAGCAGAACGACCCCAAGCAACAGCAGATGTTGCTTCAGAGTCTGCTGACGCAGCAGAATCTGGTGCAGCAACAGGCGATCCTACAAGCTATACTGTCACAGGCTGAGCCTAAGGTAGGTTTAAATCCTAACCATGAATCTTGGGCCTTTGTAGTTTGTAGAAATTTCCTGAATTGTAATTCAAAAGCCCTTCTTGAAATGCCCAGAATATTTTTGTCTCTTCCCTAAAATAATATCAACTCTTCCTTGCTTCTTCATCAATTTTTGCAGCCCTCACAGCTGCTCCTTCATCAAATCTATATTCCATCACCAGGAGCAGCAAGCGATCCTCCAACTGCTAGCTGCTCAGCAGACTGAGCAAGGACAGCAACAGATCCTGCTGCAACTCCTAGCTGCTTCGCAACAAAACGCTATCGATAAGAAGGATGTGGGAGCTCTCCAGAAACTCCAATTAGTTGCTCAACTTGCAAGTGAGTCACAAATGCAATGAAATCATTCTATCAGTTCTGTTCTTGAGAATACTGGAACTTGAATGGTAGACATGTACCAACAATTTCAGCACACGAGGATTCTATGACTCATTCTATCACTCTTGCAAGGCTGGAGGAGATGGCTGCTGCCCAGCAAAGCGGTGCCTCCACGTCTGGATTGAAGCAGGAAGAAGAGAGCGCTACCCGATCCCTCACCCCTGCCCAGACATCCAGCCCTCGTGGCATCAGCCCTGCCCCTTCCAACCACTCGTTAGCACGAGGAGCCAGTCCTGCCAACCTCGCTGCTGCTCGTGCGAGTCCAGCCAACCTGACAGCAGCTCGTGCCAGCCCTGCTGCTGCTGCAGCCCCCAGCCCCGCCCCCCACGCCCCCAGCCCTGCCCCGGGAGACGGGGCCCCCTCCTCCTCCTCAGAACAGCCCCCCGACATAGCGGCCCCCGGACCAGCTCGAGCTAGTCCCTCCAGAGACAGTCTGCCACGAGGCACGAGTCCTGCCCTGCCACGAGGCAGCAGTCCCGTGACAGTGAGCAGTCCCAACCCTCCTCCTACTGCTGGCACTGCGAGCCCTCTCTCCGTGCACAGTCCTAAGACTTGCCCCATCAAATCAGATACTTCAGATATGTCAGGCAGCCCCAGAGCCCGATCTAACAGGTAAACACAGCACTTGAGGTGTTCGTTGTGAAGATTAGCGGTTGAGCTGTTAACTGCTATTGACATGTCCAAAATTTTCAATGAAAGGGGGACATTCTTGTAAAATTTCTACTTCCAAACGTTGATCAACCATTCCACCCCCAGCCCTGCTGTAGACTCGTACAGTGGCGAGTGTAAGGAGGAAGAGAAGAAGGAAGAGGAGATGGAGACCTCCTCCCCTCCCTCGGATGTCCTGCTCCTCGATAAGATCCCCGAGGATTGCCAGAAGGGATGGTGGAGGACAACGTCCCAGGACACCATTCGACAGATTCTCCTCAATCTCAACTCACGAGGGATCCGGGAACGAAATCTCCAGAAACAGTTCCATCGCTTCCTCTCCGATTCTAAAGAACTTCTCAAGACGATGCCAAACAGTGAAGGTGAGATATTCAAGTGGTTTTAACGCGGAATTTGGGATTTTTGTCATTCATTTTAAACGCAAGAAAATATTTTATCTGCAAATATTTAGATTTTCTCAGGTTTCCTTCCACTTTATCAAGAAATTTGCACCTTGCCTGAGCTTGTCCCCATGTGGGATCCGCTCAACTTGAGGAGCATAGATAGACAGAGGTAGCCCTCCACTTGCATGTTCCTTTCATGTGCACTGCAATCTAAAGGCCACCCTCATCCCATTCGAACCAGGACCAGAAACAAATAATCTAAAAGCCGTGTAAAATGATATGGGCTAATCTTACAAACCGAACAAATGAAATTGTATGTACAAGTCTCGTTTTATCTCACAACCGCGAGTCCCTGCTAGAAGACGCCGGCAGAACGTACTTCGACTCAATCAGCGAGCTGGCCTCCACCCCATCCTCATGGCTGAAGTTTATCCGAGTGTCCTGTAGCCGGTACCGCTCCTGACGTCTGTTCCCCCTGTTGGAGAGAGCTGCCCTTATCACGTGCCGCCTGTGTATCCCGAACACAGCTAACAGGATACCCAGGGTAGCGGATATTACTCCTGATATTATCTCGTACAGGAACGTTTTGTTGTCAGAGACTGGGGATTCTGCTTTTACGATTTGGAGTCGATCCTTTAATTCACGCTCCTTTTCTTCATCGCTTTCCCACATCTCCCCCTCAGAACTCGTCTCATCTTCTTCCTGAACCTCTTCTTCCTCCTTTTCATCACCTAGTCTCAAGTCTGTGATGGGATCCTCTACATCATCTTCTGTTTTGTCCTCTGCTACATTGAGTGCCAACCCCCCACCCTCTACCGGACTTCCTTTCTTATTCTCAAGGATTATTTGTACGGAGTCATTGCTCTCTTCAGCGGATGTCTCCTCTAAATTCTCTGACTCCTTCTCTGACTCCTTCTGGTGTGCCTCAGTGCTGGGAGGTGTGAGACTGCACAGCCCTGTCTCTACATCCAGCACCCAATCACTGTTCGGACACTTGACACACGCGTTACCGATCACGCGGACCCCGTTATCATCCACTGCGTGAGTCTTCTCACACTTACACTCGATGTAGGTGTAGAACTCGAAACTCTGGCAGAAGGTCGTTTCCTCCCACGAGCATCTGCTGCTGAAGCAACTCACTGATTTCGTGGAGGGAGGGTAGTTCCGAGCGAAGTCCAGGTCGAAGTGGGGCAGGGATGCTATTGCAGTTTTGATGTTGCTGATCCTGCGAACCGTATCGAATCCGAGTTCTTGGCAGACCAGTTTTCCCGTCCCGAAGCTCATGATGCTGGAGCTTCCGAAGAAGGGTTTTTGGCAGAGTGGACCCCAGATTTCCGGTTTTACGCTGACCATCAGTAACCCTTTCCTGGCATTGTGATACGTTGTGGAGTTCCAGATGGCAAACTCGATAGCCTCTGAAAGGATGGATTTAATCAAGTCAAATATTACGCGAACGATTTTAGGAAGAAATCACATACTTTTCCCTTTGCTGTGTATATTGTTCAGATTGCAATGGCAGAATTATTGAGAAATTCGGCTGGTATTTGCCACCTGGTATCTGCGATGAGTCACAAACCTGATGTTTGGAGGGCAGCTAGGATGAGTGATAAACTGAGCAGCATCATTTCAAGCAAAACGTGTTGAGAAGTATTGGAAATGGAAGTCAAACGAACTACCGATACATGTTTCCGTGATCGTTTTTCACTGCCGCGTTGTTTTAGCTTGATTGGTTTAATAGAGCATTAGAAATATTTTAATGACAGTTTAAATACTTTTGTTGCGCACAATTTGAAGGCGAAGAAACGTACATTCGTTATCTGATCAATTAAAAAAAAGCAAAATGCTTTCTATTTAAGGATATCAAATTTAAAACAAGTTAAGTTATGAAGAGCGCATAACACGAATTTACAGGACTCACTTAATTTTCGAAAAGAGAGAATTGAAACCAGAGAAAGGCCACGTTTCCTATCGAATTACACGAAAGGGAACGACTGTTGAATTCGTTGATTATGCAACTCATCACTTTATTCGATAAGATACATTCGTGCTCGTACATGTTCACGAACATTTGACCCCGAGTCAAGACTATCGCGGCACCCTTTCTACCTTTCTCCCCAATATATGCCTAAAATCAGGTTTAAAGTTGTGTAAACCTGATTTTAGGTGTATGTTTGGAAATCTTCTGAAGCTTTGTCATAAGCCTAGCATAAAGTTTATGCAGATAAAAATTTATGTTATTAAATTGAAATTCTTATCGATCTCCTCACCTTCCCAACCCCCCCCCCCTATTATCCAATATCCCCAGACCCTGCTTTCAATCCCCAGAGCCCACTTTTACCACCCCTTCTATCCCCAGTTCCCGCTTTCACCACCCCTTCAATCCCCAGACCCCACTTTTACCACCCCTTCTATCCCCAGACCCCGCTTTTACCACCCCATTATCCCCAGTTCCTACGTTTACCACCCTTTCTTTCCCCAGAGCCCGCAGTCCCGGGGTGCCCGTACACTGATAAGATAGATAAGAAGAAGGAGGGGGAGGATGAGAGTGGACATGTGGTGCCCTACCAGGAGGTCAGCGACTCCTGCAACACAGACGGTCAACTCGAGGTGAGAACAGGCTTTCGTTTTACATGATATTGTTATTTTGGTGTATTGAGTGTAAGGTACTCTAAATTATTAGAATGGATTTGACTATTAGATTTTCAACTTCCCTCTCCTCACATAAGCATTAATTCTTCTGAACTCTTACACCCCAACATTGCCTCCCCTGCGTCTCCCAACTCCCCCTTTTCCGCAGGTTGCGCGGCAAGTGTACCGCCTACTGGAGGAGTTCAAGGAGCGGGTGTTGCGCGGCAGTCTCCAGACCAAGGACTGCAAACTCCACTTCAACTCCCTCAGTCCAGACGCGGACAAGGACTCCGCCCTGAACTTCACCACCAACAGGTCGTGTCTGGGGGCGTGTAAGGAACTACTGCTGGAGCTGGAGGGATCCATTGAATCCCGGTACATGAAGCCGCCCCTCAAGTCACACCACCCCGGCCTAGCTCCTAATGGAGATGAGGAGGTGAGGTCCATTCTGTCTCATTTTATTTCTTTCTGATATCTTATATCCCTGGCACTTTTGCAGCGTTTTCAGAAGTGGTTGTAACGGAATAAAAAACTTTAAATGTTTGAACTGTTTGAAACTGTGCAGTATCCCCTCTCACCCTTTCCCCCTCAGGATGTGAGGGAGCACCCTAGCCGGATCCCTCCTGGTCTAAGAGCGTGGCGGGCTGCTGTGGAGGTCGCAGAGAACCCCTCCCAACTGAGCATCTGCATCGAGCAGCTCCAGGGATCCATAGCCTGGGACAAGAGCATCATGAAGGTCTACTGTCAGGTAATTGAGGGTTTCACTTCCTTGTAGTGTTCGCCCCTACTGCCATGTAAGATGTCTGGTCACTCCTTTGCTAATACATATCCCCACTTCACCCCCTCACCCAATCCCTCTCACTAACTCCCCCTCACCCACTCCCCTTCCCTCACTCCCCCTAACTCACTCCCTCTCACTAACTCCCTCTCACCCCCATTGCCATACCTCTCACCCACTCCTCACCCCCCCCCTCACTCCCCCCTCACTCCCACTCCCTCTCACCCACTCTCCCTCACACTCCCCCTCACCCACTCCCCCTCACTCACTCCCTCTCACCCACTCCCTCCTCTCACCCACTCCCCTTCACCCCCCCCCCCTCACTAACTCCCCTCACTAACTCCCTCCCCCTCACTCCCCTTCACCCCCCTCTAACTAACTCCCTCCCCTCACTAGGTATGCTGTAAGGGCGGTGCTGACCACCTCCTGCTGCTCTGTGACAGCTGTGACCGGGGCTTCCACACCTACTGCTGCACTCCGCCCCTCGACAAGATACCCGAGTCTGATTGGTACTGCATGCGGTGTGTGGCGGACAACACCCCCGAGGACATGTGCAACGTCTGCTCTGCCAAGGTTGGAGTTCTCTCGTTGCCATCTTTCTGTTTGGTTCTATGGCTGTCATTATTTCTTGGTTATGAGCTCAATAAAATGGAATAACAGCTGTTATCAGGAGGGTAGCTCCTAAACTACTCCCAGTTATCGTTTCCAGATCCTCCCAACCCTAACGTATGTCTCTGCCAAGGGTGGAAAGCAGTTGGGGTGTTCGAAGTGTCTGAGGAACTTTCACCTGACCTGCCTCAACCCTCCGGTTTACAAGCCCCCGCGGGGTGACTGGCAGTGCCCCCAGTGTGCCAAGCTCTCAGCCAACAAGCGATCTGATTCGCAGGTATTTAGTTCGAAAATATATTGCACTTATCTTTTTTCAATGTGTGGGTCTCTTAAATCTTTATCCTTATTTCAAGTGATGAGGTCTTGACTCTTAACTTTATGATATTTTACGTCGTATTTATATAGTTATACGAATACCCTCTCTCCCATTTGCCCCGGATTTCCGGCCCTCGTTGTAAACCCCTCCCTCAGTCCAGCTCGGGCTCAACCTCTTCCAACTCGAAGGGGAGCAAGGGGAGAAGCCGGATGAAACGAGTGGATGACACGAGGCAGAGAAGGCCGAGTTCCTACAACCACGACACCTGCCAGGCTCTACTAGAAGAGTGGAGGGGTTCTGATAAAGCGTTTAGGAGTAGATGGTTTCCATTTCATGATCAAGAGTTTAGACTGTGGAATATACTATTCTGTAGAAATGCAATATGCTGTTCTGCGGAATGGGTTTTGTCTGCTGTCCCAAATTTTCAAAGGGGCACTGAGTTTTTAATTTCATGCACCATCAGTTTCGAGTTTGTAACTGTAAACTATCAACAAATGGTATTTAGAAACGATACCGACATCACATCTATGTGACCTGTTACATTGTGACAATTAATGAGGATGTGCTCATCTGGTGTTTGACTTTCCCCCTGTTTCAGAGGAGCTGAAAAGGCACCACTGTGCGTGGCCCTTCCACTCCCCTGTGGACAGACAGCAGTTCCCTGAGTACTACAAGTACATAAAGCACCCCATGGACTTTGAGACCTGCACCAAGAAGCTGGAGACCAGCAAGTACATCACTAACGATGACTTGTACAAGGACATCAAGCTGATCTTCAACAACTGCCACAAGTTCAACGAGGACGAGAGCGAGGTGGGTCAGGCCGGCCTCACGCTCTCCTGCTACTTCGACAAGCGCTACGCCGAGATGTTTCCCCGGACCAAGTGACAACCGTCGCTGGATATCATATCATGTTTATTCTACATTATTACTCTGTGTAACATTACGTGTGTTTTGTGTGCCTTAAACGCTTAAAATAGAACAAATCTCTCATTTAACCGGAGCAGGAGTTGGTGCGATTGTATTTGGGACGGGCCAGAAATATTCGAATGGTAGTTTTTAACATAAGATTCCACTTGACGGAATTTATACATTTACCTATTTAATATTTTTATTAATAAATTATTAATCACAAATGGAGTATGAGTATTGTGTATTTTCATTAACAGAGCAAACATGTCTTAACATTATATCTTTCTTTTCCCAATCGGTTTTTTCTTTCAATTTTCACAGATCGCTGTGAACTGGAAGACTGATGTTCGATATAACATTAATTATATTCTTAATCAGACCACATTTTAAAACCAGTTTTACTACAAGAATACATTATAACCATATTATGATAGTTTTGGCATTACTTTCATTTAATTGAATTACCCACGTTATAATAACTTCTAAGTTGAGTGAAATGATGTTAATAGGTGAATTTTGAGTCACATGATTATAAGTGTGGCAGCCACTTTCCATCTGCTACAATTCCACGAGGAATGTGGTTACTACGGGTGTGTTTATTCTTTAATCAATATTCCATTTCCATGCTGTGTCACGATTATACGTCGTTCATTGTCATGATTTTGAATTTATAGCAGAGTTATGAAATGGTTTATTACTTTCTTGTTTCTATTTCTTAAAAGTTCCAAATTTACGATTAATTGCGGGTGTCATTTTGATTCAATCGACTTGAAGATTTAAGTCAATTCTGTGATCGAGAATTATCTGCGGTCCATTCAGCATATTAATCCTTTCGGATCACTATCCTTTCAGATCGACATTCGAGTTTATTTTCTATTTGGAACACGACCCTCCAAAATTTTGTCGGACGTTGTCTGACGCCAGCGTAGCGCTGAATTCTTACGAGGTTCTTCCACGGCCGACAAGTCAGGCGTCGCCTGACCCCTCGCGGCCTCGCGCTACCCTTGCCAGACGTTGTCTGCCTCATATTTTTTCGGCGCGCGCGAAGGGGGCAGGCAACGCTACCCGGATCCCTATTCTCATTCTGTGCGCCGTCCTTTCTCTTCAAAATAGGGCCCACGAGCAAGCAGCTACGTCGCCAAGTGAATAGTGATGCCAGGCCCGCAGCTGCGTGAGCGGTGCGCGTCACTCGTAAGGGCCCGCGGGTCTATCATCGATAGGGTCAATCATCGATTTTTTATGAGGGAAACTCGCACATAAAATTTTTTAATTGACAATAGACCCTTCCGTCCTTCCGAGCGCCGCGCATCATGATCTTGCCAGGCGTACGGTGGCCGAGCAGGCTCACTTTTTTTACATAAAAAATTTTTCATAAAAATTTTTTTTATAAAAAATTTTTTATATAAAATTTTTTGATCCTTTTTGTCCAACCCCGTGGCCGAGGAGGATCACTTTTTTTACTATAAAAAATTTTTCAAGAAAAAAAAAACATGAAAAAAATTTTTAGGCTCACTTTTTTTTATGTAAAAAAAAGTGAGCCTCTTCGTCCATGCCCGTGGCCGAGGAGGCTCACTCCAGGGCATCACTTTTTTCAATAAAAACTCGCGTGCGCGCTCAAATCCCGCGCTGAAGTGCTTGTAAGAGAATGGTAGCGCGTTCCATAATATACGAAATTCATGCACATTTGATAAATAAGCGGTCAAGATGTCGTCATTATAAGACTTCTATATAGTAAGTTAATGACGCCTCATAGCTTATTTTAATAAGGTGCATAGCAGAATCGACAAGCTGCCACACTTACGTACGAATTCGACTACGGACCAAGGTCACCATATTCGTATACCTTAGTACAGAATATTTATACATCACAATATTTATACGAAATATTCTGTACTAAGGTAATTCAAAGTTTTCACATTTATTCGTCTTTATCAGAAACTCAACCAGGAGAGTTGACCGGTACTGATAGCCCCATTTCATACCTAGCTATCCAGGTGTCCCGAAAGGCATAACAAAATTAAATCAATATTCGAGGTATATGGCGACCGATACGTCAGTACTTCAGTTAAATATACGGCGACCGTTGGAGTTCTTCAGTTAATTTTTAATTCACTGAGGCATTTTGAAAGAACGTATTACAATAACATTCTGTAATTTTTCCTTGACAAAACGAAGCTTTGTCAAGGAGTTTTAATCTTGTCGTGCCTTTAGGGTCCCTGATACAATTTTGGTTCAGTTCTGGTATAGCTAATTTGAAATGAAAGAAGTTCAGTAACAAATTTGAAGAGACAAAATAATACACTTCATATATTTAGTTCATTAATTGTCCAATTATATTTCACAATCATTATAGATACAATGAGTATATCTTTCAAAATTCTTATCACCACTTCCGTTCAAATAACTCCTACTATGCAGTTAAAAGGAGAATATAAATGGCATTTTCACGGGCGTGCAAATTTAGGAATCATGTAATATACGGTAAATGCACACTTGCGAGTGGGATCCATGCAATAAATGCACGACCTTGCTAGTGGGATTCATGAAATAAATGCACCAGCTTGCGAGTGCATTAATTGAAGTCATTGCACGAGCTTGCGAGTGCAATTACGATGGTTATTCTAATACCCATGTGAGCATTTACTGTATCAATACCCTGCCATATACGAAACAATGAAAGCAAACGCTATAAAAACAATTCATACGAATCAGTGTTTCATATGAATCATCGTTTCAAGAATTATATGCACATCATACATTATTTCTTTATATCATGATCGAAGAGGTTGAAAAAGTTGACACTCCCTTCGCCATTCGTTAATTCATAAAAAGTCAATGTAGCATAAATGCCTAATCATAGCGCCATGGTATTATGTAACAAATAAATACAGAGGCTTAAGCGGGAGTATAGTGTAAAGTACATCGAGCAATGGGAATGACGCCAATATGCATGTATATTTAATATCTATACCAATCTTAAAACCCTAACTTAAAACTCAAGAAATAAACTCTGACACATCAAACACAGCAGCAAAAGATATGAAACATAACAAAACAAAATCATAAAATGGACCACAAGTCTGTGTTATCTTTATTTTGATCCAGAGACTGGGGATACAGATTACATTGTGCTCCATCCCTGCTTCCACCAGATATAGAGGTGATATTATATATATTTTAGAAATTTTTATCTTGCGTTAATAATGTACGATTAACAAACGAATGGGAGTGTTATATCGAAAATTATCACACGAGGCGTCAGCCGAGTTTGACAATTTTCGATATCACACGATCCATGAGTTTGTTAATTGTATTATTACCCGACAAAACAGTACTCCCTACCACTCGGGTCTGACGACCCTCGTCTGAATTCAACGTTTTTATAGATTTTCGAGTGCTCCTTCAAAAAATCAACAATGTATTTAACGATATTCTGCTCTATTATTCCGCCACTGTTCATTAGTCCTATGAAGGAGGGATATATCGATAATTATCACACTGGAGTTTGAGCCACGGGAGGGTAATAATAACAAATAAACTGTTAGTGCAGAAATGAGGGATTTAAATTTAAAGGGAAATGCTCGAAACGTTAAAGAAAAGGTCGCTTGAAGAGTCTGCAGTGGGTTTCTCTGATTTCTGAGGTACGGGAGGTTTGTTCAGGTGTGTGTTATGAGTGGAGAGGGGTGTGCTTTGAGTTGACAGGGGTCTGTTGAGTTGAGAGAGGTGTGTTATGAGTGGAGAGAGGTATAATATGAGTGGCGGAGGTGTGTTACGAGTGGAGAGGGGTGTGTTATGAGTGGAGAGGGGTGTGTTATGAGTTGAGGGGGGGTTGTTATGAGTTGAGAGGGGTGCGTTATGAGTTGAGAAGGGTGTTATATGAGTGGATAGAGGTATAATATGAGTGGAGAGGGGTGGGTTACGATGAGATAGGGGTATGTTATGAGTTGAGAGGGGTGTGTTAGCCGTAAGTAAGCCTATCAAACTCCTAAGAAATTCAATGCAAGTCGCACTCCTAAGAGAGCCCGTCACACTCCTCAGTTACCCTCAGTTAGCATATTTGAATTACTATTTTGTCGCAAAGTAGAGGAAAATCAAAATTCTATCAAAAGATTATCGAAAACCATGCCAATCATAAATATTACCCCTCCGATGTATGATTAACCGGGATCCAAATTAAAATTCCTTACTTAGTTCTTTCAGTAAATTTGGTCAGTTTCCAAGGTTAAATCATTTCAGATTCAAAAAATTACACTTTAACCTTTGAAAAAGAACAGAAAGTTTTAAAATCGATTATTCCCTCCCGTGGCTCAAACTCCAGTGTACTAATTATCGATATATCACTCCTTTGTAGAACTACTGCAAAGTGGCGGAATAATAGAGCAGAATATCGTTAAATAAATTGTAGATTTTATGAAGGAGCACTCGAAAATCTATAAAAACGTTGAATTCAGAAGAGGGTCGTCAGACCCGAGTGGGAGGGAGAACTGTTTTGTCGAGTAATAATACAATTAACAATCTCATGGATCGTGTGATATCGAAAATTGTCAAACTCGGCTGACGCCTCGTGTGATTATTTTCGATATCATACTCCCATTCGTTTGTTAATCGTACATTATATTTCAATACTAGCCAAACTGTGTTCGTTGGGTATTCACCTGAACATAAATCATTAAAATGATTATCAATTATAATAATAAAGCACACATTTTTAACCCGCTTAACCAATAATAACCATAATTAAGAAACTCAATTCTCTAGGCATCTAAGCGGTAACTGTTGAGTGACGTTTCACATCCTTTTGGATCCTTCTCAAGAACATTTAATCACAAATGAGCATTATGGTAACATAAAACATTAAATCTAGTAGTTCCTGTATATCAACAAAAAATCTTGCCTTTTGACCTCCAGAAAAATTAAAATTCTAAGTCAATCAAGTTTTGCACATCATCAATATTGTCTGAAAAAGCACATCTGAAGAAGTATGTTTTCAATGCGATTATAACATGCTAAAGTAAAGAACTTTGTTTCAGCTTTCTGGAGGGGGGGTCGTGCCGTGATTACGTAATATTTGCCAAAAGAGGGGGGGGGGGGTTGGCCGAGACAACGTTTGATTATGGAGAGGGGAGAAGGGGAAAATGCCCAAAAAATGATTACGTAATATGTGAACGGTCCCTATAGCCTGTTTTCTTTAAATTAATTGCTTCCCTCAATTATTTACAGTCGTTCAAGCCAAAGTCGGTGATGCAAGTGCTCAAAATCAAATGCACGAAGACACATGTATCAAAACGTACACCATCTACCTAATCATATGCTTATACGATGGGATAGAATATTATTATGATTAATTGATATCTGTCCATTCTGAGGTCCATCAATGGAATTCTCCCAATTTTTCGATTCCAAGGTGCTATTTTGTGCTGCTTGCAGTATTGGAAAGTCAGCAGGTGCCAGGCAGAAGCTCCTATCGGATCAGAGAATCTTCATCAAAAGTTCAAGGAAGTACCAGGATAAGCACCGACCAAAGAAGCATCAGCAGGAGCAGTCAATCCTGAAAACGTATGATACATGAGTTTTCACAACTAATTAACCATCAATGATTATTAATCAATATCAGACCATTCAGAATTCAATTAAATTTTTCGAGTTTCTGATCCCCACCTGCTAATGATTATCATAGTTTACCTGTTGGATTATATTGCATCGAAAAGGTCTGCAGGTGAGCAGGTGTGGGGCAGTGCTCAGTAGCATGTATTGGATCAGGGAACCTTCTTCAGCAGTTCAAGTCTATGAGTAGACAGGAGTAGGCAAACCTGGACACGTTTTTCAATTACATGAGTTTGAACAAGTTATTGACAACCGTCAACCTTCTACTCATACACTGAAATGGCAATGTGATTACTGCATTATCTAATATCTGTCCATTCTATGGTGCTGGTAAGTAGGGGTAGCCCATGTTTCAATTTTGAGATACATGGGCTTTTTGCCTCCTTGACATGGGTTTAACTCCAATCATACCCCTCACACAGTATGGTAGTATAGTGGACTCCATCATATATGATGGAGTCCACACCTTCGATATATGAAGGATCATGGGCATTTGAGGTCAAAATTGCGTTTATTTGGGGCTCCTATATTTGCCAACCCCATCAAGTCCCTTATTTCAACATTCAAACATATTTATGAAATCTAGCACTGTTTACCTGTTAGATTGCATTGTGTTGAAAAGGTCTGCATGTGGTAGGTACTTAGTAACTTGCTTCAGATCAGGAAACATACTTCAGCAGTTCATTGAAGGCAGGAGACAGGAGTAGACAAACCTGGACAGGTATTACAATTACATGAGTTTTAACAAATTAATGACCATCAACCTTATAGTTACAATGAATTAATGACATATTCAATATCTGGCAATATTGAAATCTTAAATATTTCCAGTTTCTTATCTCGAAATGTTACTTCATGATTATTATAGTTAACCTGTTGCATTGTATTGTATTCAACTGCAAGAAGTCTGCAGCTGCAAGCGGTAGGTAATTTACATCATATCAGGGAACCTTCTTCTGCAGTTCAAGGAGGCACCAGTAGACAGGAGTAGGCAAATCTGGACATGTATTACCTACACGAGTTATAACAATTGAACAACCATTAAACTTTTAAAATGAAATAACTTTTTGAGTAATGCTGCCTTTGGTGCAGAGCATGAATTGTTGTTAATCTAAATTTGTTCATGACCAAATAATAATAATAATAATAATTGTAATTTTAGTACACTGCTTTTAAGAAAAAACTTATACTCAGCAGTGTAGAACCAACAGAAGCCAAAAAGTATATACTCAAAAGTGTCCTTAACTGAAAAAGTGCTTGCACTTAAAAGTTAAAAAATACCGAAAACAAAAACTAAAATCTGATCACCACATTTGTAAGAAAACAATAAAATAACTCAAAAAATTCAGTGAAGCACCAAACATGAGTTTCAAAATGTTCTGAGAGTCACTTTGTTAGTTTCATAGTTTCAGAGATTGTGAGACTGAAAAGGAATGTTTTCAGCAGTTTTTTGAAAGTCCCTGTGCTTTCAGCTGTTGTGACATATGAAGGAAGGCTATTGAGAATCTTGGGACCAATGAATGAGAGGCTCCTTTGACCATATGAAGTATTCATCACTGGAGTCTGTAACTTTGGTCTATAGCCTTGGTATGAGTAGCAAAACATGTCCTGAATATATAGAGGTGCCTGGCCATTCAGTGCTTTATATGACAAGAGGGCTATTTTAAAGATGATCCGTTTCTTAATCTGAAGCCAGTGGAGGTTGTGCAGGTCATCTCCAACATGGTCATACTTATACTTTCCTGAAACAAGCTTGGCCGCAGAGTTTTGTATAACTTGTAGCTGATTGAGCTGTTTTTCAGCTATGCCATAGTATAACCCATTACAGTAGTCCAGACAAGATATGACCATACTGTTGACAACCAACTTCAATTGATCTTTTGTTAAAAGAAACTTAACTTTGCTCAGATTTCTGATTGTGTGAAAGGAGGTCTTTTTTAGTGAAACTATCTGTTTGGCAAATGATAGCCTTTGGTCCATTTGAAAACCCAGGTTTTTGACAACTGACTGAAACCTAATTGTTGTGCCACATAACAAATTCACACCATTTATAACGATGTTCTTCAGAATTTTACTTGATCCAAAGATTATAATTTGAGTCTTAGGCTCATTAAGTAGAAGGTAAAATTTGGACATCCATTTTCTGATAGCATCAAAACAGTCGTTTATCTGAGTGGTCAATACATCTAGTTGTTCTGTTGGTCGAAATTTCTTGGTAACCTGATGGTCATCAGCATAACCAAAAATACTGAAACCTAGTTTCTTGACACAAATGTAGATGGATCTGATATAAATATTGAATAGAACAGGACCCAGAACTGACCCTTGAGGAACTCCAAACTTTATGATGATGGTCTCAGAAGTTACAGAGCCAAGTCTTATTCTTTGAGCACGACCTTTGAGGAAGCTTGTGAACCATGACAAAGCAGTGCCTCTGAGGCCAATTTCATATTTCAGGATTTTCAGAAGCAGATCATGATCAACTGTGTCAAAGGCTGCACTCAGATCCAATAACATAACAACTGTGGCTGATTGCTCATCTGCAGCAACTAACAGATCATTTACAATTTTGAAAAGGATTGTTTCCGTGCTGTGGTTTTTCTTGTATGCAAACTGATCTGGGCAGAGGAGGTTATTTTGTTCCATGTGGGTATTCAGTCTTCTGAGGACTACTCGTTCTACCAATTTTCCAATGAATGTAAGGTTAGAAACTGGCCGGTAGCTATTCAGATTGTTTACATCTAGTTTCTTATCTTTGAGCAGAGGTGCAACATCAGCCAGTTTTACACCATCCATAGAACCAGATTTCAAGGATGTGTTTACTAGATCAACAATGGTTGGAAGAAGCATGCCAATGTTTTCTTCAAGTAAATCTTGAGGCAAAATGTCAGCAGGAGAGCACTTGATACCACTTTCTTTGATGATATCCTTTATCTCATCCATTGATGTAGGGACAAAGTCAAACAGTTCAGAAGTTGGTTGACAGTATTCCTGGACAGAATTATCATACCGGAATTTCTCATGAATCTTGTCAATCTTATCAATATAAAATTTGTTAAATTCACTGGCAAGCCCTTCAATATCATCATTTTCAGGAAGGGTGTGACATTTCTGTCTGTCAAGCACTTTATTTACAACACTGTATAGTGTGCGAGTTTTGGCTTCAGATTTTGCAATCACTTTCCCTAGATATGCCTTTTTCTTGTTTTTAGCAAGTTCAGATGCCTTGAAACAAAGTTCCTTGTAAAACAGAAAAGAATCATCTGATAAGTGTTTGGTTCGCTCAGCCTGTCGTCTAAGCTTCCTGAATTCCCTATACTCTTTATCGAACCATGGAGCCTTATCAACAACTGATATTGACTTGGTGACAACAGGAGCATGTTTGTCAAGTAAAGTTTTGCAAGCTGATGATAAGCTTTCAACTGCTAAGCCAAACCCATTTGATGTAGTTATTGTCTCCATAATGTCCTCCATATCTGAGGAAAATGATTCCCTATCTATAGTTGAAAGGTTTCTCACATGAATATTTTTGAAGTATTTTCCACTCAATTGTGCATTCAATCTGCAGCAAATTGGAAAATGGTCAGAGCCTAGGGAGTTCAGGGGTTCAACCTCACAGGCAGAGTATTTAAAGGTTTTATTCATGGAGAACAAGAAAATCTGATCCAGAGACCCCCCATTTACATGTGTAGATTCATTAACCAGCTTTTCCATGCCATAGGATTTGAAAACATCAAGGCATTGTTTGTTGCAGCGTGATTTGGTCTCAAAATGAATATTCAATTCCCCAGAAATAATAAAATGGTCTGCTTTTGCTGAAATATCTGAGAGAAGAATGTCAAGTTCATTTGAAAATGCTGAAGTCAAAGTACCAGTTCTGTACAGAGTAACCAAAATAATTCTAATGGATTCAGCTTTTAACCAGACAGCAACATACTCAAATGTTTGAAAAGTTTTGGATAGTTTGCATACATTGACTGATAAACCTGTTTTAAATACAACAGCTGTACCTCCTCCACGTTTTTCTTCTCTGAACTCATGAATTATTGAATATCCATAAGATTTTATGATACTTGTTGTAGCATTTGTATCATCATCAAGCCATGATTCACAGATTGAAGCTATAGCAATGTCTTTATCATGAAATAGACCCATTACATCATTGATCTTGTTGTTGAGTGATCTTGGGTTGAAAAGCATGAAGTTGAATGAAACTTCACTGTCAAAAGTGTTTGTGCCAATTAGGTCTTTTGGTAAAAAGGGATGGTCTTTTTCACTTTTTCAAGTTGCTCCAAATAAGCTGGACAGGATATACTATTGGCTTCATGGTGTGTATCAGCTTGATCAGCCTTTTTGCAATTCACACAGCAGCTGGCTCCAGAGTTGATCTTCACAGTACAAGACCTAGTCTCGTGGTCCCCAGCACAATAACCACACTTGTGAGAATTCTTAAAGTCCTTACTATGGTGCCCAAATTCTTGACAATTATAGCAACGAAGCACGAAAAACCTGTCATAAACTTTGCATGTTTGAGAACCAACAAAAAGGCGATCACTCTGTTTACTGATGACTGATCTGATGACATTACTAACACGAATAGTTGCACGAAAAATATTGCTGTTGTTCTTCAGAGGGGCAATATAAATGACATCCAATATTTTATCATCAGTTGATGAGGAATTCTCAATGATAGAGGTTATTCCAGGATTTTGATTCTTTACCATTGTAGTTATTTCATCCTTTGAATATTCCCTATTTAGACCAACAACATTAACAGTAGGAATTTTTGTTGCAACTTTTTCAATGGTATGTCCTGGGCAATCACTAGCAATTTTTTCTCTGAGTTTTTCTGCATCAGATTTATTATGAAGAATTATACCAGTATCTGATGATTTTTTCATTGTGAAGGTTTTGTGCACTGAGATTCCATTATCAACACAAATCTTTTCCAATTTTGCTGCATTAACTGAGTTACCATTAGTGTCTTTTTTAATGGCCATTGTGTGCTTAAGATTTTCAGTTCTCTTAGTATCTTCCCAAACATTATTAGAAACAGACTTAGTTGAACTGGATGCCTTGGCAGCTTGATTATCTGAATTACAAATTACTGCTTTTAACTCACTCATTTCTGTTTGAAAAGCATTTTTCATTGAATCAATTTTTCTTTCAAGGGCATCAACTTGATCTACAGATGCATGAGCTCTCTTTTCCTCTTCACATGTCATGCAATAATCACAAACAAAAAGAAAACGCCCAAACCTCTTCTCATATGCTCCTGTGTTATTTACAGCTGGTTGAATCTGATTTGTAAATACTGTTGTTGCACTGACACAGTACTTCTCATTGGAACAATTGATAGCATGAAACAAGTTCTTGCAAAACCAACATCTGATACAGTGAGCATCAACATTCACCTTTGTGTTGCAAGCATTACATGTACCATCAGTAATAAGGTTGGGAGCAGTATTGTGATTATCATCGTTCTCTTCAGTGTCAGAACCCTGAAAGGATGACATCCTAAATGAGAAACCCCAGGATCTACCAAAATTGGCCCTTATTCAGACACAGGTGAAGCAAAGTGTGCACCAGAGCTTTATGCTTTACAGCAAAACTTTATACTTGTATTTTCGGTTATTAAACCTTGACTGGGGTTCCTCAAATTTGATTGTAATAAGTAGTGTTGTTAAGTTTAAAAAAATTGTTCATGTCCAAATAAGGAAGCTAGCTTGCATTTATGAAAGGGTTAATTTTTTATGCCACAAACCTGGTTTCACTATGTCATGTGGATGAAGAGGATGCAATAATTGCCTCAATCTCTAAAATGAAAGAGTCTTGAATGGTCTATATATTTTCTGGGACATTGCATTATTGTGGCATGACTTTTGTGGCTAAAGGGCTATGTTGGAGAAGCAGCAGTTACTAATTTAGTAGAGAAAAATCCATAAAATAAAGAATTTCTTTAAAACATCAATGTACAAGCATAGAAACAGTTTACAAATATAGCCCCAATCCTTTTATAAAACATAATTCATAAGATAATTCATATCATAAGATAATTCATAATTCATGAATCAATTAACAACATAAAATAATTTGATTTATAGCATCAAGTATCCATGAAGCTCTATCCATTGTAGAATACTTCTATTCATAGAAATTGATGTCTCGAAGAAAGATTTCTTTTTATTTCAAATAAATTCATAGAAATAAATAATTCAAATGATTTAAAGGATATTTTGATTTAATACTGACATTTAAGATCATTGATTCAACAGAAACATTTATTTCAAAACACGTGCCCATGGTTCATTAGATAAATAATTCTACGGCCTTTTCATCTAATTAATTTGAATAATTACTGCTCAAGGCAAAAAATACAAAAAAATCGACTCAGATAATTTGTCAGAATTCCATCTGCGCGCGCTGCGCCACCGCGCCGCGCCGCGCGCGCGGCCACATCAGGTGCAAACGACGTGGCCAATGGCCATTATGCTGAAATTAGATCTATGGAAGTGAGGAGGATCAAAGATTTTTTATGTAAATAAAGTGATCTTTCTCGGCCACTGCAGTGGACGAAAAGGCTCAAAAATTTTCACATAAAATTTTTTGATCCTCCTCGGCCACGGGGTTGGACGAAAAGGCTCAAAAATTTTTACATAAAAAATTTTTATGTAAAATTTTTTATGTAAAAAAAAGTGAGCCTGCTCGGCCACCGTATATAACTATGAAATATGAAATATGTAAGGGTTGCTAAACACGTATACCCGGACCCCTGGTTGCGTTGCGCGACGCACGCGGGTCCGTCGAAGATCTTTTGGTTTTGTACGCACATGCGTGGTTTCGCTTCGCTTAAGCTGTAGCTTAGCGAACAAGCAAATTATGACTCGTCGTAGGATCATGTTACCCTACCCTCGCGCGCGGCGCAACGTTCCACATTGCATTTGGACGTCACTTTGAAACCTCGCCATCCAGTCAAGTCAAAAGAAATAAACGGGGCAACATCCGTCGAATGACTCGCCGCGCGCGTATAAGTTGAGCTCATTGAGCTTGAGAAATTTACTTTTTTCCTCGATTTACGGTCAGTCTCCCATGTAAACGGGAGCCTTCATTATCTATGACAATGACGTCACTCAGAAAAATATAATTAGGCGCACCTAGCGCTTTAAGGACGAGGGTTAGGGTTCTGGTTAGGGTCAGGATTTGTTAGGGTTAGGGTCAGGATTAAGGTTAGGGTTTTGGTTAGGGCTATGGTTAGGTTTAGGATACAGAAAAATTGACGTTTAGATCTGTGACGTCACTCAGCCCCGTTTACATGGGAGACATACCCGATTTACTTGTTTTCTCATACGTAAACTCCTCAGCTTCCATGATATCCAGCATATATGATATAAATTAATTAATAAGTGCTTTTGTAACGAATCGATCCATTCCACACTTGTCGGACGCGCGCGCTTCGCGCGCGCGCCCGCCGAAGGCGTAGGGGTCAGAAATCGTCTGACAATTTTCCACGCAACCATACAAATCTACTGTATACCGACTGTTTCAGAATATATGAAACGCAACGTTTGTCTGACGTCGTCAGACCCATTATTTCAAATTATTTCAAATTTGCGAGTCGTGGCGCGCGCGCTTCGCGCGCGCGAGGGGGTCAGGCAACGCCTGACAATGAAACGTTTAGTTAATCATCATGGCCTCAATTAGTTTATTTTTATGTGTTGTGTTGAAATTTCCGATTTTTAGATATTTTATGGAAGTCTTAATGTTATATATTTTTTGTAGGATGTTACCCTACCCTCCGCCGCGCACGCAAGGTTTTCCGCGGGGACCCTCCAAACCTCCGAGTGTTGCGCGCAGGGATGGGAGAAATCCATCAATATATTTTGAGATAATAATGATACATCAAATTGCTATTTGATGGGGTTTCTAGTATAATTATATTGCATTATTCAATTGCAGATTGATGTCTTGAAGAAAGATTTCTTTTTAATTCAAAAATTCATTATACAATTATTGTTATTGTAACATCTTCTTTGTAGAACAAATACAGTCATTTTTGTATGTTATTGTAACAGATAGTGTAGGCTCTTGTTTATACTATCACCAGATTTAATAATCATAATTATAAAAATGAATTGAGTTTGATTGAAACTATTAATTTTTAAGCAAATGAATCATGAATTTTCAGTGATTCAAATATTATATATAACAAAATATAACTGTTCTCAGTTAAGCTACTGAAGGCTAGAAAACTGAAAACTTTTATTTGAAAGCCTACTATGGACCTGTTCGCTATTTCCTATGATGAACCAGTGAAATCAAATGTGGTGAGTCTGCAATTGTCTATATATTGGGGAGGTTTTAGCAAGAAGCAAAAATGGAAAAACATAATAGGATAAAATTGGCATGCTGTTCCATTTAAATGTATCCAGGTTACATTCAGGTATCCTTTTTAACTTTAAATTATTATATAGTGACACAATGTTTGTATATTTAGAAGTAATTAATTATTCCATTTAAATATCTGTTATGACTGCTTTTTTCTTGCAGTGGACTCCAATTTATCAGCCTGCCCTGCATTGAGCATTTTGGTTGTGATCAAGATCAGTACTTTATTCAAGAATACCTATATCTTTCTTGAGAATGTGCTGCACAAACCCACTTCACATGGCATCAGATTGACAATTACATTGGGCCTAATCATGGACAATTACAATGGGCAAAATCATGTTTTTTAACAGTGCATTTTATCCTGAATTAACATCGACCTTTTCCCAGAGAGCCCATCAGTGTGGAACAATCATTCTACTTTTTGTGAACCTCCTTCTCATTCTAGGATCTGTGGTTGTACTGATGAGTATGATTAAAAATTAAATACTTTGATTATTGATACTGTTTGTATTTGCAGTATGCCCCCGTTTTTGATGAATGAAAATCTCATAATAAGCATTGGCTTTATGGACTATTTGTTAGTTGAATGAAACAACCAATTAGTATATATCAAACTGAAATGAAATAGAATATTAGGAATTAATAACAAGTATAGGTATTCAAACATATAAGGCAGCAAACATTATCACAATCAAAATATACTCATGATGAAATAACTCATGATGAAATACTCATGATGAAATACCTTGTGAATAATATAAACTTACCACTGAAGGTGGATAACTACAAAACCCAAAGTAGTTCGATCACTGTTCGTGGTCCTGTTATCACATTTTCATTGCTACAAAGGAGATTGATTAGAAGTTAAACACTATTCCCTAGACACAACATTTTGTACTTTCCACCAGATAAGTCCCCACTGGTGTGAAGCAACATACACAGACACTGGTAAAATAGTCCATTGTTTCTCCTATGGACCCTATGAGCAATGCTTTACCAGAACATGCTCAGCAAAGTTCAACATTCCAAGCACCATGAAATCTATTGATCTGGTGGATGATTTCTGTGTAAAAGGTAAGTCTGTTCATCAAAGCATTTTGAAATCTGTTGATTTCCTTGTTACACTTCAGTAAGTACCTGTTTTTTTCTTTATTTGATGGGAGATGATTTATATCCTGGTCCATTACTACAAATACTAATACTATTAACTATTTCTAAAAATGAATACTGTTAAAACTAAAACACATGCGTTTAGAGGATAACTGAAATATATAAAAATAAAATGCGTGTTTTTATACTTAGAATTTATGCATATTTGAGTATTTGAATTAAAAATGCGTACGTTTGACTAAAACGCGTATGTTTTAAACTTAATATTTTAATTCTATGACCATTTAAGGTTAAAAATCACGCGTATTTGAATTTATTTTATTTAAAAATTATTTGAAAATTATTTAATCTAAAAATGCGCACGTTTGGACGACTTAAATGCGTGTTTAGAACTATAGCTGTATAACTATATCAACTAAAGATGTATAACTATATCAATATTGAAATTGAATATGAATTAAATTATTACGAGTATTCTATATTTTATTATTTTAGATTTAAGATTTATATGATTTAGATTATAAAAACGCCCTGAAATGAAAATATAGGCGCATCTAAATACAAGACTACACTGGCATTTTTAAGATTGAGTTTCAAATTTATTATTTAATGGTGTTATTTGCATTTTGCAAACATATGTCACAAGTATACAGAGAACGTATTTAGTCACGTAAAGAGAACGGATCAGTCTCGGGATATACGTGGTTAGCGGGGATCTGTTCTGCCAGGCCCGCGGGCCCGGGCCGTGCAATTGCATGCGACCGCATATACGGCGGAACAGGTCGTTGCTGTGCACGGGTGTCCATACAGCTGCCAAAAACAAAAATTAACATTGTGCATGCTCCATGCGTGCGCGCTTGTTTATGCAAAAAAGGCGCACACGGAAAAATTCTGATCGGCCTGATCCAGTCTAGCTTCTTTTAGTTTGATAACTACTCGATTTAATGATTTTAAAAAATACAAGTTCGATGTTTTGGCTATTTTGATTTAATCTTATTTTGAACCTAAATCTAAGCTCAAAATGTAAATTTGTAAAATTTTTGAGTAGTGTTGCCCTGTTGCCTCGGATCGGCCTCTCGGGGGCGCGCGGCGTCTTCTGCTGCGCGCGCCGCCTGGGTTGGTGCTCTTTTCGGGGTGCGCGCTGCATTGCTGCGTCAAAAGTGCCTGCAGGATGCCGCGCACCTGAGGGCATCATCATCCGGGCGTTGGCGCCCTGGGAGGTCGGGCGCACCTGGGCTATGTTTAAAAATTGGGTGATTTATTGGGATAAGGAAAGGAATTGATTTGATTTTTATTATGTATTGAAAATGTTGATAAAAAATAAATTTTGTTTCCCTAAAATTTTGTTTCCCTTTTGAAAATACTAAGAAATTCATAGGTACCTCACTTTCAACACTATTCAATTGAATTGAAAATATATTTTTCTCCAGGCTTGAATAATTATAATGAAGTGCATGGGTTTTGCTGAGGGTATGCACCAAGTCAAATGTGAATGTTTGAATAATTCTTGCCCTTTGTCTTGCCCAATATAACCTACTAGGTGCTGAAATAATATAAAATCAATCTTACTTTTGTTATCCTGTGTTTGCTGGAATTTAAATCATTTAATTCAGTTGATATTCACGAAGTTGAAACAGACCAACCGCAATATGGACATGTTATCCATTGCACAGTGATATTTGTGGGGATACACATAGGTGAGTGTTTAATGTTTATAGTAGTCACTTATGCAAAGGAATAATAATATTCATGGTATTCCAGGAATAATAATATTTATGGTACAGGGTTTTTAGAGCTGAATTACAGATAAATGTATTGGATTTGCTGATTGCCTAATTGTTGAATGACATGTGCAACCATTGTAATTATAACAGATGAACCTGTATTAGACAGGCCTGCATTTACTCAGTGGCACATGGATCTCTGCCACTGTGTACTGTGAAGTAAACTTCTGACATTCACTATGTGATATCAATTGTATCTCAGGGCTGCTCCTTTTTGTTGGAATTTGCTACATCATTGACATCAGCAAGGACTTCGTACTTATCAAGCTCATCATTGGCATCCTTACAACCCTTGCTGGTATGTAGGGTATGTTTTTGTGGTTTTCTGAGCATTATTTTCACTCTCATTGCATTTCCCTTATACAGAACTGCAATTAGGTACTTTTATCATTATTATTAACTGTAAAGATCAGTATAAATAATGAAAAATCTTGTCATCATTAACACACGATCACACAATTTTCCCCAGGAATGTTGCTTCTCACTGCTATACCGATGTTTGTGCTTGGAACGGGGACAGTTTACACTGATGTAACTCAGATTGACCCCACTCAGTACAGTAAGTATTAAAATTTTACACCCTATTATTATTTTTATAGTTACCCATACTTCAATGCAGTGAGTATTAACACAAGTCTATTTAAGTATTTAGCCCCCCCAATAATTATTTGACTGTATTTTGTATTTTGATTATAGCCACCTAGTGATCACTTGGTGATCAAGTGATGATCCTTGTAGCGACAGTCTGACTGGGCCATGTGGCTATACCCTGTTACCTTATTGTGCCTTTAGTACTCCAATTTGTTGTACTCGAGGTCGATAGCTCGAATAACGAGCCATACATCCCCGCAATCAACGCTTATCCCAAAATCTTGCTTTCCAAATTACCTGGCTGAACCCCCCGCTCCCTCTAGCTTCTAGCTCTTACTGATTGAATATTTTATCAACTATTTACCATAACATAACCCTTTCTTATAAACCCTCAGAAATAAAGACAGAGGTCGGTCTCTCAGTCCTCGTCGCTATCGGAGTCGGTCTTGTGACCGTAGCTGTGGGTGTCTTTAACATTGTCCGCAGTAGACGGATATTCAGGAAGAAAACAGCACAGCAGAAGCTGGGCCTTGCTTTCGGTGCTGCAGGACTTTGAAATTAAAGAAATTAAAGATTCATTTGCTCTTCTGATGATAATTCTGATGATTGCACTGATGAGCAATGAATCTCTGGATTACTTTATCTACCTATGGCTATATCAAATAATCAAATGTGGGGAAATTCATAACCGTTTTCGGAAACAACGTGAAGACCTACGGGACTAATTAAGGGAGCCCACTGTCCTTGTTAG
This sequence comes from Beroe forskalii, assembly GCA_011033025.1. NCBI lineage: Eukaryota > Metazoa > Ctenophora > Nuda > Beroida > Beroidae > Beroe > Beroe forskalii. Next base: position 8,702 of record WFMF01000387.1, on the reverse strand, counting down.
GCCCACCCCCATGTCATATATAATCATGCATATATTCTATTAAGTTATGAGAGTCAGTCAAAAATCTAGTAATTTCATCTTTAATTGTTTTTATGTTTTGTAATAAATGTATAATTGATATGCTTTTAAATGTTTTAATTTTACAGTGAGTGTTGTTTCAAATTGAGAGATTTCTATTATATTTCTTTTATCTATTTCTATAAGATATAATTTTATACTGTTTCGCATCGAAATTAGAATCCAATGAAGTAATTAATCTTTGTTAAATTTGATTTTTTGATAAGAACTTAAGAACACTGGACGCGGTTCTTTGAGATAATAATTCCTAATTTCTTTTAAGTGTTTCCGTTTTCTATGATTCAAAATGTTTTTATTTTACAGTAAATAGATCAATATTCATTATTCACAGTACCCTATTGTTTTTAATTGAGATATTTATTTTTATAGTTACTGTTTTGTATCGAGATCAGAATCCAATTAATCTTTGTTGAATTTAATTCTTTAATTGTCAATGGCATTTTGTATTTGATTGTAAGGGAAAAGGGGAGGGAAAGTTCCTATCATGGTCGAAGATTACCTATTGCTTTCATAAAATGAATCAATGAGACGAACTAAATATTACATTAGTGATAAAAAATCTGTTATTATTTAGAAAGAAATTTTTGATACGTCAATATTTCTCAAATAATCACAATCACGCATATGTGTGCAGATCGATCGAATTCCAGAGAGCTCGAAAAAGACGCCCTAGTTTTCTTTTTGCGGCTCAACTTTCAGCAGCTTTTGCGTCTTTATCGAGCCCTCTGTCAATCGAGCGATCTGTGCGCATTATATGCAGATAATCAATATAAATCAAATACTTATACTCAAATACTCACAACTAAGTTATATCCATTCCTTATTTCTAGGATGGTGTTCTACTTCAAGACAGTAGTGGCTGGAAGGGAATATACGCTCTATATGGGACGAGATAAGATGGAGAATGAGGACTTACTCAGGTATGTTAAGTCTGAATTTTACGGAATATTGTTACATTTATAGGAGGTTCAATTTTTTGGACACATTACGAAATACCTGAGGATAGAAATTTGGGGAGTTTGTTTGGAATATTACTCATATTTCTCCGTTTTTAATAATCAAGATAAAAGTTCGTTTGCAACGCTTCAGTGAATGTTTCACATCTTATCAGACTCCTTGACGGGAATGAGATCAGGTGATTCGGTCGTGCAGGGTAGCTGAGCACCGTGTTGAGGATGAGAGCTTGTCGTCTGTTAAGTCACACGCCAATCCACATCCTATGCTCCACTTCAACCACTGCCACTGAAAATTCAGGAATCATTAGGGAGCAAGATTAAAACTTTAAATGATACGAGTAAGTTTATTAAAATCAGGAGCCCTTGAAAATCATGTGATTATCATCGTCAGGAATCATTAGGTTGTCTGTCACGATGGAACCCTCAGTCCTCACACTGAAATCATGGACTGTCAATTATACTGTACGATGAGTGTTTTCACCAAACCACTATCAGATCTCAGATGGCCGAACTGACCGCACAGAATCACAACCCCTGTGGCAACTAAAGGTGCTCTATCATCAGAGGTTATGCACTCTCTGCGGAGCAGCGTCGGAATTACGGGGCAGCGTGGGAATTTCACACAGTTATTTCTAATTACTTACCAATCTCATTCCAGAGCCCTATTGTTCTTCCAGCTTGCAGGCTTCTCTTCAATGCCCGTACTTTTAAACTTCCTTCAGGCTTTCCTGCTTCTTCTTCACACATCACTGCATCATCTTCAATCCCTCTTCACTGCATCCTTTTCACTGCATTATCTTCAATCCCCCTTCACTGCATCCTTTTCACTGCATCCCTCTTCATCGTGCAATCTCTGCCATGCTACAACGTACAGTTAAAATGGTAACATTAATTAAATGAAAAGAGTGACATATCACCAGATGTCCAGATATAACCTCAAATATAACATTACTATATTGATCTTCGAGAAATTTCGGAAAGAAAAATTTAAATTTAGGTTATTGTACAGCTGTCGGTCAAAATTTTCAACTACACATTACACAGTAACAAAGACGATAAAAACTGATATAGCAATGTAGACTTCATAGGTTTTTATCGTAAATATCATGAAATACCATTTACCAATAAAATCTAAATCAAAATAGTTTCATTACTAAGTTACTATGTAACTGTTCCTGTTAACACTTTACACTTTCTTGCTTTGGATTTCTTGATGCGCCTTTTATCCTTTTATCATCAGAATTGAGATCTTAAATTGACCAAAGTTCCATTTCAGAAATTTATCAAATTGCGATTGTATGTACGACTTCACTACGCTATCATGAGCTCAGAAATTCCAATCAATTGATCCCTAGAATTGATTATATACGATTGCATTTAGTCCTTTCAACTGATTCTTAATTGGGATTGGTGAGTTGGTGCCTGCCCTCAGCACAGTCCAGTAGAGAGGGATAGAGAGAGTATATTCCAATTGTGCTTATAATTGAAATGAATTGAATCGTATGTGACCTGCTCTCTTCAGTTCATTCTCTCAGAGTGATTGCACCTGCCTCGTATATTAATGATTCCACCTCCACACTTCCCAGTGGAAGTTTTCTTTTTCTGCACTTTATGTCATCTTTTTGTCTCCTTTCCTCGAGTTCTCCTATGTCTCTCTTTCAAGAGAAGAACTTTCCTCGAAAGACACGTACTTGAATGCACGTTTATTCTCGCACAGATCTAGAATATATGCGACAGCCATTATCTTGTGAAAGGGGATGAATTACATGCTCACACGAGAACTTGTAAGTGGTTAAGATGACGTCATTATCATAGCGCAATGTAGTAAGATGATGACGTTGAACCGCCAATCTTTCACGCGCGGGGTTTAGTGAATACCCCCGGTATAGCCTCAACAGCTTCCCCCGGTGCCATCTCATTACTTTTAGTAATGAGAGGAGTTGCTGATTGTAACACACCATTTATATATATGGGATAATGGGTGCGTGGCCCATCTGTAATAACGTAGCGTCTCTTTCCACATGTTATTTTGTCAGATTGCTGGGGCCGCTCTCAGCAGATGTCGTCGGTATAATAATATGTTGCATAATATAGTAGATGTCACGACTTCTGAGAAAGACTTTGGAAATTTCCACCCGACCGTGATTTGTACGTACGTGATACTCATTTAACGGGTATACTGCACATACGTGGATGGCGTAGCACGATTCCGTGAATTTCAACTCAGAATGATTCTGATTCTCTTTTCTCGAAGTCGCAACACCTGGTGATCATACCAGATTTCGATTGTCGGTAATGGTAAAAGGCATCTGACATATTTTTTGTAGGACGCGCAACAGTGCAACTTATGCTTTACTTTCGCTAAGTATGAAGTGGTGTGCTATTAGATTGACAATGTGTCATTATTTGTTGTCATATTGAAGGTGTCATTATACATTCCTGTCACGTGTGTCCTGTGTTTATTATGCCATCTATTTTGTCTCTTTTGTGGGGGGCCGGGGAGAGGTTTCTCGAATGCGGACGTTTACGGACAGGGCCGTAATTTTGCGGACGTCCTCTATGTATGACCCCTTAGCCGCCAAAGACGAAATATCGGAGCCGACATACGAAATTTCCATTGGCTGAAAAGAAAGACAATTTTCTCCGGTTCTGGCCTCAGACTTAGAGAAGTTTCTGTATTTTTAGACGTTGAACCGGACTGCGTTGGAATATCTTGCCCAACTCAGCCGGATTTACCGGTAATGGCTTAAACGGTTATTTTAATGTGGTTGGAAATTAAATTTTGTTATTTTGTCATTAAACCCCCAAATTTCGTACCATAAAAATTTTACCTGTAAGGTATGTTGGGATTCATTATCATGAAACGATCAAATGTTGACATCAAACTGTCAATGTTCGTGGTTATTACCACTGCTGTAACGTGCTCGCTTATATTTTGGCGTGTTTACTAATGACGAACTGTCTCATAATAATAATTTGCACGTCTACGCTAGTAAGAATTTAATGATGTCCATATGTTTTGTGAAGATATATTTAGTAGATTCTTTCAGTCCATTCTCTGATTTTTGTGACGATCATCCTTGCCACCAATCCTGAATAGTTCTTTCAATAGTCGCGCTGTTACAGCAAGCGTTTGTGACTGAGGTGGTTTTATGTTGAAATAACATCAAATTGCTGACGTTGAGATGCCTATTTTTCACACACGACATACACCCAAAGACCCCACTCCCATTCGCACCACTGTAGAACATGTCTCAAAGGTTCCATCTGTCACTGCGTCTGGAAGCGGTACAGACAAAGGATGGAAGTTGCGGTTAAATGGTGTGCGCCGGCATTTGTTCCTTTTTAAGACACAGCAACACACAAACACACAGCTCCATTACCACAACTATTCCATGTGTGTATATTGTCCTACATGTAATGATACCACAGCTCAGCTTTTAGTAATATTGTCACGGCGCCCACATCAATACATGCTCTACTCTTCCCTGTGCAGTAGGCGGCTCTGCGTCAGTAGCACACTATTGTAACGCCTGATAATGACGTCACCAGCACCCTGCCTGCTCCTCCTGCACATGCACTGCTCGATATCCGTCCCATTTCATGAATGAGTTTTGCGTGTGTCTCTGAAGCAGTAGCTCTTTGCAATGTGTGTGTGCGCTACCTTCTCTTTGTTGTAATAGTGTGTACATTCCTCGGTGGTGTGGGTACATTGATTAATGTGTGTACATTGTTAGGAACTTCATCAAGGTTAAGAGTTGTGAATAGATGACGTCATTATATGGGTTAAGAATGGGGTTTTAATGACGTCATGACCAGGGGTTATAATGTCTCCTTGATAACTTCATTATCAGGGTTGGAATGATGTTGTACTTGCTATGTTCTTCTTCCCCGGCGGAGTACATTCGGGCATAGATCCGTTTGCCACTTTGTCCAGGCGCCAGTCTAATGCAGGTCTAGCGCCGGTTTAATGCAGGTCTAACGCCAGTCTAGTGCAGGTCTAATGCAGATTTGGCGCCAGTTTTGTGCAGGTTTAGCGCCGGTTTAGCGCGGGGCCAGCGCCAGTCTAATGCAGGTCCTGTGCCACTCTAATGCAGGTCTAGCGCCGGTTTGGTGCAGGTCCAGCGCCGGTTGAGCGCGGGTACAGCGCTGTATAATGCAGGTCTAGCGCCGGTTTAATGCAGGTCTTGTGCCAGTCTAGTGCCACTCTAATGCAGGTCTAGCGCCGGTTTGGTGCAGGTCAGCGCTGGTTTAGCGCGGGTGCAGCGCTGGTCCAATGCACCTCGGATGCTATCTCAATATTACTAATGCATTTTATACAGATTTGGCGCCGATTAAATTATGCAGGTTTGACGTCGTTTCATGCATGTTTGGCGCTGTTTTAATGCAGGTGCAACGCCATTCTAATTTCCAATGCAGGTTAGTTACCACCGTTAGCCATGGTAACGTCCGTTAGGGACCACCGGTAACCATGGTAACGTCCGTTAGCTCCCATCGGTAACCATAGTAACATATGTTACTACGTTAGTGACCAGTGACCACCGTTTACCATGATAACCCACGTTAGTTACCATCGGTAACCGTGGTAACCCACCTAAGTTACCACCGGTAACCATGGTAACGTACGTTAGCTGCCATCGGTAACCATGGTAACCCACGTTAGTTACCAGGTCGGTAACCATGGTAACGTACGTTAGTAACCACCGGTAACCATGGTAACGTTCGTCAGTTACCACAGATAACCATGATTATGTACGTAAGTTACCATCGGTAACCATGGTAACGTATGTTAGTTACCACCGGTAACAATGATGAAGTACGTTAGTTACCACTGGTAACCATTATTTATTATTATTACATGAAGAGTCATGGGGCATAGAATTGAACATGCAAAACCTGCATGAAACCGGCGCCAAACTCGCATTGGATTGGCGTTGCACCTGCATTAAAACAGCGCCAAACATTCAAGAAAAGACGTCAAACCTGCATAATTCAATATTGAGATAGCATCCGAGGTGCATTGGACCAGCGCTGCACCCGCGCTAAACCAGCGCTGGACCTGCACCAAACCGGCGCTAGACCTGCATTAGAGTGGCACTAGACTGGCACAAGACCTGCATTAAACCGGCGCTAGACCTGCATTGCACCAGCGCTGTACCCGCGCTCAACCGGCGCTGGACTTGCACCAAACCGGCGCTAGACCTGCATTAGAGTGGCACAGGACCTGCATTAGACTGGCGCTGGCCCCGCGCTAAGCCGGCGCTAAACCTGCACAATACCGGCGCCAAACCTGCATTAGACCTGCACTAGACTGGCGTTAGACCTGCATTAAACCGGCGCTAGACCTGCATGAGACTGGCGCCTGGACAAAGTGGCAAACGGATCTATGCCCGTACATTCTATATTTAGCTCCGTGTGCCACTTTTCTAACATTTATTTTTGCTCATTTCTCCAAGAAAGCCTCAATATTCTGTGTACTGGTGTTAATCGATCTAACGACTCATCTTCTTATGAAATTGTACCTTTTGTTTCTCCTTTTTAACGTTTTTTGTCATTTTTAGGTGAATTCAAGCGTCTTATCAATTTATCATGATTTACATATTTCTGGGTCTGTTATCACTTATCAGGTGTTCTATATTCTAAACAGTATGTTGTTGATCTGCTGTTCTATTTTCGTTCTTTTTTCTAAGCATATTTTACATTTCCCTTCAGGCACTATGTATTGCAACCTAGCAAGTAGCAATAGATCTCTCGAATTCATCAATTCGCCATTTTGATCCAATACGGTGATGTCATTCTTCCCCACCTATTTTTCCTGAATGACCTTCAGTCTGTTAGACCACATTACATTTCCCATGGACTACACATGTTGCGAATTTGCCCGTTTTAGTGCTTCGTACTTGTGCTATTGCAAGGATTCTTTGTCTGTTTGCATATGGATTTGTCTGGTGATCAGAATGTTTTGCTTGTTATTCAGAAGGATGTTATGTTAATGGGTTACATGTTTTGGGTTCAAAGTTCGCTAAAAGTGTGACGCCATTATCTGGGTTTAGAAAGGACAATTGATAACGTAGGACTGTATACTTTTTCTGGGCGCAATATCATTGCTCGACCCTTGCTCTTGCAATATTCCTGAGGTAAAAGCAACTGAGCAACTCTTTCATTAATGGATTTAATTACACCTCTATTAGAGTGCTAGATCAGGTTAAGGCCATTGTCATTTCGTTTCCACGATGCATAAAATATGCATGGTTAATGACAAACAATACCGTGTTCTGTGATCCTTCTGTGGTGTCCCTGGCAATCTTTTTATTGCAATGTCAAATGATGATAGATGTAGCGGTCCAAATTCTAAGAATTCAACGAAAATTCGAAATATTTGGCGGAAAATGTCGATTTGTTGATGTGGGATGAATCAAGTCACCTGGTTCAGAAATATAATTTCTGTGTGGCATGCTTCCAATGATCCAATATATAGGCATGTGAATTTCTTGCAAATGATGGTCTTGAATCAGGACCCTATTTTACTAACCCTCCCATTACGTCTGGTCTGACTAACCCCTCTCCTCTCCCCAGTAAGCAATGCCATGAAGAGTGGTGCCCCAGTGGGGGCCGGGAGTAACGTTAACCTGGAGATGCAGAGGTTCTACGCGGGCCAGAGCTACCAGCGGGACGCCGGGGCGGCCGCCCCGCCCGGTCCTCCCACGCCCCAATCAGCCAACCCCCCACCAACGTGGCCCACATCCTACGACCCTGCTGCCCACCAAGGTACAGAGTGGGGATGTAATGATCTGTATGCTGAATGTAATGTAAGAATGTATTTCTGTTGAATCCGCCTTATCATCTACTCTCTGATGCCGCCAATCTCGATCTTGCATCCAAGAGGCTGAATCCCCTCTTCTCTTCAAATCACATAAATACTCCTCAGTCCTTCTGACCTAACACTCCTTTCCTTACACCCCTTCTCTACCCCTCTCCACCCCTGAAACTCACTTCACCCCTTAAATCCAACCCCTTCTTTACAGCGGGTACAGCTGGAGACATGTACAATAACGAGAAGTTGCGGCGACAGTACCTCTCTCAGTACCCCCAACCTGCCTTCCCCGCCGAGTCCCCCTCCCCCTGGACAGAAGCCAGACACAGCCAGGTAAGTTATAATGGGTTTGAAAGAAGCCAAACACAGCCAGGTAAGATATAATGGGTTGGACAGAAGCCAGACACAGCCAGGTAAGTTACAATGGGTTGGACAGAAGCCAGACACAGCCAGGTAAGATATAATGGGTTGGACAGAAGCCAGACACAGCCAGGTGGGTTAAAATGGGTTGGACAGAAGCCAGACACAGCCAGGTAAAATATAACGGGTTGGACAGAAGCCAGACACAGCCAGGTAGGTTAAAATGGGTTGGACAGAAGCCAGACACAGCCAGGTAAAATATAACGGGTTGGACAGAAGCCAGACACAGCCAGGTAAGATATAATGGGTTGACAGAAGCCAGACACAGTCAGGTAAGTTGTAATGGGTTGGACAGAAGCCAGACACAGCCAGGTAAGGTGTAATGGGTTAGACAAAAGCCAGACACAGCCAGGTAAGTTATAATGGGTTGGACAGAAGCCAGACACAGCCAGGTAAGTTACAATGAGTTGGACAGAAGCCAGAGACAGCCAGGT